>JAODLD010000038.1:13882352-13902634 GCA_026781065.1 Mormyrops boulengeri
CACAGTCAAAATGCTTCTGACCCCCCTGCTTTAAGGTACAGGGTCTTGTACAGAAGAATAATTGTTAAATTCCATATATACAGGAAACTTAAAAATAGATACTTGTATTAAACATAATTCTGTTACATTCAACAGTATCCTTTGGTCTTAACCTAAATTTCTTATCAAATTAAAAAAATTATGCATTTGAACGCTATGAAATACAAATGATAATCAAAGTTTATAAGTTTTTGAAATATTTTTTTTTAGGGAATGTGTACACAATGAAACATCTGTTTATTTATCTGTGACGTCCGGAGTTCACACTATGCCCCTTTTCCTCAGACATCCTCTCTCTCTCTCTCTCTCTCTCTCTGTCCCTGCATGTGCATCATCACGATAACAGAAAACTTAATAACCACATAAAACAGGATTATGCGGCAGTGTGTGATTTCTTCCTTTTTTCTTTCATAAGAGGACGTTTTGACAAAGGAATTGTATGCGGCGATGGCGGTTGTCTTTCTCCGCGTCTGACAAAGCGCCTTAGTCTGAAGTTGGCCGCGAGGTCATAGGTCTACCTCTCGCATCACCGGTGGATCCCTGGGTTTCTGTATGCACACCAATTGTGTGTTTGCAAAATAAACAAATAAACAAACAAACCAATAAATAAATCCATACAATAAATAATACATTTTTGTCGAATTTGATTCACCAGACGCCTGAAATGCATCCGCCTGTTTTGCAAAATAGTCTAAAATGAGGGGACGTGTTCAACAAAATGCTGTCCTCTGAAATCGCCCCACCACCTATAATTATATCCTGCCCTTTAATGTATTTTAACAGCACGGACGAAGACGTGAAAATTGACTGTTTGTGATATTATGCATAATTTACACGTATTTTCCATGGCACGCTGTGGATGCGATTAATCAGCGACTCTAAACAGAATATTTAGGCTTTTATTGCAAATTTTTTTTCTTGTGGTTTTGAGGACTCGGACTGCTCAGATGTATCTGTTAGTTCGCCGTGTTATTGATTTATTGCTTGGATGATGCCGCCCAATTTTATAAGGGCTATTTACAAAGTCAGAATAGAGCACTGGCGCTACTAGACGTGTACAGACGCAAAACCATAGAAGTGAGGTTGTATAAAGGTTAGCTGAAGCCGGTGGCAGCTTTAAATAAAAAAAAAAAAGAAACACTCCTCATTAAAACAGACAGACGATCACGTCGTAATTTTCGTGTGATGGCTTAGTGTTAAGATGCGAGCTTGTTTACCGTATACTTTAATACGTAAGCAAAAATTTCCAACCTCGTTAACATAATTTTGGTCTCCCTTATCATCATCACTGCAAGAGGAAAATGTGAGATTGAAGCCGATTTTTTTTACGCATAATATGCATGAAAAAGAACGAGTCAACATCAATAGGTAATTAAACGCAGTACGATGAAAAGGATAATTAAAAGGCGGAAAAAACATAGCAAAACGTCACATTTACCCGGGCAGAAAAACAAAAGCAGATCTTCCTTAAGTAGGCTTATTCATTAACGATTTGGTTCTACTTGGCAAAATACAGAACAAAAAAACCCCACAAAGACTCCAGGTGTAAACGAATCTATTTTGACTTCTGTGTAACTTGTTCAGTGGGTTTTGTGCGTTGAAATTAAAGCTGCAATCAAATGGGGCCCTTGAAATAGGAGGAACACGTCATATACGCAAATAAAAAAGAAATTCTGCTTATTGGTCAATTAAATACGGATCAACGTCGAGAAGATCCGCACAGGGAGGAGCAGGGGCCAAGTGGGAGGGGGCAGAGGGGATGAAAAGATTGGAAAGAGGGAGTGTAGTGACCAAGTGTCTATCAGGGTGTACAGTTTAGTGTAGATTTCCTGATGTGATCGACTAACCAAGTGAAGTCGCTTTTCAAAACCCCACTCACCGACACACGCCTCGCTAAATGCTTTGCAGTCACTTGCATTGATTTTCTTTATCAAATAAACAGAATGCCACGGATATCAAAGCCCCTCTACTCAGTCATGCTCCCACATGGTAGCAGCTGTGATTTCATATACATTTATTTAACCGGCGTTTCGTTGTTTTAAAAATCATATCTTTAACTAATCAAATTGTTTAAGCCCAGCGATGTCTGATTAATTAACATTTTCAGATTGACGCAATTCTCCGTTCGTCAAATGGATAAAATTTTTCGTAACAGATGAAATATTACAGTGAAATTGTTTATTTATTTGATAACAAACAGCACTGTGTATTAAATCACTCAAATATGTCTCAGTTCCATATTATAAATAAGTTTTGGTGCATTAAGAACTATTATAATTGAGGCCATCGGAACATCGACTGTTGTTTTATATATGAAAATAATTGAGAACATCTGTAACTTGGTCGTTAAATGAATTAATGTGTTGTATTTTTACTTTACTCCTTTTTGTATATACTTCTTTCTGCTAAGAAACAGAAAGTCCGCGCAGGTCCCATATGCTGCGTATAGATTTTCGTTTATGTAATCGATTGGAATGCCCCAATACATTGATTAAGATTTAGTGTTTTACCAACAACCATTTATGTATTTCGATGTTACGCTGGAAATTATGTTAGCATTTCATTGTTCATAGATCTGTAGGCCCACATCATCATCAACAACAAAACAACAAACAATCACTGAATATGACTCCAAAAATTATGTTCGTTGCAAAATACAGGAAAAAAAAAAACGAGAAAAGGGGATAGAAAAAGAAAGGAAAGCCACGAAAAGTCATTGTCTTTTCGAGATCATATCCTGCAGGATGAGTACAGCGCTTTTCGTCTTTAAAGAAATCGCCATGAATTATATGCGATCACCGAGTGATTGCAGAATATTAAATTAAACTTAGATAAATCCGTATTGAGGGCGGCAGCCCCCAGTCCCAACTTATTTCCCGTTTTCTGTAACGGCATCACTGCACTCATCTCTTTTGCGATCGCCATGTGCCAAATCTCGGCATTTTGAAATCTGTTTCTATATCCTTAAAGAGGGACTTCAGAAGGAAAGAAGAAAACGGCATTCCCTTTATCCCAAAGGTAAAAATATGTTATTTTTGCATTTTAGACGTTGCAGTACTGAAGTGGGACATTTTGCCTGTTTCATTGTGCGCGCTTAGTGTTTACTTCTAATGATCCTCGAACAACTTTTCCATTCACCTTGAGCAGGAAAGTTCGTTTATGTTCAACGTTTAATACGCAATATGGATTGACTCTGCATTATGAATTAACGGGTGGTTACTAGATTTTTTTAAATGAAAATGACCTTATTATATGTTGTTATTACATCTTAATAGGGAAAATGTGTATTAAATTAGATATTGTTATACTTTAGTTCATCACGTCATTTATAACCTTCGAATATCTGAATTTAAGAGCTAACTCATTCTTGTCTGGTTTTTCCAATTTGACGTCCAAAAGCTGCACACGTATGTGCGCTGTCTTATTTTGCCTTTTCTCTCATATTATTTTCATGCCCTAGGTTAGTGCCCAGCACTGTAAAAATGTTTTTGCGCTGCTCTTAGTTTGCTAAACGATTGCTTAAGTCGTTTTAGTCGTTTGTTTGTTCCGCCGAGGTAACACCAAGAGAGTCGCTGCACTAGGCTATTAGTTTGGTGTTTTGTTGTTACCGTTCTTGAAAAGGATACGGAGTTGCTCTGTTTATACATCTGATCAATTCTGGAGGAGAGAAGGGGCAGCTCTGTCAAAACTGTGACCTCGTAAACCCCAGGGGGCGCCAGGCGTTTTAACAGAAATTATAAGAAGCGCATTTCACCAATATAATGTGGAAGAAACTATCAAAATAATTAAAAAGCAAATGATGAAACATCAGCTACAGGACGATTGCTATCAAAATACACAAAATCAGCACATTCCACGGGAGCTGGAGGATAAAGCCACTTAAGTAGCTGTTCGTATGACTCAACTGCACATTTGAAGTCACTATGGAGAAAAAATCTACATGGAATTTATAATATTAAGACAATGAAGAATTATAAATACCTCGATACTGAGAATCGTGCGGTTATCAGAAAATACTGTAGCCAATAATGCTCATTTAAGCCTCCTTTTGCTGAAGTCTCCTCAAACTGCGTAAAGAAAAAAGGGAAACGTCTCCAATGAACATTCAGTCTCTCTTCGGACGAAGGTGTTTTAAAAGGACATTCACTCACTATAGGTTGAGTGCGCGGATAGTTGGCAGATAACAATCTACGATTAATTGAAGGTGCGGAGATTGGAGAGAAATTTTGAACGCGGTCTTTGTCAAACAGCCCCGAGAGAAGAAGCAGCAGCAGCTGAGAAAGTAAGAGGGTGGAGACAGGGGGGATTTGGAAGTGACCGGAGCGCAGATAAGAGCCAGCGGTCTTTTTCACATGCTTGACTTTTTTTTTTTTCCATTGTGAAAAACATGCACTTTCAGGGAAATTAAGGTAAATAATAAAATGGATGCATCGCGCCGAGATCTCGAGAGAAGCTAATTATATTAATATGAGCAAAATGGTCCGGTAATGAGGAAATTTGTTTTAAAAAAAATAACTGTATTTACACGTTCTTCAGGCGACAGCTGTAAAATATGCTCGTCCAAAACGTATGTATTTCGTGCGACCGACAATCCAACGCTTCACTGATAAACAATTAAAAGTAGGCTAGTACTGGGATAGTTTCTCCTCCATTCATTTTTGTGATGGTATTACTGATACCCGCGCCTCGGTCCACTTTATCGCACTTGGTTCTGGCAGGGTTTCTTTCCCTGGAGGGACAGCGGGGGAAAAAAACGGAAAATAACGCCTCCGTTGTCCACCTTTCGCCGAGCTGAAAACCCAAATAGCAACCCAGACATAACAATCCAAGGGCAGGCTAAGGGGATCCAGCGTTAGTGCGGCCACTGTCCTGTCCTGCCGGCATCCTTATCGTGAGATCCGGAAAGCCAGCTCACTCAATTCGCCTTCTTCGATTTTTCATAAAGATGAGGCGATCCCATTTTCTCTGCGATTAACATCTCGCCGGGCCTCTTTTCGATAGCGACTATTAGGAGACAAAGAAAAATATAAAGTTAGGATAATTCAGACAGTAGGCTGCTTGTCTTAGTAAATGCATCTTTAAAAACATGGGTTAACGGGTGTGGGCTAAGTTTACCGAGTCTTATCCACACCATCAAGCGCATAGTTCATATTTTAGAAGAAAAAAAAATTATAGCATCTCTGAAGAATCTTAAGTAGCCAATATATTAAACAATATGTAGATAAATAAGGTAAAAACTATTCGCTGGGCCGTTTTCCGTCGTAGTTTCTGTGGTTAATTCTCTCCAGATCGTGTTTATCCTGCTGGTTGTTTGTTAACGCAAGTGTCCGAAAAAACGTTCAGATCAACGAAAATTATATTAAAGAAACATAAGCCGTAGTGTTTTCAGCAAAGGTTTATAAACGGTGTTCCTGTGTAATATAGAATAATTCTACATATAGCGTAAGGCCTGCATGGCATACCCAGTAAGTGCAGTCCCACAGGCCAGTTTTTACACTTCGGGTGTTTGACCTTTAAAATACAGTTTAAGGCACTTCAGGGATTAAAAACAACACCAGTTAGTATTTTAACACTATTCCTCATATTACTTGTGTATTTCTTAAACACCGCACCCCAGATTTTGCAAACCTGCTTCTGCATTTTACAAATAAATACACGCATATGTGTTTTTTAGCGGTTGCATTATTTTAATAGGCACGTTTATGAACTTTTGCAGTTTTGCCAATCGTATTTGCGCCGTTCACAAAAGTTGGCATCAAGTTAAATATTTATCTAGCGTACGCTTATGTTATTTAGGGATGCATCTTTGTTGATGTTCCCTGGCTGGACATAAACTAGTTGGCAGAGGTCCGAAATCCTCACTGAAAATAGGAATTCACTGTAATTCTTGGATGATCAGGAAAATCTCCTTCGCCGGCTCTCTTGGCGACTCGTGTATTTTAGACACCTCCGGTACGTCCCGTTACATTTATTATCGTTATTTTTATTTCTGGACATTGCTGCCCTGCAGCTTTCTAAGCCGAAACAGCGCGTCATATGCAATGTACAGACTGTTGATCACCTCACTAATTACACCTCTCTCTCGCTCTCCCTCTCCCTCTGTCTCTCCCCCCCCCCTCTCTCTCTCTCTCTTCCTCTCTCTCTCTCTCTCATTCCCAGAGTGCATATCGGGAATAGACACACAAAGACATGCGCACTCAACTTAATCAGCCATTTTTTTAAACAGGGCTAAAACGATAATAATTAGCAGAATAAAGACATATCGGATTTTCATTTCCTTTCCTCCTTTTCCGAACCCCTCCACAACCTAAACTGCAAGGCAACGGTCGACACATGCTTTACCAACCGGACCCAAAGGATCGTTTCATCCCCTCAAAATTCGTATTTTTATTATTTTTTTCCAATAAAGTTGGAGGATTATTATTTTTTTCATTTTTCCCCTTTTTTATTAACTTTCTCTATCATTGGATGTGACTTGCTTTAAAAAACAAAATAGTAGGTGAAGCAGCGGAGTGAACTGCGGGAGGGAAAAAGTAAGTTTTTCTTTTCTTTTAACTTTTATTGAGCAGTTCGTGTTAAATTTAGGTTTAGTATTGATTATCTTTCTGGTCTGACCCAGTGCAGTCTTTGATATTACGCTCTCCTGATCGCTGCAGTTTTCCGCGATCTTTCTTTTTCTTCCTTTTTAGCAGTTTCTTAAAAACGTCTATCAGTATGTTTATCATAGTCGCTCCACCAGCTTTAAGTGCTGCGGACTGTCAATAAAGTAACAAATATGAGTGACACCGGAGTCACTGCCAAAACTACTTTCAATAGCCGGACCTCTTAAACACTACTTATTATTGTTTATTGCACATGATAGACAAATGTGCACAGATGATTCCCTATCGAGTCATACACCATGAGGACAAGTATTCCTATAGAGACGTGAAGCAGAGTTCACATTTCGACTGGGGAAGATAGTGGGTTATTTTCTATGACTTACGTACGAATGAGCGTTACACAGCGAGAGCGAAAATCCGTGCCTTTGAATTTCACAGTGCGTTAGCGATAACCTTACATAGACGTTACAAATATTCAGACAATGAAATATATATTGTAACTGACGGCGGATATTTGTGAAATAACATTTTTGTCCGGTGTTGATAAACAGAGAGTCGCGCTGGTTAATTTAATTCCCGTGGCGATCCGGTATCTATTTTAATTTGAGCGTTTTTCCGGTTACCTGCTATCTGCAAAGAGGATCCCTTAGCGGCAGCGCGGATTTGGTGCCCAAAAACGAGTATGACGAGCTGCTCTATAGAAACTATATATATACACGTTTATCAGAAGATGGAAAAAAAAAATCAAAAAACCTGATAAGAACAAAAAAGGTGGACAAACTTTTCTTTATTGGCCAGTTGCTTCTTTGACAGCTGTTCAATGGCGTAGGATCCTCTGCTCCGGTATTTTCCCTTTTTGAGGAATCTGATTTTTGTCAAAGTTGCTCGGTTGCAGGTTTTTTCACTGTAGCGAAGTGACCCGGCTTGTCCATTGTGTTATTATTCTCGCAGTCGTATTATTCTTGTTACCGGCGGGGGGGATTAAAAAACGAGGGACGAGGGTGGCGATGGGAGTCCAGCCTTTGTGGTTGCTGGTTAGTTTGAGGCAGGGACTTGGCTCCGATTGGGACGCGACAGTGACAGGGGGCATCGATCGCCCGCATTGAGAGCGGAGAAAAAACGGGGCTGTGGTCAGAGGCGCGGCGCAAACCTGGGTATGTAACTGCCGGTGTCAGCGCTCTCCGCCCCAGCAAAACCTTAACCCGCTTCTCTGGATAGCCGCTTTTGTTTTCATTCTTTAAAAGAACTTTACGTAATTTAAAATAAGTTTTATTGCGAACGGATATAAATGTGTCTTCATTTGGAAAATCGGATTTTTCCCCCCTCCGGATATGGGAGTTTTAATAAATAACACCGCGGAGAGTATTTTACCGATGGCGATCTGTAGTAATCCATGTAATGTTATGAATGTAATAATAACTACCGTTGTTATTATTATGATGATTTTTTTTTGTAGTAGTAGTATCTCTATTGTGTTTAACAATAGTTAATTAGATATCGCTGTTTTTCGAGGGAAATAAACTGAATAATAATTGAAGTAATAATTTACTTCAACTATGCATATATTAGGTTTCGATGGTTTCGTTTTATATTTTCCTGAGTCAGTGGCTATATTTGCGTTGAGAGCGCTATGGTTTACACACAGCATTTTCACATGTGTCTCAGTGGCTTAATCGATCCGTGTGGCTTGTGAAAAGATACTTATTACTTTTAATAATACATGGAATTACAGCAGCATGTAGGAAATTATCGCAATTTAAATTAATTCTCAACCGTTATAGTCAGCACGCAATGATGCACTAAATACAGAAAGAAATTGCAAAATAGGAGTCACTGGGCTTTGAAAGGGGAATTTCTTTTTTCTTTGAACGTTGCACACGAACTTATATAGTGGTGTAATTCTATACGACATGTAGGATATATCCATAAATACAAACACAAACATATGTATATATAAAGATGTATACTATGTTGCAAATTTGAAATGTAGGCAGAGAGAATTTTCGTAAAGCTAGTGAGGGAAGCCCATGATAACTACAGGATCGGACTTATTTTGCAGTACGATAGGCTAAGGATCCTCCAAGGGTCGACAATGTGTCATTTCCATGAAGCGAAATTGCCCTTCGCCTATATGATATTAATGTGCAAATCAATATTTCAGGGATTAAATTTCCCTTCTTCATTTTTTATGGTTTCTACCTCAATAAGTCTCAAGTCTAATAGAAGGAGCCTGGGAGATTTAAAATTCTTCATGTCTGAGAGGCCCGTAGCATTTTAATGTTCTGCACTGGAAATCCAGTGGCAGAAAGAGGATGACCGTCAATTCAGTTAGACACCAAGACCCTTAATTTAGGTAAAAGGCCAAAAGAGAAATGTGTCTCCATCTGGGTGCTTAAACATGGCAATGGATGAATGTTTATTTACCTAATTTTGTCCCAAACCCTAAACATGTATATGTACAAGCCTTCCATGTACTGTAGCTTAACCCTAAGAAATTTAATGCATAAATATTTTTATTACTGGCATGTGTGGAGTTGAATGATCTGTCCTGCGATTGCTCAGATGGTAAATAAACACAGGAACACAGAGGATTTGTAAATTCTTCTAAGCTATTAGACAATAGAACGTGTGTCGTTTGCCCTTTGGACTGTTACAGTTTAGGGCTTTAAAAATTATTTGATAGTTTTGCTTTACGACTTCTGTATTATTATTATTATTATTATTATTACACAAACATGCATGGAAATTGACAGGCTGTTCTATTGCTGGATTTTTTACGCACCAAATTTAAACCTTATTTGTTCTTTCTGAAATCAAAGTGCTCACATTGGCCAGCAGACTGGAATGACATACAGTACTGTCTATATCTCAATGTTCGTTTTATTTTTTTCTTGATCCAGTTGGAACAGACAGTTTCACAGCTACGCAAATTTTATATAAAAGTCTTCTCTCAGTGCATTGTCAAACGGTCTTTCCCCAAAAATTTTAACTGTGGCCTTTGAAGTTACAACGACTGTACCATGGTATCATTCCAAGAAATTATGCTATTGTCATTCATCTTCTTGCTTTATTTTTACAGTATTCATTTCCTTTGTCTGAATATCCAAAACATGTTTTATGTGCCCCTACCTAAAGTGAAACATAGTGAGTTTTTTTTTGTTTTGTTTTTGATAATCTCAGAATTAATCTGACACTTCTCTGGATGCATTTGCCAGAAAATGTAATTAGATTTAATTAAATCTGTCAAACTAATTAGTGCCGCTTAATTTCCTTCTGCATACATTAATCAGATGCTCACTTGTGTCCTAGTAGCTAAGTGTCTTTTTTTAGGAAGGAGCATATTTTCTTAATAGAGGATTCAATGACTTCTGCTTGATTGATTTCTGTGCATATGGTTGGAAAAATTACTTTTTATCATTCATCCTTTTTTTTTCTTTAGCTGGACCAGAGTTCAGCATTCCCAGATTCTGGATCTAGGGTTAAGAAGTCAGTGGCATTAATGTATCAGTGGGGGCCTTTTCGTGTCAGCCCCGAGGCTGTACTGTAACACTGAGAGGCTCTCTTGCTTAGAAACTGTCTGAAGGTTTAAATACTTGGACGAGGTTCAAGACTGGAGCGCCCAGGGAAAGTGACTCAGAATATGTACAAGCTTCATGTAATTAGTGCTTAATTGTATTAACATATGCAAATTGTCAACTTGGAGGCTTGTTCAGCTGGCAGAGATCAGCTGAGCACAAACAGCACATTGTTCCCAGGCAAATAATGGATCTCTGAGTTGAATTGTAGCGACGCACAACTAGCTATCTAATTTAAGTCGCACCGTTACGAAATTTCATTAGTTTCCACGGTGACATGGTTAATTGTGCTGAGTAATGTCCTGGACGGTAGTGTGCTCCAAAATGAAGCCCAGGTTGCTTAATCCACTTTATATTGACACTTGTTTGTAGAGGTTTCCCTAGTGTGGGAATTTGCATATGCAAATGAGACGTTTGGCCCCATGGTGTTGCAAGTGCGGAGAGACACCATATAGTCCCTGTTGTTGGTTCTGTGTCTCCTAGTCCACCGACATCATTTCATAATCTGTTTCTGATTAATAGACCAAGCTGAGTCTTATTCCACTCAGGCCTTGTCGAAAGGAGGGTCTACTTCGATGCTAAAAAGAGTTTCCCCAGCAACTAATGCAAGCATTTTTTTTACCCCCTTGGCTAATTAAACCATGTCTTTAAAGCAAATCCATTATAATACGGAAAAAAATACTTTTGCTAATAATCTGTGGTTTCCTGTAGCTAAAGAGGTGAAAGCCAGAGAGATGCTAGAATTCCTGCCGTAATCCTGTGTTTTTGACAGAAATGTAAACTGATATAATTGCTTTTCAGTGGGAGGAATGGGGGTTTATACAAGTGTGAAAGCATCGGAAAGGATTAGCATTTTTTTGCATAATGAAAAGCAACGTTGAATGGGGCATTCAGTGGTTGACTGAATGACTGAGATGAAAGGAAGATGAAAATGCCCCCTCTTCTTTCTTTATTTCTATGCCTGTCTCCCCCTAAAGACGTGTTTGTTTGAGGTCTTGAGACAACAAGAGTAAAATCCTGTTTCCAAGATGTCCTCAAATTTTGCTACCACGTGAGGCAATATGTATGGTAATGTTGCCGTCAGAGACTGATAAAGGTTTGCACGCCTGCCCAGTGTAAAGTTTAGCATGCCGTCTCCGTGTCGGAGCATCTAGGCTTCGTGTCGTTCATTTTTTTTATCCCGCTAGAAACGTTTCTGAGGGGGGGTTAGTTTTATTTGTTAGCGCTTCCCCCCCTTTGCAAAACGGAAAAAATGCTCACATCCCCACAGCTGCGCTGATGCTCCTGAGAAGAACAGGGACCGGCCTGAATTTGTGGCGTCCCGTGGCCGGTATGCGGGGAGCATCCCGCTCTGGTGGCTGACCGAAAGGGGGCTTGTGGGACCGAATAGTGACGCTTCCGGAAACATTACACGGCACACCGCCGCTGGATTAATTCTGTTCCATGGAGATCATCCGTCGCCATGAATGCATGCTGCCGCTTCCTCGTGCCCGAAGATTTTTTGTTGTTATTAGACAGGAACTTCTGTCATTGACCTCTCTATGCACCACAGCAAGCTTTTCATATGGTAATCTGGGTGATTTTTTTTTTTGCCGGAATAGGAAATCTAGTATCACTGTACACTTGCCGGCCACTTTGGACAAGGAGATTACATTTTTAATTATACATGTGGCTTGACAGGTCCGGCAATGAAACAGAAGCGAGCACTGAATTGATTGCAAAGGTGGAAACGTCAATCTTTTTTACCCCCAACCCACCCCCCCCAACCTATGTGGAATGCTCTGTAAATACTTATTTCTGCCTTAACATTTTAAACCGTTTGAGATGATGCAGATTATGCCAATTGACAGGTTTGGTCTTATACTAACAAGTTTTGATGGGGGGGGGATGTTGTCAGATTTGTGTCTGGCTGTCAAGTCTGGTATCTTTTTTTTTGCCCCCCCCACCTTTCTTTTTGAATTGTTTGTGGTTCTCAGATGTGGGCTAAGTGCGCCTGTCCGCTTCAAGGCTATTTTCAGTAGGGTTTCTGCTTCCCTGTAGTGTTAAATGAACACGGTAACCGTGTCAAATTAGAAAATGATCCCGTGATGCAAGGTTGTTACGGCGAGGATTTGTCATGAAGCGGAAATGTAATTTTTTGTTCCCTCTGAAAACTTTAATTATTTCTGTTACCTTTGGTTTTCATCCACTTGATATTGCTTTACTCCGTTCAGTATGGCTGTGCTTCATTGGAACATGATATTACACTTTAATTCCTCTACGGTTCAGCTTGTTTGCGAAGGACAGATCCTTTAACTACTTAAACGGTAGCTTTACAAGCTAAGATCGTAAAATCCCTGCAGCAGCAAAATCAAAATAAAAACAAAAAGCTTTTTTCTGAGTTGTTAAAACACCCCTTTCTGAAATGATAATAATTCTCCGACACAATAAAAAGATGCGCGCTTGGCAGAGTACCAGGCTTTACTTAGGCCTGATGTTTCAGTCCAAATCCTGTGGGTTTAAGCTTTCTTTTAATCCTGTAGTCTGGGTTAAACTAGAAGAGTGGGACGCTTTGCTCGTGGCTGTTTAATCCTTTGGTATCTCTGGCCCGTTGTCGGGGAGAGTGCGGGGAATGGAGGGTAACGATCCGAGCTTTCGGCTTGCCGTTGCCAGCACGCGTGCTATGAAATGGGACGCCGATCGCGGCTTGGCGTTATCAGGTGTTTTCTGCCAGCGTGTGTTTTTTTTTCACAGGATCCCCTTTGTTCTGTGGTCATCCTGGTCACGTTTCAGGTCTGTTTTTAGCTGCCATGACAGGCACAACACAACAAAGAGAGGCTCTGTGATCCCTAAGGATTTTGGGGGGGGATTATTATTATTATTATGGTTCTCATCAATAGGGTTAACGATTTTTTGTTGCAGTATGATTTGAAAGATATCGGATGTTGGTTATTACTTATTTAATATAGTTTAATGTTTTGTAACAGGTGATGTTTGAGACGTAACACATCCAAAAACAGCCAAAGAACAGGAACTGTGTTTTTAAGAGCTGCCACCTGTAAGTAAACATTTTGGGGGTGGATGGGGGGGGGGGTAGACTAGAGTACAAGGCCTTCCCACAACTACCCCAGTGACGGAGTGTGTCTAAGTGCCAAGACCAGCAGTCACTTGACATCACAAGGGGGGCAGTAAGGGGACCCCTCATCTGCATAGGGACCAATGGCTCAAGGGTCGTCTTCACCGGAGTGGGACAGGGATCAGGGGGAGGAGCCGGGCTCGGCAAAGAATTAGGGAAAAAAAAGAAAACATCTGGTTCATTCATGAATGGATCCCAGCATTGATGTGGCTTTTCATTCTATTTTCAACTGGGAGCAGATCCCATTTACAACCGGGGTGGGGGTCCGGGAGGGTATTTTTTATATGTGGCCCCTGATGTTTCATATTCCACTCATGACGCTTTTAAGGCAAACACGAGTGTCGCGGCACTCCGTCACATATTTCCAGATTTTTGATTATTGTTTTCCAGTCCAATTGGCCGCGAGTTGCAACTGCATTATTAGCCATTATGAGAGGGATGAGAAGGTAATTAAATATGTATGACTCTGGTGTATTGAATAAACAGATAAATGAGAGCTGGCCTCATGAATATGCAAAACGCACATTTATTCCTGTGTATCACGAAATGAGGAGATTAACATGGACATTCCACCTGTGGGGGCGAGGAGACGGGGGCGGGGGGAGGGGGGCGGGGGCATCTTTCCAGACACTGGACTACCCAAGTGTTTGTATTGGGGCAGAGGTTGAGTACAGCTACAGATATCCCGAGGGAAGCATTTAGTTAATACCCTCTTTCTCATATCCTGTCTCAGCCTGGCCTGGCATCCACGCTGGAATATTCTTTAATTATTTGTTTTAAAGAACTTTAGACTTTATGACAGAATGGGTAGTAGATGACACCAGAGTAACCATATGCTTTCTGTTATTGTAAATTGGACATCAGCAGTCGTGATGGGCAGCTGCGCGTCCTGGGATTTTGGGTGGGCTTTTTCCGTTGGTGCTGAGATCACAGAGGTCCTTAAACCCCTGAGATCTCGCGGCTACTGTCGGCCAGTGCGTTCAGCTAGTCTTTGGAAATATCACGTGAATTTGTAAAAAGACTCAGTGTACATTCTGAAAGGTTTACTACACTCCGTTAAAGAGAGAAGTAGTGAGATTGATTGTACAAACTCGCTAAAAACCTCAGCATTTGTATTATTTACGTGTTTCTAAAACCAGTTGAACCACTTTGTCACTTGGCTACATTTATTTGTCTGTTTAAATTGCAGCTGTGTTCAGGTGTAGTTTCAGCCGTTAAGTTGGCGACTTGCAGACCCCATTGGTGGAGTGTAATACTTAGACTTTATTAAAATCACATCAGAGGTTTCTGACAATATCCTGTAACAGATACAGATGCTAAGGAAGTAACTGTACGTTTCACCACGTGGGGAGAAGAGCAGTCGATATTAATAGTCTGGGACGTGGCCAATTTTTGTAGTTTTCACATAAAAATGGTTTTTTAAATGGTTAATTCTATCCTTGAGGTATTTATACAGTCTTTTATATATTTGTATTCATATCTTCTACCTCATCCATGTATCATTATTATCAAATGCAAGCTCGATGCACCCTAAGTGTACGGACATACAGAGCCAAGATGTAATCGGCATTCATTCCTTTTAACCGTGTCTGTAAGCAAAGCTTAATTGACTTTGCGTTCCGCTGACGCCAGGTTAAAACACAGTGAGCAGCCGTTGTTGACCTGCCGGAACCTCGGGCATCTTGTTGCGGCCATAGCGAGAAACCAGAGTGGTCAACGGCTGTCCATCTGCTCCGTAGTACCAATAATGTTCTGGCACCAGCAGAAAAACGGTTCCAGGAGTCTCCAGATGGCATGTGTGGGAATAACTACTAGCTCTTTCAATGGCTTCCTTGCTGTACCGTAATTTTTAAACATACTCATTTTTATCTTTAAGTCACTTCAGATATCTGCAATAGCCATACAAAATAAAAGACATTGCATGTACGATCCTGAAATGATTTCTCGTGTAAAAATAAAAACATCATACAATTTCATAGCTGTCAGAACAGCTAAATTCTGATGGCAGGAGTTACTGGTAATTTGACTCATAGTTTTCATGGCATCAAGTTTATTTGAAGACGGGATATTTTATCTCCAGGGTAACACTAATGGTATCTGACAGTTGTTTGTTTGTAGTAAAATTTAATCAAACGTAGACTTTTCAGCATTTTGTTTTTCGTTTTCGGTGCCTCGTGTTTTTCGACGGTGACTTCACGATAGCCCAGAAAACAAATTAGTTTTGTTCCCCCCTCTCTCGGTCATGGCAGAGGCTAAACTCACAACAGCTGTCAGAATAAAGTTTGTTTAAAAAGCAAATGCATTTGGTCTAAAGTTCATTTTTCAGAACTCCCTAATTAAATATAGCCTAAGTTAATTAGTAATTATAGAAGATCGGAAATTTGGCAGGCGAGGGCCCGATAAACATTCCTGCAGTTTCCATTTTGCAAAGGGAAATTGCCTTTTTCTCATATGTGCAAACACTTGAGTTGTGTTTTTGCCCGATGACAACGTGGAGAGCGTTCTGTGCACCCTCCAGCGGCGCCTGGTGGGGTAATCGCTGGCAACACTCTGTGGCCTGTGATCGCGTTTATGAGGACGATGACACAGAAGACGGAGACTAGCCGTCATTCTATGGGGCGGGGTTTGAACTTTGCGTTTTTTTTTTTTTATTATTGTTACTCAGGGAAAATGACAGCAAGAAAGGTCAGCCTAGTGTGGCACAAATGGCACCTCAATTACAGAAGAGGATCTTTCCCCACAACAGACTCCTGGGACCAGGAGGCGAATCGTCTGTTGCTTTCCGACGTGTCCAGCCCACTCCATGAGGTCGTATCTATCAACAGAGAGGAATAAATGACCATATTAATAACCAGAAATATTCATAGCGAAATAGCTTCTGCAGGAAGTCAAATGTCTCTGCTCTCTACCTTCTTATGTAGATTAGGGAAGCGTTGATGTTATGCTGTATCAGATTGTGGGGACATTTGGTCCACACACAGATCTTTTTCCTCATTTCATTCCTATGAATATTTTGACAGCATCAACAACTTTTTGGCAGTTTAAGTGTCTAATATAAAAGGTAGGCTTCCCCACAACCTAAATATTAGGCCTTTCGGTATGTGTGTATACTATCACTCGTGGTTGTAGATATCGTGTCCTTTTTGCTAATTAGGCTAAAACACTCTCGGGGGGGGGGGGGGGTGCCAAACGGAGGGGGAGGGTAAGGCATTGATGCCACCGGGGGGTTTGCGCCGAAAAAAATGTGCCCAACCGCAACCCACCCAGGGCCCTGATGTGAGATCGGAAGAGCGGGGGGTAGGGGGAGGCGGGCATAGCACAGAATGTTCAGGAGCGGCAAGCTGAGGTGAAGGAGCAGATGGAGGAGAGTAAAGGGGGTGGTGAGGAGGAGGGTGGTATGGGGCTGGAAGAAGGCAGGGAGCTAGAGGTGGAGCAGCAGGAGGTGGAAGCAGAGGGGCAGGTAGAGGATGAAGAGGGGCAGGAGAGCGTAGGGCCAGTGGAGATGGAGGTAGGTAATGAGAGCAGGGAAGCTGAAGTTGAAGCTGAAAGAGATAAGCAGCCCCAGGTGGAATCTCCCCACGGGCCTGAGAGCCTGGAGAATGGGTCAGAGTCCTGCCCCGTACCCGGCCGGTCCGTGGAACCCGACGCCGCGGGAGACACGGGTCCAGCCCTGCTGGCCCTGCCACGCTTGCGGGCCGGGCCTGAAGCTGGCAGTGAGGACGGTGGGCGTAGCCAGATGGCCCAGCCCGAAGCGGAGGGCCCAGGCAAGGCCCCCGACGCCCCCGCTGGCGCCAGGGGCAGGACCACGGCCAGGGACAGGGTGCGGAGTCGGAGCAGCAGCTCCAGCTCCAGCGGCTCGTCCAGCTCCAGCTCCAGCAGCTCGTCCAGCTCCAGCTCCAGCGGCTCGTCCGGATCCAGCGGCTCGTCCAGCTCCAGCAGCTCGTCCAGCAGCCGAGGCCGCGGCCACGCCAGGGACAGGAACCGGAGGGGCGGGCCCTCCAACAGGGACAGGAAGAGAGGGGCCGCGCCCACCACTAGGAGGCGCAAGCCGTCCAGAGGTGGTGGCTGGGATGCCAAAGGGTCCAAGGACAAGAGCGCCAAGGCGGACAGGAAGAGGATGC
This sequence comes from Mormyrops boulengeri, assembly GCA_026781065.1. NCBI lineage: Eukaryota > Metazoa > Chordata > Actinopteri > Osteoglossiformes > Mormyridae > Mormyrops > Mormyrops boulengeri. Next base: position 13,899,805 of record JAODLD010000038.1, read on the forward strand.
ACTCTGAGGGCAGCCGTGCAGGAAGGAGGCCCAAGACAGACAGAAAGGAGAAGAGGCGCTGAGGCAGTCATGGAGGAAGATGGCAAGGGGAAGGCTTTCCTCCGCAGATCAGCAAGCAGACTTTGCATTGCGTATTCCATCTTAATTCTCAAATTCAATCACATTACACCTGCTAATGTTTAGTCCTGCCGGCATGGGTATTTCTATTGTTCTACTTACTGCACTCAGTAGTATCTTCAAGCGCAAGAACATGCTGAGAACTCTGCTCCAAGGAGGGAAAGGTCACTGAAAGGTTTTTTTTTAAAAAAAATAAACCTACAGCTTTAAAAATTAATGTGTCAAATTAATACAGACAAAATGCATTTAATTCATTACCAGGTAGATGATGAGCTATGATGCCACAGCGCCCCCTGTTGGACTCAGATTCATATACAGCTTGGTCCCGGTCACACTAGAAACATTGTATTTTGGTGTACTTTTGTAAATATTGCTCCATTTTAGTGTTTAATTCTTCATTCAGTGTCTAGTCTTACAAAGAAGGATTTATTTAAATTGCTCCTTTTACAGGAAGGCTTTTTCCCCTGCTGGCTTTTTTGTACCAGTGAATCACCTTCATAAATAAAGCGGGTTGATCTTTCCTGTCCCCCATTCTACAGTGCCTTACGCTCATGACCATTTACTTTATTTAGCAGACGATCCAAAGCGATGTACAAGGCAAGTAGCATATCACAAACATATGGCTGTCAAGGAGTTGACTAGGCATAAGTACAGTCTCTGGCGTTGTGTGTCATTTTACAAGAAACCTGGAAACTGGTGATTCAGTGCAGTTATACTAACAGGATCAGCGGGGCAACACTGTCTAACTGATTATCTCTTGGTTAAACACCCCAAATAAGTGACCCTCCGCATATCCTACAACAGGCCACAGCAACAAGCCATAAAAACTTGTAGCAAAGCTATACTGCAAAAAAAACAACAAAAAAAAGCTATAGAATTTACCCAAAAGCAGGGCAGCAATTCGCATCCACTTATTAAGAATAAATTTATTCCCATGTAAAGTTGATCTATACTATTCACATAAAACCCTGCATATCAGGTAACTTCTAATACTTCTCAGTATATTTTACCTTCTTCCTAAATGTAAAACTGCTTTTAAAAACTAGCTAAGGTAAACATATCTATGTAATACCTAATACTAAAAATTTTATTGTAGAAGGTTTTGTAGGTTATGCTCAAAGGTATAGGAACAATTTGGGACATGTATCCTTCAATATTTGATTTGGCTTCAGCCCCCCCAAAAAGAAAAAGACCTTTGCGTTTACATTAAGTAGCCCCCCCACCAACATCAAACTGTCACCTCAAGATTCAAGATTCTTTATTCGTCACATCCATAGTTGTAACAAGTACAGCGTCTAGTGAAATGAACCTCTGACCGATCCAAAAACTAGAGTAAATAAGAGTAAACAAGAGTAAATAAGAGAGTTACAATTTACAATATTTAACAATATATACATAGAATAGAATAAAAAATAAAAACCTAAGAGAAGTCTTAGATTGCACTGTGAACAATTGCAAATGTCTGTTTCACAGCTGACGGCAGGAGACGGCAGCATATCTAAGGTGCAGTGTGCATAAGTTGCGTTAAAAGGGCATCTTTCGCACACGTGTAAAGTGGCAAGTGGTGACAGATGAAATGATCGTTGTGCAATCTCCTGTGCCCTGTCATTTCTATCATTGCCAATTTAATCACTCATACGGCACAATAGGAATCATGTCAATACTTTATTAATCAATTAAGGAAAGAAACAAACATCTACTGCTAAGAATGTGACTTAAACAGCAAGGATATGCGATTACATACAAGGAAGCAAAGAACACAATAATGACACCATACGGTTCCCAATAAATCATTCTCAAACAATGAGCTTCACTGAGCAGAGCAGGCCAGTTCTGCACGGAGTCCTGGGCTGAAGCTGACCATGTTTGGGCTGGTTCCTGCTCTCCCGGTCCTCTTCATGGGTGGATTAGTTACCAGTAACAGCACTCAACAAGACACCAAATTGAGTTAGTAGATGTAAAAGCTTTAAATATCAACACTGACAAAAAATTAACAAAGTTTAGCTATTTATTTAGTGTGTATAACAATCAGCACAACCATATACACAGACTATGTTTGTTTTTACATGGAATATACTCCAGTGGCCTGTACTACAAAGTGGGGTTACTGGCTTATTGGGTTACTTGTCGGATTTAAGGTAGTCTGAGCAAGTAAGTGGACGAATATGAAGTCTATTTAAACTGTGGTACCTTAAATCCGGCAAGTCACCCCGATAAGCCAGTAACCCAGCTTCGTAGTACGGGCCACTGGAGAATTTTGTGACAGGTAAAATACTACTGGAGTCAGCCACTAGATGTCAGTGAAGCCTGTGCTTCCAGCTTCTTCCGGCCGCTTTCCCTGAAGCAGCCATCATGCCAGACTGTGATAAGTCAGCTGGCTGCACATGGCTGGCTGCAGTCACAGTGATGTACTCTAATGTGACATGACTACCTAATGTCATGATAGTCTTCCTAGTGAAAGTTCCTTTATGTTTATAAACTGAGTACCTGAGCAATTGTGTAAAACAGGGGCCCTGTTGTTGACCACATCTTATGAGCTGGGAGCAGGTTAGCAGTAGCGGGCAGGAGTTCTCTGACAGAGACTCCAAGATGACCTGTCAGGCCTCAATAAGCTCACAGAGCCAGGGTGCTGCATATATCATTTCATTTAATGATCATTTAAACATTAATTAAATTAAACTTAAGGCTTTTGCACAGTACTGTAAATCTCATC
>JAODLD010000038.1:13925447-13936988 GCA_026781065.1 Mormyrops boulengeri
CTGAAACTGATTAACAACCCCCTCTGCTACTAAACTGACCAGATCAATATCCCAGAAGTTTAACTGAATTGATGCTAAACTCTGATTAAAAAGTGTTCCCTTAATTTTTTTGAGCAGTGTATATAGTTGCTAGTTTTATTTACCTTATTTGTTGATATTAGTTTGAATATTCAGAGAGTACTGAATTCTTCGTTAGTTCCATTATTGCTTCCCAGGGGCCATGCTTCCTTATGACTCCGAAGCCGAAACGGTGACATGGTTGCGGCCTGAAAGAAGGTTCGGACGTCGTTGGTCACGTGTTTATGTCGAGAATGAACCAAGCTTCGGACATTGTTGGTCACGTGTTTATGTCGAGAATGAACCAAGCTTCGGACTGTGATTTGTAATACAATGATTACATTTTTTATGACACAGAGTCGCAGCTTCGGTATCAAACTTAACATCACTATGATCTACTGTAGCTGTTCCCGCGTTAGTGTTTTGCTTTTACTTGGTCATTTCATTTCTTGTCTTTTGTGAGTTTAATAAAGTCCTGTCCCATTCCGTGGGTGTCGTTAGGTCCAATCACTTGAGGCTATAGCCCCCGAGTATTTTAAGCCCATCCTCGAGTATTTTAGCCCCGATACCAGTCTTCCTTTAAAAAATAAGTCAAGCCCCAGATAAACTTGACTTAGCCCCCGATCTTGTCAATAGCTAGAAACTCCCTTGATCCTCCCTTGATCATGCCCACCCCCAACAAAGAATTAAGGACTTAAATTACATTTAAGTTTTGTTATAAGAAAGAAAAAAATACTATATTCTATAATTAAAAAAATGTACAGGTGTCTTTATATGTGTTCAATGCTTGTTTGTTGCATGTAATAACTGATTAAATACAGGATTATCAATGAAGTATTATAATAACGGATGGATGAGATGGATGGAAATGTCTAAAGACAAAATTGTCACACTTATGGCCACCAGAGGGCAGAAGACCAATGAAGATAAAAATGCTGATGGGCCATTCCGTGGAATAGGTGCCATTTCTGTCCCCAGGGCATTACATGTCTAAATATACATGAAAAGTAGTTTATAATACATTATTACCAAGCAAAGTTCCTCCATGATGTCCTCTTTGCAGATTTAAGGTGCATAATGGAAAACATTAATACAAACTACCCGGAACACTAAAAAAATAGTTTGTCACCTGTCCCTGCTCACTAATACTAAACTTCACCATGAAATATAATGATTAAATACCGTCAGAAATCTTATTTTTTGTATTGTTGCGTCATTATCTCTCTTTTGTACTTTACATTTTCTATAGTAAATCAATAATATGTTAAAATACACATTTTAGTCATGTCACTCCGTCCTGTTACCCTCAAACATTTTTGCCCCTAAAAAATTTGGCACGTTCCACAAGTGGCATGTTCACCTGGAACTTTCACCATCTCGGTCACCTGAAGACCGCAGGAAATCCAATAGTAAGTTCTCTGTCTCTCTCTCCCCGTATTTTTGATGATATTGTGAGTATGTCTGAGGTAGTGAACTCAACACTCAGTCCTGTACCCAAATTATATCTTAGATTGTATATTTCTTTATAAATTAATAAATAAATTCTTGGTAAGGTACTTGAATGTACTCCGTGTTATCATGCTCTTAGGTTTGATGACATGTAGTTTGGGTTCATGAGAAAAGTACAACATGCATGCATATATATTATACAAATATATATTATTTTGAACATGTAACCAATCTTTTCTTTAAAATACTTTATTGAGGGGAACACACAAAAAAACTAGCTGATATGATTTGAAATGATATTTACAGTTGCATGAGGTTTTGGTAACAGGATTGAGAAAAATGCAGCCCCCTACCAATTAAAAACCTTGAAAAAAATTAAATAAAGTTACCTGACCAATATACGTGTCACACCCAGCCCCGATTGCCCTCATGTGGACCACACCTCCTCATTAACCCCGTGTGGAATCCTCCCGTTTGCCAGCTGTTGTTCGTTTCCTGCTCGTTACCTCCTGTATTTAGTCTACGTTCTGTGTAGTCTTCCCCAGATCCGTCATTGTATTGTTAATGTTGTTAGTGTCGCTGAGGTTTGGTTGCTGGTGCTGTTCGTCTCCCGTATTAAACCCCGTTTTCCCCGTAACCTGGGCTCTCTCGCCTCCTTCCCTGCTCGCCTCAGCCCGCATCGTGACAATACGTTTTGAATAGGTAAATTTGTATGGCATCAGATTCCATGTTGGAAAAAGATGAAAAATGAAATTTAGTTTTGAAGATCTATAACATGCAAATGGAACTGATTTGATGGAATCACCAGATAAGCACAATTCATGCAGAGGTATAATTGGTCCTTTAGTTGTCTTATATGTGTTCTGATCTGTTCTGTTTATCTGTAATATCTAACTATGGCTCAATCATCTAACTGCCTATCCTGAGTAGGATCACAGTGTAATTCATAATATTTAAGTGTTTTTTGCTTATTTTTTAACGCATTCCTACTTCTAAATATAATAAACTGTAGAGCTTTAATTCTGCTCTTCAAAATGAACACGTCACAATTGTGAGTTTGCCGTCTTCATTCCAGATTTTCATCTCAGCAGCTGACCCATGAACTAAAAGCCTTATTCAGTTCTGCTGTTGGATATTTTTCAGAGCATCTCTGGGCTATAAGTCATATCCTTAAATGAAGCCCTGATTTAATCTTACTTCAACACTTAGTGTATCACTTGAAGCTAATTTATATTAAAAATGATTATTCTGTTATATTAGTAAAATACAACTCTAAAAATTCATTTTGATGTGCTGCTGGATATCTGCTCTGTAAAAGAAGTCTCTGCTGATGAAGACCAGATGGAACTTCTGATTTTTGTGTCTGTGTGTTTTCGCAGATTCCTGCAGAAACTCTTCATGTTATTTTTGGAAGCTGCATTTGATTCATGAGATGCCGATGGACCCCCTCTTCAGTTTCACCAGTGAGGAGGGAGGACTCCAGTCATGGTCTCTTATTAAACCCGCCGGGTGTGGACCAGCTGCCAGAACTGCCACATTTGTCAACCCCCCCCCCCCCCCTTTATTCTTCTCGTTTTCATATGTCAGACAAGCCAAAGGTACTTGCAATAATCCAACAGGAAGTGCCATTGTGTTCAGAAACTTTTTTGTTCACAGCAGGCATATTTTCCTCTGGGCATAAACATTTGTTTTCATTCATACATACAAAATGTATGTGTTTGCTTGTCCAGACCTTAAGGGGAACAATTACTAATTTTATTATACATCATAACTGGAACACAATTTTACTACTTCCAACAACTTTCAACAACTTTCAACAGTACTAAGCAAACATGACTTATCTTGCAAAAACTGTGGGAGTAATAAAATTGTGGAACAGCTCCCAACTAGTGAAGAGAGTGAAGGTCCAAACTAGTGAAGAAAGTGAAGGTCCAAACTAGTGAAGAGAGTGAACTTCCAAACTAGTGAAGAGAGTGAAGGTCAAACTAGTGAAGAGAGTGAAGGTCCAAACTAGTGAAGAGAATGAAGGTCCAAACTAGTGAAGAGAGTGAAGGTCAAACTAGTGAAGAGAGTGAAGGTCCAAACTAGTCTTTTTACGACATGTTTGTGTAAGTGACCATGTTTAGTTTTGACATTTCATGTTCATTTCTTAGAGGGAGATATATACCAAAAACTGGTCATTGTTCAATTAAAACACACTAGTCAACATTCGTGTCTAGCAACGCTAGTTGTTGGGTCATAATAAAAGGTAATGTTTTACATTTACTGCACCTTTTATAGAACATTAATAGAATATTCATTGTGCTTTCATTCATAGAACACTCATAAACAGCATGTAAGTATACTGTACCATAACATCCTAACATATGTTAATACACTTTAATAACAAATATATCATTATATAATTGTTTATTATCAAATAATGTTTATTAATGTATATCAAAAGTGCATTATAAAGTGCATTATAAAGGCATTATGAAGGTGCAGTTAATGTAAAGCATTACCTAATAAAATTACATTTTATAGGCAAGTGTGACTTTAAAGCTTGATGCTTAAACAAGCATTCAGTTATTTGGGAGAAGGTCTCACAGAGTCAGCTAAAGCTTTGCAGGCAGCAGGACCTGATCGACTATTGGCTTCCTTCAAAAGACATTCGCTGTAGTCGCTGTAGTAACAGACTTTTTTGGAATGCTCCATAATCAAGTCTCACATTTTCAGCCCAGACTCCACTGCTGCACACAGTGGCTATTATTTGAAAGTGGCAGAGTGTGGACAGGAAGAAAAAAACTCTTTGAGTTAAAGTTATCTCTCCATTCGTCATGAACCCCATTTGTAGCCGTCACTGTCCTTGAAGCCTCGAGGGCATCATCATATGACCAGGTGCTGTTTCTTCACTTTATCAGGCTAGAAGCCCCCAAGTTCGGGATGAAAGTATTGAATATAGACATTCAATCAGAGGTGGAAATTTCAGGTCCAGAAAGCAAAAATTCAGATCAAAGTTTTGTTTCAACCGATCAGTTCAGAATAAAGAGATACAGTCACAGAGTACTCAATTGTTTGGTTGGAACAAAATTTTGGTCTGGATTTTTACTTTCTGAACCTGAAATTTCCACCTCTGATTGAATGTCTATACTCAATACTTTCATACTTGTCAACATTTTCAACCCATACCAAATAATGTACCCAAAGAAGTATATCTTTCACAAAAAATGAGACTGCTCATGAATAGTTCAAAATCAATTTTAAGAGTAAAACTATGTGGGGAAATAGCATGTATCAAATTCTCAGAAACATCATTCTATAATTGAAAATGGTAGCCTTGCTAACAGTTTCAGAGAACACTTAGGACTAATACAATTAAAAGTGGACAAAACTAAGAAACATTTACAAGCCGTTGTTGGATAACAATTTTTCAAGTATTAAATCAAGATATAAACTAAACCAGGAGTCAGTGATGACTCTGAAGGGGAATTAGTTCACCGCTGATACCCACATCAGAAATTTCCAAATGGGTCACAAGGAAAAAAAAAGTATTTCATATGCGAAAGCCTTGGAAAACTGGCCTGACCTCTGCAGAGATAATTAGCAGGACTCTCTGGAGAGGAGCCTATGAAAAGGGCTGCAATCTCTCAGACCTCTAATTGACCAGGGTGACTTGCTTAGCATGACGTTCTGGCAGGATGTTCTCATCATAAAACCCTCATTTTCCATCTCCTTTGTCCACACGCTGTTGGCTGGAGCACAATGTGCGATTTTATTTGTTTTTAAATATAACACACTAAATACTGGTTTGCTGGCTCATTCTGCTTGGTTATTACTTCCAGAAACCTTGGGACACTTCTCTGGGATTTCTTCCAAAAATCTCAAAAGCCGGCTTCAGTGAGATGATTTATGGGTAATATCTCACTCACTCGGCTTGGATGCATGATGAAAATTCGATTCAAAAGAACCTACACTCACAAAAAGGACTGTGCTTCAGGAAATTAAATCAGCTATGCAGTAAGACGACTTCCAATGCCATTTTCTTTTTTTAAAAAAACTATCAACTTACAGTCAGAAGGGAAGTATAATTGCCAGTTACTGATCTTAATCACAAGGTAGAACATACTGCAAGCCTGACATTATCCAATTAAAGCAGTAGAATTTCATAGAGGAAGTCAGTTATGCATCTCTCGAAAATGTGAAAGCAGAGAATATGACCAGTGGCAAATACAAAGAGCCTTAAGCAATCAGTGAATTAATTTCTCATATCATTGAATTTATTCCAGAAAAGAAACATACAACATAAAATTTTATGCTGGAGATGCATGATAATAAATACATAAGGGCAGGGAAGGAGGGGTTAAGTGTACAGGGGTATTATGGCACAAAGAAACAATAAAAGCAATAAAACGCCTAATTCTGGTCATTTTGTCTATTTGCTTTAAAATTTTCACTATTCTAGGAGGGGGAATGTGTTCCAGTGATTTAATGTCAAATTTAAAAAGACAAAGGTTTCCAGTACTTGCCTTCACTAATCCATCAAGGTCACTTATCAATAAATTCTTACCTCTATGGACAAAGTAACCTACTTTTTTTTTAAAAAAAAAAAAACTCAGACACGGTTAAGGACACGGAATGATTACCAACCTTAAGACGCAAATTTCATTTGAGGAAATTCCAAGAGATGTAAGTTGAAAAAACGACGTAGTTGAAAATAAAACTCATAAAAGGGGTAAAAAAGGAATGTTTAAACAGGTAACACAACACAACTCCTTTGTATACAATTCTATAGTTTAAAGTATTGCTATTCCTGGTGGAAAGTGTTGTTTCAAGGCAATATTTAATGCTCTGAATAAAACCAGAAAGGACTAGCAAGAAAAGCGAAAAAAACCAAAATAAAATAAAATAAAAAAATACTCGCCCTGTTGATAAAATATACTTCTTAATACTGCTCTAGCTAATCAAATTGCTCAGCTTAATAGTCAACGCTTTGGTCATTGTAGTGGCCGCTGTACTCATTGTGGTAACTGCCTTGGTACTCGTCCTGATACTCGGCTTGATAGTCGCTGTCGCTGATCTCGGAGCCGTTTGTGCCCGTGCCCTGGCTGCCGTTGGTGTGGATGACGGGATCCAGCGGTGCGGCGCAGTACTTGGGGTCGTATATCTGCCGGCCTAGGCCGTACACGCTCATGCCCTTTTGGGAGGCCACCTTGTTGGTGCCCATTTGCAGCGAGATGGTGGAGGAGTCTATTGGTTGCAGCGCCACCTTCTGGTCAAAGATGTCCCTTCTGGTCCCTGGGGCTGCCATGCCAGCCTGTGAGGAGAAATCAAGCCTTTTATTAAGATATTCACCCGAGGAGTCTCATAATATAAAAGAATACATTCTTCAAGAGTACATGGTTCCATTAGAATTAGAATAAATTTTATTGATCCCAGAGGGAAATTCTAGGGTATACAGCAGCGAGGATTAGTACAGACAAACATACATTCAGGACAAAAGACAAGGTGCAAGACAATACACATAGTGCAAAAAAGTAACATACCACAAACAAAAAGGTGCACAGACACAGACAGAAGTGCACAGACAGAATCTGGAGTAACTATATACAATATTAATGAATATTATTAAAATAAATATTAAGAGGGAGTGAATGAAGGAATGAATGAACGAACAAACAAAACAAAAACAAAGCAAAAAACAAACAAATATGCAGGGGTGATGTGCCAGTACAGACAGCATATAGCACTGGACAGTTACTATTACCTGACTGGCCCCTTTGTTGGTCCCCATCTGAAGGCTGATGGTTGTCTGGTCGAATGGCTTCTCTGCCTGAGCCTTTGGATCATAAAGATGTCGTCTTGTCCCATAAGCAGTCATACCAGCCTGGCTGGCACATTTGTTGGTCCCCATCTGGGAAAAAAAATGGATTACCTTTCCATGAATGCTAGATAACTACATACGGAAAGCATTACTATGGAATGAACCAGGTTTTGCCAATACTGTTCAGGACAATTTTGATTGGTGGTCTCACCCACATATCATACCTGCAGTCCAATCACACACTGACCCGCCTTCAACTTATCATCATCAAAATTCCGCACTTGCTTATCTGCATACTTCACACCTATGTCAATCTTCGTATCCATACCTTTGGTCTTTGCCTGTAAAATAAATAAATAAATAAATAAATAGCTTATCTACATTTACAGATTATTATTATCCATTGGCTCTCCACATGTCATTTCCAGGCTTCTGTACATTATTTTCCATATTTATTTTATTTGTCTTTTGTAGCTTTGGTGGTAAGTTTCATTCTACATGTACAATGACAATAAAGAAAATGTTTGGGACATACCATACTGGCCAGGGCAAGCAACGTAGTCTGAACCTGAGTCATGTTCCCGTTCTCAAACAGGTCATTTGCTTCAAAGATGTCATTTGGTTTCATGCCATAGTCTAGAATAGCCTTGATAAAGTTCCCTAGGTTCTCTAACTGCAGGGAAAAAGCAAATAATATTGACAAGACAGAAAAGTTCCACAGGAAACGCAGAAGTTAGCTAAGCCATGGGACCTTATACTTAGGTGGTATATAGCAAAGCTGTTGTGTAGGTAGTCCCTACGCTTAAGGACAGATAAATAAAGCAAAACTGAAAAAAAAAATTACCTTATGCCAGTTCAGTTGTGAGTGGTTGATTTTCTTCACGGAACCAGGCTCTAGCTTGTTGATTAATCTTAAAATAAAGAAGTAGAATATAAGTTTTATTCAGCTTGTACGTCCGTTAGCTATTCCACAATATCAATGGTACATTTGCTTTCGGAGAATGGTGCACAGTGTCACACTGAATAAATTTGGTGGGTGGGATTAAGATTTTCAGGGGGGCCATATGGGGGGAGGGCGTGTGTGTGTGTGGTGATGGTAAAAGCTTTCGATTGGTGCACAAATATCCCCCTCCATGACGATGACCCTGACTGCATACGATCGATTGTTTTGTGAAATTGTTAGCCGGTGCAACTAAGCTGGCGATGGTGAAGGGGGAATTGATAGTCTGCAAGGTCGAGTGTGTGTGGTATCAATCACCGCATGCGCCCCCTTCAGCGCTGCAACGATGGACCGTGAGGGTGGACTCACTCGCACAGGATGACTCCGTCCTTCAGTCCTTTCTGGAAGCTGTCCCCGATGGGCATGCCTGTCACCTCCTCGATCCAGAAGCGCAGTTCCTCCTCTTTCTGCATGTCATACTTCTGGGCAATCTGAGAAGGTTACAGGCCGGCGGTTACACTGGGAAAGCGATAGGATTCAATGCACCTTCATGCGTTACATTGATTTAGCAAACGCTTTAATGCAAAGTGACGTACAGGTGAGGCAAACGGCACCTAACAAACATACATGCTGTAAAGTCAGCTAGGCTGAGCTTCCAGTGAACGCCCAGGTACAGTGTAAGCAGCACTGAAGCACGAGCTCCACAACAACTTCGAACAAAGCAAGAACCTAATAATACAGCTTCTTCACTGTCATTTTCAGGAGCTGGGTATTGTGGGAAGAAACATTTTAGGGCCCTATGTACTCTTCCCCTTTAAATAGTGGCTCAATCTCCCAAATCCACCACTGCAACCGAATATACCAAACCCAGTTCCGTCGCTACAACATGGCAAGGCTGCTTAATCCGAGCCTGTACTCGGACAGTGTTATGTACACATTTAAAAACAAGCCCTGACATCTCAAATCACAGGTGCTTTGCCAAACTGTAATCCTCCACTTCATCTGGTCAATGGGAAGACTTGTTGACAGTGGGTAGAAGTTATATCAATATTAACAACAAGTGGCGGCTCAAAACACGTCTAAGAACTTTGTTGTTCGGCCTGTTTGTGGCTGTATAGTGAGGAGGTTCTGCCTTTGTGTCATGCGTGGTGAATTAGGGGTAATCCCGTCTGAGTCATGCTCGTGTTTCCTGCCTTCTGGGTTGGGTACAATTAGGTCCCACAAAGCAACATCTGTTTAAGAGGATACCTCATTCATCACGCCAGTGTTGTACCTGCATGGGGGGGCTAAGCGAATTCTCCAAAACAGAGCTACTAGTGTCTCTAGAAGCATCTTCACCACCACTGATTACACTTCTCCACAGAGTAGTCAATGTTATTGGCTGTGTCAGAAGTTAGTCATTGTGCGTGTGCTGCCGGTGAGGCGAGCGCCTTTAAATTTAGCTGTACGTTTGTCTCTGGGAGCAAGGCCAATAGCATCAGGACACATGGGAAATTGCACCGACATGTTCCACTTCACTGGGAATTTGTTTGAGAGAACAGCTAAGGACATTCGCAATTGCAGGCTTGGTTCTTTCTGGATATCAGCCAGCGGGCATCGCATGAAAGATATAAACGGCAACATAATGCGATTTACGCAAGTAATGCAACTGTGTCCACGGCAACAGCTGCGGCCTGCCTTCCGTATGGCAGCACCGTTTGAACTGCTGACCTCACTGCGACTCCCCGACACAGCACACAGGCTGAAGTCTAACTGAGATGGCGTCACACTCGCTAGCTGTGCAGGTGCTGCAGGTGCTTTTTCGCAGGAATTTTCCCAGTAGAAGGAAAACATGCTACCATGCATAAAGAATGCAGAACAGGAATAACCAAATGATAACATGCTGCAAAGATAGGAGTTATAGACTAGGGCAGGGGAGGCCAATCTTATCTGCAAAGGGCCAGTGTGTATGCAGTTCAAACCCAGCTGTGAGGATTCTTCAGTCAATCAGTCCTCTAAGTAGTAATCAAATTAGGGACATGCAGTGAAAACCCACACACACACACTGGCCCTCTCTGGATAAGACTATCACCCTAGCCCGGGGGTCTCCAACTCCGGTCCTGGAGAGCTACTGTCCAGAAGGTTTTCTGTCCTACCTGGCTTCTGATGAGCCACACCATTTCTCAGGTAAATACCAGGAACAGGTGTGGCTCATCAGAAGCCAGTTAGAATAGAAAACCTACTGGATAGTAGCTCTCCAGGACCGGAGTTAGAGACTCCTGTACTACAGGGTAGTTTGCAAATTGGTAAACATGTGTACATGACAGTGTGTCAGGCGCAGTGCAGTCTTATTCTCGGCTGCATTTGATTTTGTGACAAGCGCTCTTACAGTCTATTGGCAATTAAATTAAGTTGCTTATTCACAAAGCTTTTTCTTCATCTACCCCAATTAAAGTACGTTCATAATTGAACCATTAATACATATTCTTATTTAAATTATTGTTTATGTATATCTCACAGAGTTGTCTCCCAGACTGACACAAGTTACGTCTGAACGATTGTAATGCTCAAGCCATTTGCTAATGGCGAGATGTCTGCTCGAGGTCAGTTTTGAATGTGCAGCAATTACGACTTGTTTGCGATCTTCTCACAATGTTTTTAAAGTTGCCTAAAACTCCTGAGCTCGCATAGACGTCCTGCCAGTTATTACATCGTTCAGACAGTAACTTGTGTGCATCAGGCAGACGAATGAGTGCTTAGGAATGTCACCGAGGCCAAAACCCAGCCCTATCTAACAAAGAACAAAGAGAAACTCCAACACAATGATGAGCCTTTAATCTTTAAGCCTTGTGATGAGTGCCCTCCAGGGGGCGCTCCAACACCACAATGCATCCCTCATGGTATGGGCTGGAAAAACTGATAAACATAGTTTCATCATATACGTTTCATTATATTGTTATCAGCAGTCAGACTGAGTACACTGATATATATCATCCTATGGCTGTTTGGACTAGAAAGGGGGGGGATTCATTATTATAAGATATGTATTTAGCTGGCATTCGCCATTAGAGTGGGTATGAGGCAGGAATGTGCTCCACACTCCTGAAGGTGGGGGTGTGAAGGAGGGGGGGGGCTCCTTATGGGTCCTCACTGGCTGACTGTGGCGGGGGGGCTCCTTATGAGTACCTCACTGGCTGACTCTGGGGGGCTCCTTATGGGTCCTCGCTGGCTGACTGTGGGGGGCTCCTTATGGGTGCCTTTCTGGCCGTCCGCAGGGTCTCTCCATGGGGGGGCTCCTTATGAGTACCTCGCT
>JAODLD010000038.1:13952753-13963220 GCA_026781065.1 Mormyrops boulengeri
CTGAGGAGCCCACCGAGGCGCCAACTACAGAGCTGGCGTTGGTTCCAGTGCACCCCCGCCTTTTTCATTTCCGTGGGCGCAGGATGCGGGCCCATCAGGGCACCACGGCCCCCCCCCCCCCCCCAACTGTTCCACAAAGCTTTCACTATCTCCTCAAGAGATGTTAAAATGGGCGAGACAAGGGTCAGAAATATTCAACCGAATGCTGAATGAATCAGAGAAGATTCCTAAAGCGCAAATTATTAATTTGAACTAAAAAAAAATTCAATACATCCACACCACCAAAGGAGAACTCATGAGCAAAGCATTAAACATTGGCCAACTGACCTTCATTTGGGTGTAAAAATAATATACAATATAATAGCTACATAGAAAGACACATTCATCCATTTTCAGTAACTACATATCCAGTATAGATGGGACCTATCACAAGGAACAAAGGACATAAGCTTTAGGTATGCTGGATGGGAGCCAAGGGCGTTCGCGCGCGCACGCGCGCGCACACACACACACACACACACACACACACACACACACACATAGACACACACAGATACTATGGGCAACTTAGAGATGCCACTTGATGTAACTGTATCTGTTCGGACTTGCAGGAGGAAATTGTAGCACCCAGAGGAACGTAACAGAACATGGACTGCTAACAACATCCGTTCTTAAATTGGTTCCACTGACACTTCACAAAATGTGGTTTAAACATTCCACTGCTGTTGTTACACCCAAGTGCACGGAAGAAACCATAATCAGAATCAGAATCAGAATCGCGTTTATTGGCCAAGTATGTGAGCGAACACATAAAAGGAATTTGATTCCGGTCGATGGTGTCTCCCAAGTACAATAGTAAAAAATAAATAAATAAATAAATAAAAACAAACAATAACAATATGTAAGTCAAGCCAAGAAATTGAGTTTCCTAGATGGAGGGCATTTATAGGGCAATGTAAATCAAGATGGTAAAGCGTTTTGTGGTCATTTTTCCCCACGAGGAACACCCCCCAATGCCACCCCCCAAAAAAAACTGAAGTGGAAAAACTCCCTAATCCCTCATTTAAAGCTGTAGACATTGAAATCTGGACAGTGGTATCCTTCTTCCCCAAAGAATATCACTCATTTCCACTACAAAACATACACTTGTTTTCCAATTTATTTGGTAGCTTATGCTTAGACAAATTTTAAGACATCCAGAAGGGCACTTAGGTATAGATTCGCACTTCACTTTTCCAGTTAATAAAATGTTGGGTCCAGTAGCCCTTTTCCCAGATATGTCACTGAAAATCTTACTTTGTGATTTAAACATACCAGTAACCCGACCTTGATTTACAATCCCTTCTCTCTCCCTGCAGACAGATAACTGCAATAATTCCTAGTAAAAATGACAGATCTCTGTAAGTGAACAAGAGCTTGTGTAATTTATTCCTGATAACTCCCGGGTGCAGACCAGGCCTAGGCGTGGCGCATCAGCCAGATCACGCCTCGCGCGTTCGTATTCTGGCTGGCACGGCCGCCCGCACTGCGAGCAGCTTTTGCAGAGGCAGATACCTTCTGACATCCCTTAAGGGGAAAACTGTTAGGATCTGAGACATCACATGATATTAACACTTGAAATAGGCTCACCAGTTCTTATGAAAGAACTAGTCGAAAAAAATCTTTCAGATCTAATCCTATACAGGCAGCTTTTAAAAAAAATTTACTTAGCAGATGCTTTCGTCAAAAATGACGTACATCTTCGAGAATGCAGGGTCAGACGGTCCCTGGAGCAACTGGGAGTTAAGGGCCTTGCTTAAGGGCCTAGGAGTGAATTCACTCTGTGGACCCTGGGTTCTGAACCAGCAACCTTTCAATCACAGGCACAGCATCCTAACACAGTGAGCCACAAATCACCCATATTTTTACTTTGGTTTGACACCCACAACAAAAACTAACAATAAAAGTCTCAAACATTTTAGAACAATTGTATCCAACCATTGTTATAGTGTGAGCTATACCCTCACACCCTAACCCTAACCCTAACCCTCACGAAAATAATCTGCTAAGCTACGGAATCCCAATGGTATATTTTGCTGACAGGAGATAACATGTTAAGTAGTTATATTGGATTGAAAATAAAACTTTTTATGTGAATGCAGAGCCCCATATCTCACCCATTTAGTGGCAGTGATATCCTTGCCTGTGTACCTGTTAGCAGAAGATTAGCGGAAAGTAAAACTCTTTGTTTTCAGAGATAATCGGTCATACTCTGCCTTCTTGTATCAGAAAAGCATCTGACAGTTAATGCATATACCTTCATTACAGCACTAGCATCTATTCCATATTAATGCATCACCCTGTCCTTGATTAAACTGACACTTTACTTGCTATTTGCCCAGAGAGACCAAAGCTTTTTCTCCCAAGCACCCCTGGAGCAGTTTTTGGGCTTAAGGTCTCAACTGAAGTGCCCGACAGTGACAGTGATTCTACTAGTCATGGAATTCGAACCGGTGACCTTCTGGACATCGGCAAACTAACCCAGATACCACACAACCAATACCAGCCTTAATCATGTGATTTTGATTTTTTACCACCACTGGCCATAAAAGATTGGGTTACACCTTAAATAAAGGACTGAATTACAGTCAAAAAATATTTTATAAAAGGCAGGTCATTAGTGACTGTAGCTGTAATCTGAACTATATCATAAACATTTTTAATTAAAACTCTATATCAAGGTATCAAATCAAAGACAACTTTGTCATCTCAGCAATATACATGTTTAGAGTGAGATGAGACGACGCGGCTCCAGTTCTCACAGAGGATAATAATAAAAAAATAGAATAAACATATATTAAACAAACTGTAAATATGAGCTCTTATATTAAGTAAGGAATGTGCAATTTAGTTATCGGAGGTATTCAGAATATGCAAATATTACAGTGGCAGACAAGTAGAAAAAAATTGTAATTGCAATGCTGGAATGTAATTACACATGCATTATTGACTACTGTAATTCGCTGGAGCGTAGTTAGCTGCTGCCGCCGGTGGCGCCACCAGAAGTATAAAGTGCTTATAAAGTAAAAAAGTGCTTGTTTATTAAAGGGTTACATATAGTTTAGCAAGCAGATTAGTAGCAGAGAAGCAGTAATGTTTTTCTGTCTCAAAATAGATTTGCACCACTGGAAAGTCATTAATTATTAATTTATTATAAATAATATATAGTTCAAATACAGTTCTCATTAAAATAGGGGCAATGATACCATTAAAAACATGCATAAAAACTGGAAGACTCCTCTACACCTACCACATCAGGCTGAAGATTAAAGACCAGGGGTACAGAGTAAAGGAAGGCATTCATCGTGGTGACCACCGATGAACTCCAGGACTGACGCACCTCTCGACTCCGAGGAACCCAGTGGATGGTAAACTGGAATCAGAAGACGTTACATGTTATTCTTCGACCATGTTTTAAATACATCACAGCACTGATAATGTTCCATAAATTATTCACACAAGTGCAAAACAAAAAAAGATTTCTATAAAAAGTTGTTTAATGCATACATGACAAGCAAGTGGGAATAAATTTCTTACGTAGCCAGAAGAAAACTATGAAATATCGCCCCCTACTGGAACGTATACGGAGGCACACTTTCTCGTCATGGCAGAACCGAGAAGGTGTTTTGGATCCCCACATCTGCACCCTGTATATTCTATATTTATCGTCACTGAACAATCAAATGACAATTCCGCGTCAATCAGACAAATAATTAATCTAAGGGCTAGACATTCCTGGGGGCTTGGACCAGGGCTCTGGAAGATATCAGCTGATTCAATAACTAAGCACTTCGCAATACAAAACAGACAAACTCTTTATGGTCATTTACGCAAATGCTATTCAGAAATTAATCCTAGTTTAAAAATTCTCAGGAAAGACAACTTCCAAATTAGTTGATCATTTATCCTTTTATTTTGGAATTCCTGCCCTTATTCACGTCTAATGCTTATTGATTTCTAAAGGCACCTCAGCTTCATTAAGCTTCACTAATACAAAGTGAATACAAAACACAAAAGTTCTTAAAACGTCGCTGAGAACCGTGAAATAACGAATGCAAGTATTGCTGCTTAAAAAAAGAGACAACAAAGCAAAGAGGCTCACTTACATTTCCTTGATCCTGTTGCTTTGACGCCTCAAGGGTGCGGATCTTGTCCTCGCTCATTCTGTCCGTATCAGCGATGACATAATGCCGGGGACAGTATGACCCCGAGAGGCTTCCCATTAACCGCAGGATCTCCGTGGTATGACCTCCTGTTAAGAAGTGATTCAACAAAACCATGGTTATGACCGAACGACTCAAGGCAGGCAACTAGAAAGCAGTTTGTCCTCATAAAAAGCACTGGCTATAAATATTAAAATGTTACGTCCACCACTATGGAATAGTCTTCCTGCTAGTGTAGCACAAGCTAAAACCCTGGGTTCCTTTAAATCTGAGCTAGATAAGATTTTAACAACTTTGAACTATTAGTTAGGTTCTCCCCAAACGAGCTTGATGGGCCGAATGGCCTCCTCTCGTTTGTAAATTTCTTATGTATCGTTAAAATGTTAGATACATCCGTACACAATCGAGACGCAACAGTATCCCCTTTAATTTAACCAGCTGGTTATCAATACACGTGAATAGCTGTAAATGAATCGTCGGTACTTCATCAAGTCACCTGAATAACGCACTACTCTCAGTCATGGTCAGATAGCGAAGTTATTCATTTCACCTGAGCCTGCAACAACAAGGACACTGACGGAGCCCTTCTTCCCGGGTCTGCATCCTGAGCCTTTCCGTACGACAAAGAATAACCGCAGAGTGAAAAGTACGACTACGAGAATGAATGCAGAAAAAACGCCCAACAGCGCCGCCATATTATAACACGATATGACGACATCAGGAAGCTACGGCGTCCTCTTCGGGTCAAACTTAACGGAAACGACATTACCGGACGGACGTCAAACCTCCCGTGTCTGTAAATTACTGACATAAACCTGTATACATCACATTGTCAAATGTAAGTGGATTACAGGAAGGTCGATGGTTACACTCTGTATATTAGACGTTTTTTTTTAAATCTTATTTCCAACAGAAGTTAGGTGCTGGGGGGCCAGTTGACCTTGGACCTCCAGAGGTTTTTTTTCTCCCTATTTGGGAGTTTTGTTCCTCTCCCCCCTTGTCACCTAGCCTTCTTTCTTTAATTTCTTTGTCTTTCCTTTCCCTCGTTTTTGTATTATTTTGTTTTAATGATGTTGCTGAATTGAATTGAACATGAACCAAATAGTTTACTTCACGTTATTGTTGGCAAGCATATTGTTATTTGGTCAAGTAAACTAAAAAAGATCTATACGCAAATGCTGTACCATTCAAAACCGATCATCTGCTGAAAGACTGACTTACTGATACCTTTCAATTCCGGCGTGTATAAAACAGTATAGACGCATTTCATATGGATATATTTCATTGTGTAACTCTCAGGTTTAAAACGTCAGGTGGTTCGACAGCCCGAATCACATGCTTAAACATCCATATCCACCCATCCATTCGTCTTCAAAACATATTTTGAATAGATAAAATATATAAATAAAAAGCTCGTCAAAGAATCTTTAACGATTCAAAACAGGCCACCATGCAGTAATATAAGGTCGGTTCGAGATCGCCGACTTTGTCATCAGACACTCCTAATTTGATCTTTTGTGCCCAATTACTCTAATTTTATTTGGAACAACTGTAATTCAGCCCTGGATGGCATTTAGTCTTGGATAACACCTACAGATGACATTTAAGTAAAAAGAAAAAATAAGTGACGTGCGAGTACGATGTGCTGCTTAATGTTAATTAATCGGCGCTGTAGCTTTTGATTCACGATAATGTCTCTTTAAGACTTGAAATGAAATGTGATTCTCATTGGAGAAGTGCCTTGCCCTGCAGTAACCCTGCCATAACCGAGCATCACTTATAACGGCGTTCAACATACCCGCCGTGCATCGAAATGTAAAATGCAATCGTGTCATGTATAAATGCCTGTTATTTTCCAAAAATGGCTATCGAAAATACATATTGTTTTTTCCAGTGATGACTAAACCTAGATCTAACAGCCCTTATATTTCAATATAATGCCGAATAAACCGGTTGAGCGATAATTTTCTACTTAATGAGAGACACAAGGTAAGGATGATTTCATTCATTTCTATGTTTAAGTCGTCTGGAAATAGAAATGGCAATTTTGCGTGTTTATGCGACGCGGCGCGAGCCGGCCTGCCGGTGCAGCGCGCAGTTACATGCATCGGCGCGGCTCTCGCTGCACATACATGTAAACATGTAATGTAACCGTGCAGACACATTACTTCTCATCTCAGGTCTCAATGCGAGTGATTAAAAATGCCGCTGCATGTTGTGCAGGTCGCAGTGTCCGAGGTGGCTTTTGTTCATGTCCAGATTGAGTGATACGTGGTCAGGATTTGCCCAGTTACTTTCATTATCGCCGGTCCCATTTGCCGAAGACCGATATGCCACTTAATATCTTAGCAGTATATATAGAAAAATAACTGTCCTTCCGAACCGCTGCTACTTATTGGTATTTAAAGTGTGTGTCTGAAATATAATCGTACTTGTATTTGAAATGGCTATCCACTCTCATCCAGATCCGTGGGCATATTTACATTCTTCAGAGTTCATTATTATACTAAAACTATACTTCGGTCGGGATATGTTATGATGTTATTCTTTTTCTTTTCTGATCTAATTGTTATACTGTGGATCAAATGCTACTTAGTGGGTTTCCCATGAATCATAATCAATGACCTTCAGTTTCTGGTTTGTGTCTCTGCCAACAGAAAATCCAATACGGTCTGAGAGCCGCGCAATTACTCACAGACGTCGTGCTTTTAATTAGAGCATTTAGCCACCGAAAGCAGCTTCCAGTTTCTCATGCTTTGACCATCAGTGTTGATATTTTGCTTATGTAACCATTCGGTCAGCGCTTGCAGTTCACTATTGATATACATTGACATGCTTCAGCTGTAAACACTCGCTCGCTCTCCATGTCTCTGTATATGTTTGTTATCACGGAATTTGAAAATTTCAGACCAAGCTATCATCCTTCACTGATAAAACCTCAGTCCGCTGTTTACAGCTACACATCGTGTACAGTTTTGTTTTTATTATCGCGGACATGTGAGCAGATCGATGCCCTTTAATATCTGTAGTCAGATGACTAAAGACCTTAAGCTCAATGAAATTTGTTTAACAATTTTTGATGTAGGGGTCGTTCTTACGGGATCAGTGACATGCATCAACTGAAGACCAAATTTCCAAAACTCCCTACGCCCACAGGATACTTCTTTGTTGTAATACACGAGGACTGAGTTTTGGTGTAACATGATGAGGAAGCCTAACATTGGTTTTACGTTTAGGTTTAGGGGTTCGGTTGGTAGCACTGTGGGGTTACACATCTGCGTGTCTCGCTCAGGGTGTCCCCAGCCTGCCCTGTGCTTTCATTGAGAACCTGTACTGGATGAGGTCTGAGGGAAAATAGAGGGATGTTTTGCATCAGTAATGAAATGCAGTAAAAAGTAGCAGAGGGCCCGTCTCTTTCTTATGTACATGATCCTCTTTTCCATTAATATGACTTTAGCATTAGCTTGAACAATGATACATCAATTCTTTGGCAAACTCACATAGAAATGTGCACAGTATCCTCTTACATTTGTACTTTAAATGGAAAAAGGCTTCAGACTAGTTTCTGAAATATATGTAAAATAATGGTCCTAAAATGTAAACTTATGTGGGACATTTATCAAGGGCAAAGGGTTTGTTTTTAACATTGGTAGGGACTGAATCAGCCTCAACCCCCCCCAAACACACATAGTACTTCCATGATATCAGTTGTGTATTTTGCTTTTTTGTTAAAGACTGGAAATCAAGTATGCAACTAGCATACCACTGAGCTGGTAGGTTTTCCTGTTTGTTTATGTTAAACAGTTCCTTCTTTATTGCTGACATTGTGGTGACTTAGTGAAATATGCTGAGATCGTGTTATGAGATATTTCTGAGATATCAATAAGAATAATTCACCTAATCTATGATATTAAACATGTGATCCTACCATCCTTGGTTACCTGATAACAGAAGCTGGGTTAAGACGAGGCTTGGAAAGTATCTAATTTTTCATACTGTCACACCATCTGAACATTATACTGGTATATGCTATTTTTATGGTATGTTCAAAATATGCTGTTTTGCAATGCAGGTTTAGTATTTTGAAATCTCGGTGATAAAATTCACCGAGCAGAGATCATCAATAAGTTTTGCTAAAACATTTTTATTCTGTCATAGGAAACAAAACATAGCAAGCTTTGCAATTTGAATGATTGTTCCTTTTCAGGATTATCTAGTACATGTTTAAAAATCTGTGTAAAGGTCGCCTCTGTTTTTGCATGAGCTCTGCATGACTCTCTGAGCCAATTAAGATCAGTTTTGTCTTTGGCTGTTGGACTCACACTCTCAGAAAAAAGGGTACCAAAGCGTAAAAAGGGTAAAAATTTCCTTGTCCCTGGGGCTGTACCCTCAAGGCTCTGCCTATTGTACCCTTATCTCTAGGTAATTGTACCTTTTAAGGTACAGAAATGGACTGTGTCTGTACCATTGATGGCACATTAATGTTGTTTGTACCTTTGGGATGTTCCTCAGAGTCCATTTCTGTTCCCTCAAAGGTACAGTTACAAGGGTACAGCCCCACAAATTTTTACCCTTTTTTCTGAGAGTGCAGTTATAGACCCCGTGAGAAAATGAGTGAGGAGGAGAAAACTGAACAAGAACTGGTCAGTAGAAGACAGTTGTCTCCTGATCTGTGGAATTATTTTGGATTCCATTGATCAAAAGCAAATGATTTGTCTGCAGTGCTTTGTGTCTGTTAGCTAAACTCGTGGCAACACTACCAACTTTTTTCACAGACTTTATTGGTATGTCATTAGTATATTTTATTTTGGGTAAATTTTAATTTATAAACACACTATATGGACAGAAGTATTGGGAAACCTGGCCTGATATGCATACCAAGATATTTTGGAAAATTCATTTGTGGGAACAGTTTGGGGAAGGGCCTTTTCTGTTCTAGCATAACTGTGCCCCAGTGCACAAAGCAAGGCCCATAAAGACATGGTTGGGTGAGTTTGGGGTGGAAGAACTTGACTGGCCCACACAGAGGATGAACTAGATCAGAGATTGTGAGCCAGGCCTTCATGTCCAACATCAGTGTCACAGATGCTTTTCTGGATGAATGGACAAAAATTCCCACAGACACACTCCAAAGTGTTAGCAGAAGAGTGGCAGCTGTTATAGCTGCACAGGGGGGACCAACTCCATATTGATGCCTATGGATTTAGAATGGGACGTCATAAAAGTGCGTGTGGGTGCAATGGCCAGGTGTCCCAATACTTTTGCTCATACAGAGTATCACAACATTTATCGCAAAAAAAAAGAAATCACATTGTGATATTTGAAAATATTTCAATATCGTGCAGCCATATTCCAAACCTTCTTTTAATAATAATGTGTAGAAACAAAAGCATTGTTTTCTTTGAATGTTGAAGCTCTCATTCAGACTTTGCAGTCTTGAGTAAAGCTGCAAGCGTCAGTGGGGAACATATTGATATGGAATTTACTGTGAAGGTGATCTGGATGGTCAGTGACAAGGTGATTGGTGGGACTGACTGGGTCTGCTGGGAAGAGCTGCCTCCTTTTTATACTGTGACAGGATTGACTGCAGGCCTATCGATTGACACGGGGGATGTTGGATTCTTTGTGAAGGATTGGATGTGATTTTGTTTTGTTTAGGCGATTCATGAACGGGCATGCTGTGCAGTGTGTGTCCCGGGTTTCCTAGGATAGGCTCCAGGCTCACTGTGACCCTGTACTGGATGAAGGGTGGATGTGGGGCGGGAACTGGAACAGCAGGGCAGAGAAGTAGCGTCTCAGTTCGAGGGGGGGATGACTCTGAGGGTATGGATGCTGGGCCTATAATCAGAAGGTCATAGGTTCAAATCCCATGGTCAGTGGAGTGGTTTTATCGATGGGCTCTTGAACATTACCTTTAACATCCGGTTGCGCCAGGGACTGTCTGATCCTGCTTTCTCAATTGTTTGTTGCTTTGGATAAAAATGTCTACTAAATCAATGTAAGTGTAGAGTGCAGACCTCTTAAGATGCACGCAACAACAGCCTTTATGGCTTCATGGCCTTGAATGTAAAATGCAATCCTCCTGGGCCACTAACCACTGAGCCATTAATATAAGGCATGAGTGGGCAATCGTATGCTGAAAGGGCCGCTGTGTGTGCGGGTTTTCGCTGCAGCTCCTTAATTAGATTACTAATTAGAGGACTGATTGGCTGAAGAGTCCTCACACCTGGGCTTGAACAGCTGACCTAAAGGTTACCCCAAAAAC
>JAODLD010000038.1:13989422-14002818 GCA_026781065.1 Mormyrops boulengeri
GGGGGGTTGGGGTAGGGGTTAAGGTTAGTGTTAGGGTTAGGGGTTAGGGTTAGGGTTAAGGTTAGGGCTGGGTAGGGGTTAAGGTTAGGGTTAGGGGTTAGGGTTAGGGTTAAGGTTAGGGTTAGTGTTAAGGTTAGGGATGGGTAGGGGTTAAGGTTAGGGTTAGGGTTAGTGTTAAGGTTAGGGATGGGTAGGGGTTAAGGTTGTCATTGGTTGGATTAGGGTTATGCCCACAGATATGAATGGACGTCCCCACAAAGATATGAGTACAGGTGTGTGTGTGTGTGTGTGTGTGTGTGCATGTGTGAGTGTGTGTGTGTGTGTGTGTGTGTGTTCACTATTGTAATACTGCAAAATGTATTATCTTTTTACCTTGCCATGTGTCTTTTTATTTTTTGGTATAATCATAATGGATCATGTAATTTGTAACCATGCATATTTGTAAACAGATGCACCAGGTTTTATTTATTATTTTTGGTGAAAGCCATTTCTATTACACTACATTACATGAGCCCAAAGAAACACATTAGACGGTAAAAGCCAGTGTGAATGTTATTAAATCATTCAGAGGGTGTATAATACATCGTTATGTGCTCAGTTTTGATGAATATTTTGTTGCAGAATGTACTTTTGCATTATTTCTGTCAGTAAAATGTGGTTGTGTACAGATATTTCTAATTTAATCACAGAAACATAAGATCTCTGCATTTTTATGAGTTTAAGAATACGGTCATGTGTATTCAGGGAATCAAGAGTTTTTATGATGTTACAACAGGTAACAGCAGGGACCTTTGGTAAATTGTCAATGGACATAGATACCCTTGGATACTGAAATCTGGAATAATACCTAGTCAAGGTTTGAAGGTAACTGGTAACCTGCAGTGTCAAATATAAATAATTAACTGCTGGTGAAGGTGAATTGTGCATAATTCTAATGACAAAAAAATGTTAACTTTAGGTTATATACTTTACCTGTAATCTGGGGGAATTATTGGACTGTACCGTACTGATATCAATTCCCTCTTAATAATAATTTGGGTTTGTTTATATCTGCAGGGGAACTTGAAAGACTCCTTTCTGTTCAAGAGACAGCTACAACATTGAATTTAATCTTTAATTTAAATCCCACCTAGACTTCTCTGGTGTGGACTGCTCTTATGATCATTTTCCATTCCGTACTGATGTTGTTATTTTCCCATAATCCTGTACCACTATGATGTACTGACTTAATGACATTTAAGGGCAGACTGGCTTTGCTGATATTCCTCTATAACCAGTTTTCTTCATTAATGTCCATAAAGAGGGTGATCAAGAGCCTCATTAATTGGTAAGATTAGAATTTATTACAGAAATTAAAGAATTAAAGAGTATTTTATACCCATCGATTTTTTTTTTAAATGACAGGGTTGCGAGGAGCCTGGAGCCGGTTCTGATATGTACACTAGATGTACCAAAGATGTATCTAATATGTATACTCGATGTACCAAAGATGTATCTAATATGTACACTAGATGTACCAAAGATGTATCTAATATGTACACTAGATGTACCAAAGATGTACCAAAGATGTATCTAAGATGTACACTAGATGTACCAAAGATGTACACTAGATGTACTAACGATGTATCTAAGATGTACACGGCATCAATTGGGGAGCAGCGTAGCAGGGGTGGCTCTAAGGGCTGCCCGGGTGGGGGGGCATGATCAGCGCAAGTAAATACTTGGGCACCCTTGCTGCCATCTCGCATCAAAATAAAAAAAAAAACAAATATGGACTTTTTTTTATTTCCTAAGCAGGACCACAGAAGAGACAGGGTGCAGCGCAGCCACTAGAACTGGCCCCTGATGACCATCCCAAACAAAGCTTTCTGCTGGCGCCTCTGCAGTCTGGATGAGACGCCGGTCTATCACAGACGAAACTCTATGGGTAATTTAGAGTCGCCAGTCCGCTCAAACCACATGTTTTTGACTGTCATAAGAAACAAAGGTATCCGGGGAAACATCACACAAACACAGACGTGCAAACTGCACAGGCACAGAGCCGGAAATGAACCTGCAGCACTGAACACTGCAACACTGAACACTGCAACACTGAACACTGCAGCACTGTGGTACTATATACATACCTATATACAGTTATATATGTGAAGTATGTTACTGGTTTTATTTATCACAATTTTTCATAATTTTCATTATTTATCACAGGCTTTTATAAAACTGTACTGAAATGCATAATAAATTGTGAACAAAAATGGCAGCTAATATTTAAATGCTTAAGCGTATTCATGCAGAAGATGTTTCATGTTCAGTCAATACAAGCTTGCTGCCATCTTATCTAGACACACTCAGGTTCAGTATAGAAATAATGTTGCATCTGAAAGCCCCAACTCAACATTAAAATGGGTAATGCTTTACATTAACTGCACCTTCATAATACCTTTATAAAGCATTCATAGAACATTCAGTGCACCTTCATAATGCTTTCAGAGAACATTCATTAGCAGCACATAAGTACACCTTAACATCCTGACATACTTTAACAGCTTTAATACACTCTTGATGCTGGGATCAAGGTTGTTTTTTATTATCCAACATAATTATGCTGCTATTCTTAACATAATTGCAGAGCAAATTTACAAAACTCATTCAGTCCGTGGGATACAAAGTTCTTTATTGGATTACATGTGGATTGAGTGAGTTTTACTTCCCAATGCTGTAACATGTGACAATGAAGCCTGACTTTAGGTCTTTGGCGGTTTATCTTAAAAGCAACCAAAAATGCATGGGGTGGGTTTTTCAGATTTGCTCTTCAATTATTAAAGATGAACAAAATACAATGTGTTGCTTCTAAGTTTGATCAGAGAGATGCGTCATTTTATAAAACATTTGTAAAGCGGCTGCTCTGTATTAAAGCTGTTAAAGTACGTCAGGATCTCTCCCATTTTATAAAACATTTGTAAAGCGGCTGCTCTGTATTAAAGCTGTTAAAGTACGTCAGGATCTCTCTCATTTTATAAAACATTTGTAAAGCGGCTGCTCTGTATTAAAGCTGTTAAAGTACGTCAGGATCTCTCTCATTTTATAAAACATTTGTAAAGCGGCTGCTCTGTATTAAAGCTGTTACTGCTATAGGAACACATACAGTCCTCGTACTGCTATAGGAAAACATACAGTCCTCGTACTGCTATAGGAAAACATACAGTCGTCGTACTGCTATAGGAACACATACAGTAGTCGTACTGCTATAGGAACACATACAGTCCTCGTACTGCTATAGGAAAACATACAGTCGTCGTACTGCTACAGGAAACACATACAGTAGTCGTACTGCTATAGGAACACATACAGTCTTCGTACTGCTATAGGAACACATACAGTCCTCGTACTGCTACAGGAAACACATACAGTCCTCGTACTGCTACAGGAAACACATACAGTAGTTGCAATAGCTACAATCAAGGAAAGCAGGAGTCAGGACGTTGTACTGGATGCTAGATATACAGTAGCAGGACTGCACCGAACACAAGTGCAGCATTACAAATGAGATAAGTGCAAGAGTAAAAACAATAAAGTATTGGACAAAATTACTAATGCTAATCTATACAATACTAACTGAGGATAAAATACTGCATAGAGTAAAGTACAGCACACCACAAAATGCCAGGCAAGTCAAAGCTCATGACACAAAGTAATGGACGTTTTGAACTTGTTACCAGACAGTAGCCATTGAATATTTTGGAAGGTTGTAATCATGATAAAATGTGAATGAATCTTAAGTAAACAGATCCACAGTCCAGTGCACTCACTGAAAAACAGCTAGCATTTGCATAACAGCATTTTAAATAATTTAAATTATTTAAGCTAAATGATATATAGCACCAGGAAATAGCCTCTTTGTAGAACTCTGAACTACATCTAGCTGCCGCCTCATGAACAGAACAGATGGAAATGTCTTTATTGTTAAATTAAGGCTGTCTGGATTTTTTTCTCTGATTAATTACAGTCATGACACTGTAATAGCTTTTTCAATTTTAATTTAATTCTCCATCATAGCCTCACATTATTATATTTAATATGACCCAAAAGAGTGACTTGCAGCAGCGTTGCCATCTGCAGGTCCAACCTGTCATCCAGGATGTAAATCAGGAAAGTGAAACGGGAGACTGCTTAATATTTTCTAACTCTTTTATAGGCCTGACCGTAACAAAATATTTTGAATGTTTTCATACTACAATTAGTTATAGAATACAGGAGAGTAGCACAGCCGGAGTTCTAACCCTCTACCCAGCATGCCTGTTGCTGACAGTAATGTCTGTGCTGTCATTATGTGAGAAGACAGTCACTGTTCTGCATATTTAATTGGATGTACCACATGACTTAGAATTGGTACCATGCTTGGTGTACCACATGACTTAGAATTGGTACCATGCTTTCAACAGTAAAGGATTTTCTAAGGGAACAGAAGCTTGGAAGCTTATTTCATCTTTTAATCAGTGTTTCGTTCAAATATCAAACTTGAGGACACTGCTCTTTTTGGTCAAGCCACAGTCAAGATTAATTTTCGGTTAATTACTTTGTGTGACTTTTCCTTCTGTCGTGTTGTTGTGCTCTCCAAATATGAGATGTTAAACAATGGTTATGTTTAAAAAATCCGGGAATCAGTACAGGATGATGAAATGTGCGGTAGGCATCATTATTATTTGCAGAGTTGTCAGCTTCGGTCGGCTGGCTGGCGTGAGATTTTCAATTTGCGACTAGTCTGCACACTCATTTATATCTATGTAACAGGTTTATTACTGGTAAATAGTCTATAGGGTTTGCAAACTACTCCAACGCTTTTGATGTAGCTAATTTTTGGTTTTTAATGGATTAATATAGATTTGCTGTAGGATTTGTTGCGTTCGAGTCTGAAAGCGTGTGTGTCACGGCAGACGTGAGTTGACATCCCTGTATTTGTTTACTTGGAGTGTGTGTATTCTTCACTTACCATGTCTTCAGTTTGCTGTTACACTTGTAATCCACAGTTCGGTCTAATCCTTGCCCCGACAAAAGCCAAAACGCGCCCGTCGCCTTGCTGTCTAAGCAGGATGCAGGCCCTCCAGGTGGTCACGGCCGAGCTGGCGTGAAACATGACAGAAGGTCAGACGCTTCTGTTCTCGTTAGAGGCAGATAGGCGTGTCAGTGGCGTATTCTTAGCACGTCGCGGGGTGTCCTGGGGGAGAATCCGGCCTGGACGTGATGCTAGCTCAGCCAAAGCTTGCCATCACCCCGTCCGCTACTGTAACTTATAACCATACATCGTTCTATGATTGTTTTTGCCTGTAGGTATCTAAGTGATGGTGATTGTTTACAATGAATCAGGCATCGTATCCAAAAATGGATTTCTTCTGCACGATTAAGTATAGCCTCATACTCCTGTTTGATATGTGGGTGTCCTTAAGCCGCCCAGAGTTTGTGGTTGCATGCATGACTGTGTGCCATGTGACACCACATTCACTTCTGCCTTCATTTTAAAACTCCACTGTCCCTTCATTAAGCAAATATGCACATACAAACATTTCCAGTACTTATTGTATAGCGTTACAGGGCGTACTGGTTATTGGATGTTTCACCAGACACGAATCTGGCCCCTGTATTACATTTATACTATTACATTTAGCAGATGCTGTTTTTGGCCAAAGCAACATACAAGTGAGGTTCAGAGATCAGGGTCAGACAGGGTCCCTGGAGCAATTGGGGTTAAGGGTCTTTCTCATGGGCCCAGTGGTGACATCATCCTACCAGACGCAGGATTTGAACCGCCGACCTTCCCATCACGGGCGAATCCTCACCCACAGGCCCACACACCGGCCACATAATTACATTTCTGTGTTTCCTGCAGATGTGCGTGTGCTGCGTGCACCGGCATGGAGTGTTTGGAGTCACTGAGGATGTATACATTATGGAATGCAAGTCTGTCAGGGTGCATTTAGGGTGACCTCATCCATGTCAGGGGGGGACACTACGGGCTACTTCAGGTTTTACTAACTACTTTAAAACTGAAAGGCTCCTGTGCTCCGCTAATTCGCTCAATTATTCTTGTGCTTTTACTGATTTGTTTCCTTGATTGAAAGACTCATCCAGCTGTTTCACATTAATATTAGTGACACATGCATGATTTTAGGAGACTGACCAATCAGCACACAGCAAGAACTCAGTGCTAAAGTGAAATCCAGGTCTTTAGAATTGAAATGGTAGTTTGCAAACACTGTTCCAGCTCATAATAACCCCTGTGACGTGGATTAGGTGGTCACCGTAGAGCTTTGGGTAGTGATTTAGGTTTCATGTGCAAGTGAATAATCAGTCTGCCTGACCAGTGGCTCTGTTTGATCTTCTCACTCAGTATTACCACACTGAGCTGTTGACCTGACAGTGATTGCTCTGTTTAGGGTCACCCCGTTACGGTTACCCCAGATAAAAGAGCTGACCAACACGTATTTGTACAGAGTGCCAGGAGGTAATTGCGTCTTCCTCTTCCAGGGCGAGTCACCTCTAAGCGAGCTGTTAAGCCAGGCTTTGAGGAATCCATTTACACGGTCTCCGTGGCTACAGACCAGCTGGCGAAATGCTCAGGAATATACTGACTGTTTTTGCCCTATTACTTACTCTATCATTCATGCGAGTATTCGCTCAATGACAGCCCATGCATGTTTATGTTCTGTTAATGTGGCAGCAAAATTTGTATTTGGTTGACATATTGCTGGTGTTTGTTTTTTTATGCAACATCTGTAGTGTTTTAAACGTTCTTGATGTTGTGTGACGTTGAATTGTGAGGCTATGGGTCACCAGGGAAAGAAATCTGTCTTGCATTTCAGAGTTAAAATTTATTAATAAGTTAATAAACGTAAATGCTTAGGTATTATTAATGAGGTATAGTGGATTTTTATGCTTTATTAAATGGATGACTTGAACACTACTGGTGGTTAATCAAAGAGGCCCCTGATTTTGTGTGTTCCCTGTTTTTCGGGAAATCATTATGTTTTGATTTGCCGTGGTGTGAGGCGGGAGACAAGGCCAGAGGAAAGTCTCCATTTCTTTGTTTTACGTATTGAAGAAACAAACAAGAAAAGCTACAAAAATTATCGTTTCCCGCTCCCTTTGTCTCCATTTGGTGTTTCATGTCTCACTTAACCTCGCATTTGCTGTAACATTTTAATAGTTTTAATGACCTGTTGTTCCAAGCAGCGGCGGGTGGAGACACCTGCTTATATTACCTTGGAATTAGCACTTCATTTTTCCATTATTGATCACAGTCTCTTAATTATAATAACAGCTAGAATAAATTTGCTCATCAGCATGCGCACACACGCACACACACACACACACACACACACGCACTCGCTCACACGGGCATACACACATCAGTGAATAAAACATTAAAAATACACAGTCTTTTAATTACATCCTGGCAGCTTTTCAGGTCAAATCTGAGTGTCAGAGAAGAGAGGAAAATGAATAAAAGAAAAATTCCATAAAACACAGACAAAGCTGGATTTCATGGCAGTGGATATCATTAAATGAAAGATTCGGTAACCCTGTGGAAAGGGGGTGTGCACCACTTTGTAGAGGAAGGTGGGCAGACAATGAAGGATTGACACATTACTTAATATGCGCACTGCCGTTGTGTGATGTGAGCTAACATTTACCAATAAAAATATCCTCAGAAAACTGTTTACACAATGAATTATTGACTCAAAAAGCAGAAAACCACTCAGAGTTCACTGTATTGTGCTGAAATGCCGTATGTCCTTCTGGAAATACCTTGGCCTTCAAGTTAAATTCAGGAGGTAGCTAATTGTGGATAAATGCCGGCAAAGATCTGGTATTGAAGTTGCTGGTTACTCTCTTAGCTGTTTAATATATTTATCACGCACATAAAAAATCTCTAAAATATAATACAGGAACAAATAAATAAAAGCCCCTTATCCCCAAATCCTGCATGCATTTTAACCCACTAGTTTTCTTGAAAATCCTATTTTTCCCTTGTAACTACGATTTCTTTAGTCACATGCAAGATTCTAAGCTTCTCATTGTATTCACAAGAACTCATTGTGATGATTGGTTGAAGAGAAGATAAATGAGAACTTTATGACATTTTAATGCTTATGTTTTTTTGGCTAAATGGTATTCTTACCATGCATTTCCATGTAGTACTTACATATACATGCTGTAACTAGCAACAGGCACCAGAGTGCGCTGTTGCCCTACTTGAAATGTAATGCAGTTATTTTGCATGTCTAAAAACGGGACCCGCTATCCAGACCTGTTCTAATTTTGTTCACATATAAATAGCCAATGAAACAGAAATAACAGATAACATTTAAATAATGCTTGAATTTGCTTCTTTAGAGAATGCCAGAATGTTCATTTAAGAACAAAGAAAAATGACCTCATGCATTATTTACTGATGCCAGTGGTTAGAAGACCAAGAAAAACTTTTTTTTTTAAATGCTGGACATCTCAGCTTTATGCTTTTTATATGCATACAGTGTTAGATGAGAATGACATTACTTGTTATACCAAAGCCCCCATTTGCATACGGTGGGGATAGAGAAATCAGAATGTGAATCTTTAAAATTAACATTTGTATAAACAAGCGTTTGAACTGAAAGTAATTAGCTAGCAGACATTGAGCTTCATTTTCTTTAAGTTTTCCGGACCGTGGACTTATTGATTGAGGCTTTAGGTACTCGCTCCTTTGTGGGTTAGGGTTAGGGTTAGGGATCTCCCAGCATGCCAAGCACCCACCTCTCGGCCCAGACACCTGTAGGGCATGGTAGAGCACTAGTGACCTATGTTTCTCTCTATCTCCCTCCCTCAGTCCAACGGTTGCTAGCCCCCCCCGCCGTTTTTTTGGAATTATGCCCAAACAGTGTAACTCAGTTCCTGATCCAGTGACCCCAGCAGAAATCGTAACGCTGACAGATTGTCTGCCTCCGGCCTCCGCCACTCCCAGGGAAGACCTGGGAGTCTTCCTGCTCCGGACAAGGGAACCTCCGGGACTCTAGAATTTCCCTACCTTCTTTCGGTCGCCTTAAATGAAAGTCTTACAGTTCCTGGCTTCGGCATAAGAGCCATGTCTCGCTCCAGCTCCATGCTGTGTGAACTGATGTGCGGAGAGAAGCCCAGGTCCAAAGCACAGAGCTTGTGAAATGTGGAGCCAATAACATCTGAGTTACTTGCTGTGTTTTTGTTTTTTTTTTGTATTATGCATTCATCAGAGTGAGAGCACAGCTTTCTGATTTCCTCCTATTCCCAAAGAACTTATAAAAAAAACACAACCTTACCAGAAATGTAGAATTTAAATGGAGTACACAAGAATTCGCCCAACTTTGTATCTTTGCAGGCCGGCTCAATGCTGAATTGCAGGTAAAGGTAATTATAATTTGCATGGCTGCAATAGAGAGTGTGACATGCATCATATGAGACATGATTCATCTATCCATCTGCCATACCTGCTTATATAGTGAGCCTGGAGCATCAGGCCACCTTAGACAGGATGCCGTTCCACATGTGGGAACCATGAAGAACATTGAAACACAGGGCACATCTGATACTCTTAGAGACGTGCTCACAGGCAGCCATGCTAGTAATGCTGTGAGGTTAAGAAACATTTCCATGAAGCTGAGGAGAAGTGAAAGGATCAATGACAACCCAATTAAGTCTGCATCATTTTACCGTTTCCTTACTGGACCGCTCCAGTATGAGGGGTGCCTCCCTTTGACGCCTATGTTTGTTTAATTGACCATTTGGGCTCCCAGAATGTTTAATTGGCATCTGGATTCAGATGCGATCTCCTAACAACCAATAAACACCATACAATGAATTATTATGAATTATTTTAAATACAAGAAAATAGTATCTTTTCTTCTTCTGCTTTTTTTCTTCTTATTCTTCTGGTACTTTTATTTTTGAGGCTGAAATGCGCGACCTCTTTCCTGCTTGAAATTCATTGCTCTGGACCGGCCACTTTGAAATAAATGCAGTTTCCAGCTTAATAAATCTCCCTGGAAAGTGTGTGTGCGCCTTTACAGCATAACAGCTTGTTTTACTGTCGACGGTGCCTCCGGGCTCGCCGAACAATGCGTCCGCTAAGCCGGCTCTGTCTCACGGCTAACGTCACAGATTTTGATTAATCAGCTACCAGATTGTAAGCGTCCCATTATCCACATCTCCTGCTGAAAGATGGAAACCTCGCTATTTTATTTCCTGGCCTCTGTATTATCTAGCTAACAAGCTTATTCCGAATAACAGATCATTAATTCCAGACTGAATAACACGTTGTATTGTTTACTGCCTTTTTTTCCCCGCCTGGTGCTTGCTGCAAGTTTGCGGAGTGCAAGTTCATATGAGCATTTTATTGTGTGGAATGCAAATGAATCTAATATTTTAGAGAGAAGAAACATATTTATTTTTAACACCACTTTTGGATGACAGTTATTGTTTGGTGATGAGGAGAATAAATATTTAGCTGACAGTCTGCATCTGCCTTCATAATGGTGACAGAGAATAAATGTATCAGCATCCATTATTATTATTATTATTATTATTATTATTATTATTATTATTATTATTATCATGTGGCATTGTGGCACAGTGATTAGCTCTCTTGTCCCATGTTGCGGGTTTAAATCGTGACCCTGCTTTGCACCCGAAGTACACGTTCCACTAGGTGAATTGATGTTTCTAAAATGCCCATTGTGTGTGCCCTGTGATGGAATATCATCCTTTCCTGAATGCCTTGTGGATTTTGCTGCTATGCAAGGCTTGTATATGCAGTTGAACAACTGAGGAATGATTATTATTATTTTTAGTATCGGTCATCGTAGCAGTAGTGTAACTGTATTGGTTGTGTGATCTATAGAATCCCAATTGCACATGAATGTTTCTGAAATGTTAACCACTTTTATTGAACTTCTTTACTCAAATATCCCAACCCAAATCTCTAGTGTAGAGTATGGCGCCATCAGACAGATGGGCACTGTTAAATACATCATTGGAAGATATTGACCGGTGACTTCAATTTTTAGATTTTACACGCATGCCAGCCACCCCGTTACTCACCATGCCAGAACTTTCCAAAGTGCAAAACTCATCATTTGAATGATTCAGCAGGATCTCTCCATGTATGAGGAGGCAAATCTTCCTGTGCTTCTGTTGTTCTTTCGTAGCCACTTTCACGCTGTCAGTCCTGCTCAATTAAGTATAAAATTCTTGGTGTTTGTTTGTTATCTTGGTGCCTGGTCTTTCACGCCAGTGATCAGGTGACACGTCGCCATTTCTGTCCACAGGCACGGAGTGTGCAAATTTGTCACTGCCCATGAATATGTAATGCGCTTTAGCAGTTGCTTGGAAAATAATCATGAACCATTGTCACAGGAAATCGTGTGTTTATTTCTCTGTTTCCGATGCACAACTATCCTGCTGATTATCGCTCTTATTGATTGAAATAGGGTGTTCTGGATTTTGAGTGTTCATTTAGAGACTATCCCAATATTTTATAGACTGAGTGACTGACACAATGTCGATAATCCTGCATAGGACACTGGCATGTCTTACCTTCT
Source organism: Mormyrops boulengeri (assembly GCA_026781065.1). Classification (NCBI taxonomy): domain Eukaryota; kingdom Metazoa; phylum Chordata; class Actinopteri; order Osteoglossiformes; family Mormyridae; genus Mormyrops; species Mormyrops boulengeri. The sequence continues at coordinate 14,001,026 of JAODLD010000038.1, forward strand.
TCATAATCTAAATTTATATTGTAACATTACTGTGGCAATGCAACTTGGATTCAAATCTCATTCCAGAGTTAAACATGAGGTGTTTATATTATTCATATTCCGCTAACAAAATAAAAACAATTATCCTTCACGACCGACTAAATAGCCGGGGGGACGGCTAATAGAAATCTCTCGCCTCACATGAGAACGAGAGGGAGCACTTTTCCTGGGACAGCAGGTACCCAGTGCATCTTGTCCCAAGGCTATAATCAGAGGCGAGCACTGGGAGGGGGGGGCACCGACCAAGAGGTCACTAGCAGAGAACCTTTGTGATCTGAAGGGCCACATGCCACCCACAAAAACACAGTAATTATTTGAATGTGGCGCCCCCACACATCTGCAGCCTGACTTCCTCTGCCACGCACAGTCGGAGAAGACCTGTGGACATGTGTCCAGCTGTGGACGAAGCTTGGAAAGCTGACTGCCGTATCTTCCGTAGAGATGCAGCCTTCAACAGAGGCATATTCAGTGATTGGGCAGGTACAACCCAATTTAAACAAGCATAAACAGCATGGCCTTCCTGGGGGGTATTTTCCGTACGTCACTTAAATAATCCGAGATCAGATGGCTCATCTTGGATGGGTTAATGCCGGTGAAAGTCATCCGGGATTAGTCGGTTTTTCAAAGGCACGTCAGGGTCAGCTCCTGTTCTTCCACTCTGTGTCCCTCCCCCGTTTGGTCGGCAGCTGTTGTCAGTCTTAGTCTTTCCGCTTGCTTCCTGTTGGCCGCATGGCTGAAGAGCATTGAGCATAGGGCTGCCTGTCATCCCCATGATTTTATGTCGGAATCCCGCCTCCTCTGTTTTCCTAGATTTTGTTCCCTTATGTTTTAATTGTATCAGTTTTCTACTCCCTGTGTTTTCATTTGTATTCGGTTTTGGTTTTTGCCCTTGTGCCCTTGATTGTGTTTTTTCCTGTCGGTTTTCCCCATTGTTAGATTCTGTTTCCTAGTTTGAGTTTCATGTTTTAGTTTATTAGCTTCACCTGTTGCCTGCCCTTGTATGTTTTCCTGATTGCTCGTTGTCCTGCATCCTCCCCGATTGGTTAATTGTCTGTCTCCCTTCTGCCTGTCATTAACCCGTTCAGTTTTTGTATTTAAGTTCCTGCCTGAGTTTAGTCCCCAGTGGTTCATTGTTTGTGATTGACTGTGATAGTTGAATGTTATGTTTTGTGGTTGTTAATGTTTCGTGTTAGATGTATGTTCTGCTCACCTGCCCCGGTTTGTAATTAGTCTTGTTTATCCCCATTTACTTTTGACCCCTCGTGGTTCTTTGTTTTGTTAGTGTTTCCTTGTGTTTTTATTTAATTTAATAAACCCTGTTTTATATTGTGAGCCGCAAGTGGGTCGTCCACTATTTTTGCCTGCATCATGCCTCCTTCTTGCGCCCGAACCACCTCATTCCATTCATCCAAGATGATTATGAAGAATTTCAAGAACTAATATGCACAAGGGGTAACATGGCAAAAACAGCCCAAAACAGAAAAGACGGCTGGCAAACAGTGGCCGATAAATTAAACGCGGAAGTAGCCTACGTTCATTGTACTTACTGAATGCAGCATTTCATTTCCTATGTGTCACATTAATTATTTAATACAGTAAAATCCAGTTATAACAGACTTCAAGGGACCTGGAAAAACAGTCTGTTACATCCAAAGTCCGTTATATCCAGAGTTGCTGTATGCCCAGAACACAACTACAGGACTCATGCCACACCCCAGCAGACACACTTGTGGTATAGATTATTATATTGTACA
>JAODLD010000038.1:14005681-14023547 GCA_026781065.1 Mormyrops boulengeri
CATGTTTCAGTTATTCCTATAATGTCATAATTGTCTGATGAAGTTAAAGCCTCTAAATCATGAATTTTATTCCTAATACTCCTAGCATTAAGTACAGACTGCAAAGGGTAGGCCTCTTACAGTGCCCACTTTTAATCTCAATATGGGCTTTCCGTCTCTCCCTACCTATATTCTTAACTGACCTCCCTGCCCCCCCAGACCGTAGTTTAAACATTCCACATCATCTGGGATGCTGGCTGCTGTTTCATTGCTCACAGCCTCCAAAGTGTAATTTCTCTATCATCTTTACTTTAAGTTCTTTAACGTTAGGGTTAGAGTTAGGGGTTAGGATTAGGGTTAGGGTTAGGGTTAGCATTAACCCTTAAGCTTGTTTTTTTGTGGTTTTGAAAGATTGGGTGCTGTAACTTAGCAAATGTAACGCTGCGTGTAAGTTGTTGCCACGCCATGGGGAATCTGCATCTTTTGTCCTTTCCTTTTTCTGAATCCAAAACACATGAAACAAGCCTAATCACAAATGTGAGTGACACGTCACTTCACCAGGAGTGGGTCAGCAGGTGTTGACGCACTTTAAAACTGGATTTGCTTACATTTGTACCCACAAAAGCAGAGACTCCACATTTGTGTGTGTGTGGTGGGGGGGGTACGTGAATCCTAATCAAGGGATATATGTGATAAATTTTGCTCATTTAAGTGTATGTTAACATATTGATAGCAAAAAAGTACATCTACATTGACACAAAGCAGTTTGCTAATCAGAAAAATACTGAAGGATCACTGGCGAGTATCAGCCAGTCTGTAGGAGCAGTGGGGATGTCCCCCCCCCGGAATATTTAATTTGGCTTTATTCAATACCCCAATAACCAGACCAGTGTGTTTCAACAGTGTTGGGGAAGTCACTCACAAAATGAATCCATTACAGACAGACTTGGAAAGTTCAGGTCCAGGAAGTACAGACCAAGGTTTTGTTTCAGCCTTTGTACACTTTATACTCTGCTGTTTGGTCCCAATCTTTCCTACACCATTACAGCCAGTATAATGAGAACTGTGCTTTTTTTTACATATCAGTAGGGATTAATGCTATGATTAGGATGCTTTTTAATTAAATAATTTACTTTTTGATCCCAGAAACACATCAGCCTTTTCTATCAGATTCCATTCAGCTTTTCAGCTTACCTTACTGCTTCGCTCATGTTCCTCACCTCTTTCCTTCCTGGGAGCGTGCAGCAGGAGCCCCCGTGCAGCAGGAGCACGCGTGCAGCAGGAGCCCCCGTGCAGCAGGAGCCCCCGTGCAGCAGGAGCCCCCGTGCAGCATGCCGAACACCGCTGACAGCTCTGGCTTTAAATCCCCCCTCTTATTCATGTGCGTCACGTTTCCAGGTGTGTCCCACGCCACCCCAGACCTCTTATGTCATTGCACGCTGCGTCCTGTGGAGTCTATCCTGACAAGTCTTTCCACTGTGCTGCCCCAGGCTTTGTCATGCACACATTGGCCAGTTCCCACAGTCCAAACAAAAAAAAAACGAGAAAGAAGTCCCCCCCCAGGAATGCATTAAGCAATGTTATGGGCTGTCACACACAGCAGGGACGGTGTGACACAGAGCATCAGAATGCAGTCGCAGCTGAGTCCCCCCCCCCCGTCGGTTTGTGAGAACGCTTCTGTCCACCCAGTGCTCGCCTCGTCTGCCGACTAATGCATTATTTTCCAGATGCCCGCTGTGGCAGGCCAGGGCTGTGCTGTAGGGCACATTATGCAATACCAAAACCTGCTACTGCTCTAGGATCGCTGTGGGCGCAGGAACACTTCACAATTGATGTCTGGGATACCTCAGGAGAGAGCCAGACTGTTAGTTTGATTACAGTTGTATTGTTGCATTTTTACATACTGTAGTACAGATGTTTCTGTCAAGCACTGGACATGAGTGATATCAGAATTCCTAGACCTCTGTGTTAGATGGGCTGTGCTGGGTGGCTGGAGGGCCGGTGCGGGTTTTTGGGGTGACCTCTCAATCAGCGAATAAGAAAGCGGTGGTTCTCAACTTCAGTCCTGGGGACCCACTGTTATTGGCTAACTGAGAGGTCATCCCAAAAAGCCATTGGCTCTCCACGGGTTAGGTTTGCCAACCCCGCCTTAGTTAAACCCTGAAGCTTGCCTAGGACTCACTTTGGCTTCGATCTGCACTTCATACATGGGATCACTTTCTGTTTTTCACAGGCTGGTCTGACCATATCACCCAGAAGCAACATGTCTGCTGAGAATATTGTTATGAACTTTCATACATATGTAAGCCACAGACTGATGATATGTCCAAATCAGTTGAGATTGCTGCAGGTATTCAAAATCAGAATTCAAAATCAGAATTCAAAATCAGAATTCAAAAACAGAAGTATTTACATAGAGATTTTCCCTGTGATACCAATAGATAGCAACCACCGTACATTTTGCAGAAAGCTATTTATGTGCAGCGGAAGCTCTTAAGATACATTGTGTTGAAAATGCACAGGTATTGCTGGTTCTGTGAGTCTGAAAACAGTAGTTCATCAAATGGAGAGTAATTATTTGTGACTTTTTTTGAAGTTGTAAAAAGTGCAAAAACTTTCTTTTGCCTAGATAAACCCATAATATGTGTTTTCACACAGTTCCTTAACTCCATCAAGAGAATAGAAGCAGATGTGTTGGCATTAAAGGTACCTTGGTGATCCCATTCAAAGGAGGACGGAGGGTATATAGGTTGGGTTGCTGTGGCGTATTCTTGGCATCCCAAGTTAATTGTTCTAGCAATTTCATCTTTCAAGCAGCGTTCAGGGTCATGGGTGCCTTCGCGTCACCCCAGCCCCTGTCATCGGGAATTTCACTATACCTATTGGAAGGAAGGCCACTCATGACCTGGAAAGACAACAGGAAGATGAAAATAGAAAAGACAAGACAAACTTACAGATTTTCCCTTCGGCCCACCTGACCCCCGTAACCCTTCGACTTGGAAAAAAATTGCCGGTTGACATTTGGAGACGTGACGATAGGGCATGTTTTTAAAGATGTGCAATTCCTGTGTGGTAACAGGTCCTGCGTGAGTGAACCCAGGGGGTGAACTCCAAGAGGGAGGAGATGTGCTGATCGCAATCAGCCCAGATCCTTGAAGGATCTCTCTAATCATTTCCATTCTACGGACAGCTTGGAACATGTTAGTTAAAATAATGACACATGGTCTTACCTATTCATCAGAATTAATCCAACAAGGTAGCAATGATTTAAAAAAATGTATTCTTTATGTGTGCAAGGGTGTCAAATAGTACTGTTGTTTTCTTATTATGCTTTGTGTTTTAATCCAGTTTAATACAGAATTAATGAAGAAGAAATCTTAAAATGACATGACCAGGAAAATTTGCAATGGAATTACACAGTTTAAAGCATATTTTTGCGCTGAATAATTCATACTGTCTGCATAAAAACACAACTCTTTGACTAATTGTAAATGGTCGTATTTCAGAAGATAAAAAGAACATCATAACTTAGGTGTATATTTCTTGCAGAGAAAACAACATGAATGCAGTGTTAAGTAATAGTAATATGAAAATTATTCTTGACAAGCAAATTCCATGAAGCTCTTTTCCTTTGGGTGTTTTTTTCAAGACAGGTGCAATGCATCCAGATGCTCATTTAGAGATAACAGGAGAAAAACAGACTGGTTTGAAAGGTGTGACTCTCGGTCATCTGTGGCTTATTACGGGTGCGAGCCTAACCCTCGCGACCTAACATATACCTTCTCCTATCCGCTCCCGTTACAGAGACCTTATTTTTGGGTAGGAGATGGGCGGGGGGGCATATAGCACAACAAACTCAATTTCACAGATTTTAATTTTCTCCACACCAATTAATCTCTAGATAAATGTTACAAAAAACACAGCTGTCTGGGTTCTGTTTGGTTGTCTGTAGCACAATCCTTATGGGAAACTCCAGCAAGAGGCAATTTAGCAGCACTGCCTACGAGCCGGCAGCCAGAACCCACCCTGTGCACACCTCCCGCTAATAGACATGTTTGTTCTACTCGCTGAGCCCTCATCATAGGAACCATCTTTTTTGCTCTTAATGAGGAGCAGGCTTGACGTTGTCTTGCCATATCAGGAACCATTTTTCTTTCTTTTTTTTGTCTGATCTTTTTTTATTGCATGTTTGGTCCTTAATTCGTGTTACAGTACGACGGGGTCTGATATATTTAAAAAAGAGAAAATTCAAGACTAAACTGTTCATTGAACATCAGTCAAAAAGACTGCGGCTGTGAGTAGGATGTCTGAAAGGACTTTTTTAGCCTGAGATCGCCAACATTTTGGTTCAGCATTTGATTTGATCTGAATTGTTGGTAACTAACAACCGAAGAATAATAAAACATCTTATTCCACAGCATGTAACCAGGGTATGGAACTCCATTGTATTACGATACAGTTTAATAGTGTCAATGGAATCTGAAAGAAAGAAAACAGTATGTTAAACTGGAAATTAAAAGAAAATACATCATTGTTTTGTAATTAATGGTACAAATTGCTCGTTGACCCCTATCAAAGATAAATCAGTTAATTTAACATCTGGCCCAGTTTTCCCATGGGGATTTCCGATACATACAGTAATTTAAAGTGCTACTACAAGTGTATGTGTATGTTACGCAATTGTTGGGCCACTTTGCTGTTATTGACTAGCTCTTAGCAAAGAGCTACAGTTATGTCTGTGATCACCTCATTCTTTAACGATTCAATATCACATGTACTGTCTGATAGCTTGCAGCCACTGGTTTGGATAAAAGCAAAAGTGAATGAATGAAGGCATGAATATATGATGTAAATGTGCAGGTCATAATATGAATGTAGGGCGGCATAGTGGTACACTGGACGTTACTGTACTGTACTCCTGTAACAGCCACAGGGTTACACAGGGTTACACACCCCCCACTGCTGATTCTCTGTGTGTGTCTGGAATTTGCATGTCCTTCCCGTGTTTGCATGGGTTTCATCGCACAATCCAAAAACATGCACTCAGTTGAATTGGTGTCTTTAAATTGGCCAGTGTGCGCCATACGATAGCCGGCCAGTGTGACCAGGATGTCCTATGCCATGTGCTTCCTGGGACGGGATCCAAGTGTACTGGGCAAACGCTTATGTATGGATCATATATATTTACTCTTAGCTTTTAGTTTTAAGTGTTTATGGTTTAAGTCTTTTACACCAAGTCATATTTATTGCAGTGCTCACAGAAAGTTTTGGGGCATTTGCTTAATAATGTAAAAATTATCCTTATTTAAAGTGATTAATTGTCATTGTTAGCGCACCACAGCACACAGCGCGCAACAATGAAGTGTGTCCTCTGCATTTAACTCATATGTGACACTGTGACATAGCAGGGGGCAGCTAATTCGGCGCCCGGGGAGCGGTGCTTGGGGGCGGTACCTTGCTCAGGGTACCTCAGTGGTACTTTGCTGGTCGGGGATTCGAACCAGCAACATTATTTATTGGTTTTATAACAAAAACTTTTCAATTGCTTACAAAAATATATACATCTTATGAAAACTGTAGTTTTACATAAAACATTAATTTCAAGTCATATTAAGTTGAAACCCAAATTACAGTTCTAAAAGAGGTGTTACAAAGTTCATTGACAAGCAATGTGATTGGACTTTTTAATTAGTAACATCTTTGCAATAACAGAAAATAGGAAACATTTGTGTTTAGTATCCCTTTGGGAGCCACTGACCACAATTACAATTAATAGAATAATGGCAAGAAAGGAACAGATTGAGAATTTGACGTTTCATAAATAGAAAACGTCTGTGCAGGAGATGCGTGCAGATTGTTACATGTTGCTTGTAAAATTGAGTTTTGTTATGAAAACAATAAATTTGCAACATGTTTACAGAATTAAACGAGTGTCCGAAGACTTTCCGCGAGCTCTGTATGCATTTCCCCAGACTCATTTTCTGTTTTAAAAAGCTTAATGTCTGTCAAAATGTATGTTCTGATTTTTTGTTAAAGTCTGTAGAGGATTGAAGTGGTTGGGGGAGGGGGGGGGTGTTACTTCCGCTTGTACAGTGAAGTAATTCAAAGGGTTTGGATCAGAATATTGTCAGTAGCTGGGATGATCCAAATCAAGCAGATGAGTAATACTGCAAGTTCTGGTACTGTCACATTTTCACCCCCCTGTATCATCGCCATTTTCTCCCGGGGGTGCCCGTGGTATTTTTAGCATTTCTTTGTAATTGCTTGACCTATGCTGTGCACAGGAATTAATGCAGCCTTGTGACTAATAGGATTCATACATGGGTCTTTGTCAGCTGACACCATTTGCACATAATGAAGTGGAATTTTTTTGTGTGTGTTTTGGAATTACAACAGATTCGAGAAATAATAGTGAAAAAAAGAAACTGGTATAGGAGTCATATGCATAGATGGAAAATCTAGGTATTTATGGAAACAAACTAACAAATACATAAATAAGACTGTGGTACATGAAACCAAACATCGAACTGGAATTCGTAAATATTCCTGAGGTCTCGTCGCTGCTCCCCCCTCCAGTCCAGGGGCAGGGGAAACATAATGGTTTGTCTACCTTGTCTGTTGTCATCTGACTTTGTGGTTACCTTGTGCAGCTCATTACCAGCTGAATAGGAATCTCAGTTGTCATAATAAGACTTATTGTATTATTATTTCTAAACCATGTCTTTCACACAACAGGACTTAAGTGGGCAGAACACAGTGTGGTGATTAAGTGGATAACATTGTATTCCAAAGAAGTCCAGCTAAAATCCCAGGAGGGGATCTGCTGTAATACTCTTAAGTAATGTACTTGACCTGAATCGCTGCAGAAAAAGTAACTAGCCATGTAAAACGGGCAAATTATATATGTTGGATAGAAACTAGCCGGATATATTACTGGGTTAAGCTAATCCAGTTAATCCAAATCTTCATATTAAGCACCATGTTCCAAAAAAATGTCAGTATTAATTTTGAATATATTATTATAGAATAAGACTCTAAATATATTATTGCATGTATAATCACCTACATGGATCATATCATCGTCATGGTTTTCCCAAAGTGTGGGGCACTGTGGAAGCATGCTAAGCAGGTCAGACCAGACGTTTCTTTGCATTGGTACAGACTCTAGCTCATTCTGGTCCATCCCCAGATGTTCCCAAGCCAGCTGGGAGATATAATTCCTCCACAATTTCCTAACTTTACCAGTATAGACCTTCTCAATATCTACTTACCAGCTTACCAGCAGATACTTCCCCCAGGCCAAGCTCTAGGGATGTCTTCCTGTAACCTTCTCCTTGGTAGGGAACACTCTTTCTTCTTCTTCACAAAGGGGGTCTTTTAGTACATCTTATTTTGTTTCATATCTCCCCACAGACCTGTTCACCAAAGCAGACAATCAGGGGCTGAGGCCCCAGAAAACGCACCTCCATGGATTGCTAAGGTACGCAAACCCCCCCACCACACTAAAGTCACCATCTTTGAAGTGCCCTATTATAATTAACTGAATTATTATTTTTTATGTTCAATCTATTTGTTAATTATATAGCACTTTTATATGTTCATACATACTGTACTGTGCAAATATTTTAGGCTGCCATGGAATATTAGGTCTAAATTATGTTTATGTCTGTGTAAACCATCATTTTATATCTATCAAAGTGTGTTACTTTAAACATTTCAAAACCTCTCCTAAATCACCACAGTGTTTGCAGTTACTGTTCAATATACCCAGATATTTGTTGAAGTTAACCACTAGCACATCGTATTTGGCTAGCCAATACCTTGTCGAGTTTATTAAATGAACAAGTTACTTAAATGCACTAGTGGTGAAATATAACAAATTTGACATGAAACGGTTGCGGGGGGGCAGCGCAGTGGCGCAGTGGTTAGTGCTGCTGCTTCCCAGCAAGAAGGTCCTCGCTTCGGTCCCAGGTCCTTTCTGTGTGGTGTTCACATGGGTTTCCACTAGGGGCTCTGGTTTAGCACAACATGCTGTTGTGGCAAGTCTAAGTTGGCCCTGTACTGTAGTTGTGTGTGTGTGTGTGTGTGTGTGTGTGTGTGTGTGTGTGTGTGTGTGTGTGTGTGCACACCCTGCAGCATGTTGGCAACTGCCCAGGGTTGGTTCCCAGGATAGGCTCCAGTCCCCACCACAACCCCAGTTGGGATTAAGCACTTATGGTGCTGGATAGATGGTTGGGTGCCACTGAGGATAGATTTGGGATCCAAAGCTGTGTTTTCTAGCCATCCAAGGTATCAGAACCTGACAACAGGTATAATTATGTTAGTATTATTAGTATATAATTTAATGTGTAATTAGTATTATCATTAGCATTTAATATATAATTAGTATTATTAGTATATAATTTAATGCTAAATAACTTTTTTGAGCAAAAATACACTAACTGCCCTGGTAACACAATAAATACTTTAAAGCTTCAAACATAATTTTTTTTGGTCATCTTAGACTTCTGCACGTACTGTAAATGTATATCATTAAATATTAACCAGATTGATAATAGTATTAGTAATATTCCTGCATAATAATCCTTGTTATTTTATATAATGCAGTGTAGCAGAGAAGTTGTTAAATGTTTAGTTAATTCAGTTATTCAGTTTCACTGGAGGAGGGGATATATTGGAAAATACAGAATCTTCCTTCTAGTATGGAAGTGTATTTACAGGTTGCGCTTAATTAATGTATTTAGCTCTCTGAAGTCTGATGTCAAGGAATCAGCGGCTCGTCCTTGCCAGCAGAACAATGAGATTGGTAACAAATGGGACTGATCGATGGAAACATGCAGCCTTCATCACGCAAGCTGGCAAATTCATCAGAATGAAACGAAATGTTCCCATGCCAGAATTTTCCAGCATTTGGGGGAACATCAATGAACTATTATGATTCTGGGGTTATGACCCAGTCTAGGGTTGAGCGGTAACAGGATTGGCGGTGGGTGAAATGAATGAACGCTGAGGAGAGGATGGGATATTGAGGTGGTGTGGAGGGAAAGTCATGAGTGAAAGTTTTATGGGTACTCATTCTGAAAAAGTACAACAATATCTAAAATTATTACCGCAAGGTCAGAATGAACTTGTGGAGTTTAACTTGGTGTAGTTTAAAACATTAAGGATAGTTCTTAATTACACAAAGTTCTGATATATACCATGCATATATTATACTATAATTGAACAATATTGTGTCACCCCTACATGGAATCAATTTGATAATGGAGTAGACAATGTCCTCATAGTTTTTTTCATAGTATGTTATTATTTTCAGTGTAGTATTATGTCCCTGTGACTGCTGTTTATTAAACCACACATATTTCTTGTACTGTAATAAAATTTTAAAAAAATCAATCATTATTAATTGGGTGTGAGTATACATAGACGCATAGAAAGTCATCACTTGCTTTCAAAACTTCTTTTGGCTTACAACCCAAAAACACAGAGCAAATAAAACAATTTTATCATGTTTAAGTGAAAAAGGGACATAACATTTCTGAAAGAAAAATAACATACAAAATAAATGTTTTGTATAAGCAACACCCCCACAGATTTAATACTTTTGCTTGAATTATAGCCTTGCACCTGTTTGGCTACATCTCCACCAGCATTGCACATCTAAAATGAGAAATATTTGCCCATTCATTTTCACAGAATTGTTCCCGCTCAGTCAAACTGCTTGGCGACAGTGGATTGACTGTCCTCCTCAAGTCAGTCGGATTGAGGTCAAGGCACTGACTAGGTCACCCCATGTCCTTCAGCCACTCCACAGTTGCTTTAGCGGTGTGCTTCATGTGATTGTCACATTCAAGGGTGAACCATATTCCCATCTTCAGTTTCCAAGCTGAAGGTAGCAGGTATTCCTTGAGAATCTGTCGGTATTTTTTGCACCATCCATCTTCCCCTCAATCCTGACGGGAGCCCCAGTCCCCGCTGAAGAGAAACACCATCATAGTGGAAGGCTGCTACAACTGTGCTTAATTGTAGGAGGGGCGTTCTTTGTGTTGTAAGATCTGTTGGGCTTTCTATAGACATGCTATTGTGGCCCTAAAGGTCAATTTTGCTATGGTTGCACCTTTCCCACTGGCTGTTCAATCTGTAAGATACATTGTAGCTAAATCTAAACAAGACTCGATGTAGCCTTTCTTTCAGTAGCCTTTCTTTATTTCAGTAGTCACCCTCCCATGCATTTCAGACTTGTGGAGCACCTGTAATATCGCTGAAACATTCACACAATGAACCGGCCTTACAATAAACGTCTAGTTGCCACTGGCCTCTTGATATCTCTCTGATCAGTTTGGAGGGACGGCCTGATATAGGTAAGGTCTAGGTGGTGCCGTGATGATGATATTTATGGTGCCAAAAGGGATTGGTCAGGCATCTGATGTTCGTACACCCTTCTCCCAATTTGTGCCTTTCCACAACTTCATATCAAAGCTGTTTGGATTTTTCAACCCATAGTGGGTTTTTTGTTTGGAATTGTGGCACCATCTACCAATGGCTGATTTACTCCAAAACAAATAAATGTCGGTACAAATAATCACAGGTGGTTTTACCTGATTAAGTTTGCAGATGCATCTGGGAATGGATGTGCATTTTTCCAAGTGAGTTATTTGGCTGTTGTGATTTTATTTATTTTTTTCTGAATTTCACTTTTACTTAACTGTGGTGGGCAACCATATATAAATGAAAAGAAGATGCGTCTTTATTTTTTTTACTCTCAGGGTGTAATTCAGCAAATGGTATAAAAGGGGTAATGACTCTATACTCACTGTACATGTTTCTGATCTCTGATTAAGCATGTGTGCTCATTTTGAATGTCAAAACTTTGACCCTTGCTAAAGGTATACATTTCTGTGGCCTATATTCTCTTAAACTACTGTTATCTTTGCGCTTGTAAATAATTAAATTTTCAATAAGACATATTTAATTCTTATTAATAATTTTTGGTAAGATTTACATAATTGCACATGAATTAAACATTAAGTAATTTATTGTATGCAAATGAAATTTTCCCCAGCAGAGACATAAGGCAAATCACTGGCTGTATAATTATTATTTGATTTTTTAAAGAATAGGGAAAAAGGTGCCTCACGCAAGAGTGACCTGGTTTACCCCAGTAAACACACAGGAGAAAAAGGTTTCATCAATCATTCACTCCTTAAGCACTCTCCACAGTAATGCTCTTCTATTGGTTTTAGCAAGTTGGTGATTAATGAAGCATATACTTAAATTGAGTGTCAGTGAAATAAAGTGAAAAAAAATCTAGAGACTGCCCCCTAAAATCCTAGGATGCATTTCCATCCATCCATCCATCCATCCATCCATCCATCCATCTTCTGATCACTTTATCCTAGTCAGGAGAACTGGATCAATACACAAGGAGTATTCTAATGATGTATTAGCATTCTGTGCTGTCATAGTAGCAAATCTGCATTTGATCTGCCGGCCTCAGGTGGCTGTGACAGGTGCCCCGTTGCTAGGTGGCTGCTGATAGTGCAATATGCTGGCAATAATGAAACTGAAAGTGAAACAACATATATAAAACAACTCTGCTATAATAAATGACTGTAAGCAAACACACACAGTGCCAATGGAGCAGGAGAGAGTTTGATTTAGAGGGGAAACTTTATCATTTAAATAAGGCCTGTTTACTGGGGGTAAGAATGAAGCCAAATTAAATATTGGAGGGGTACATGATCCCCCAGCCCCAGGCCCAATGCCCTTGTACAGTACAGTAATCTAATTCATATTTCATAAAAACAATGGCCAAAACCTGACTAAATAGGATTTAAATAATATACATTTTGGAGTACTAAATAAGGCTATTTAAAATAGGTGATCATGGGTTTGGGTTAGAATCTACTTATTAGTAATAAAATTAAATAAATAAGGTGAGAGATATTCTACATAGGCAAGTACCCCATAAAATATTTTCCCATTATTATGGATAGTTTGTTGATTTTCATTTATGGATTTTCACACGATTTTAAACTGCCAGCAGTAATTAATTTTGCACCGTTTTTCAAGGTAAGATTCTTCTTGAAATGAAATGAGTGAGAAGGTCGTAAATGGTTTGGTTCGTGAATCAGAAAGCTGATAAATCATAAGGCAGGGATGCATTCCTGCGGGCAAATCATTAAATGCAGCCATATTTCCCACAATTACTTGTCTTATCTGAATTACATAATGTTACAGAAAATATTCTCCGCAAAAATCAGCGTGATTATTGCGCGAAGCGGCACCGCCGGCCGTCATTTGAAATCCGCAATCGACAAGGCTTGAAAGTTAAAGCAAGAACAAGTGATTACTTTCCTCCGAGGAGTAAAAAAATCACAACTTGCGCTTTTGTCGATAACAGATTTTGGATGAATATTAATGCCCACTGCAGGCTGAGAAGCAACGCTAAACAGCTTTAGCCTGTAGCTGCCATCCTTATTTGTAGCATATTCTGGAAAAATAAAGAAAAATGAAAACTCGGAGTGGCAATTACAATCATGCTTTCCCCAAACAGTGTCCTTTCTTCACTGTGCCAGCCAGCCTATCTTCCTATTTGTAACATTGTTCATTAAAAGCTCCCTAGCATAGCAGCTGAGGAGATTTCTGAGAGGCATTTTTGGGAGCCATCAAACTGGAGCACTTTGGTAATGGTGCTGTCAGATCCAACTAGGTTGGTAATCAGGAAGCCTAACCTTCGCCGCCATGTGAAATAGGTGGGAGAAGTTAATGTGACCCGTGCAAAACCACCTTTTTGGGGTTAATTAAGTCCCTATTTCAAATGAAATGACATTTCAAAAAAGGATACTAATTAAATTTCACTTCTTTGACTGCCTTGTGAAAATAATGACTCCAAGGTGCCTTAATTATTGTGTCCTGAAGTTTTATATAGAGAAAATGGGCCTGAAGGTGAACATTCAGAAAACTCACAGTTTACTTGATGGTTCATTTGAAGTTCTTCATTTATATAAATTTTGATAATTATTTCTTATAAAATATATTTTTAATGCAAAAACAGAATATTTCATCAAATCCAATTATTACCTTTACTGTGCCTAACTAAATAACACCAGAGTCGGCACCATGTCATACATGCGCATATAATCTCACGTAAATAAAGATTCATAACCCTTTTCAGTCACAAGTACTTAAACGTACCCCTCAAATTTGCTATAGTAGTAGTATGAAGTAAGAAGACAGGATTTAAATGAATATTTTGAAGGGAAATGAATGATTCTTATCAATAAAGTCAATAACTCAATTTTATTTTGGAGGACATGCAGAGATTTTAACTCAAAGGCTTGTTGCATTTCAAAAGCTGAAATAAATGAAAAGCCAGCATTTGAGATGTTGCTATGCAGATAAGCATTCTTATAAAGTCAACGGACAGATGGTGAGAATGACAAGTCAATTGCATTTCACTTTTATACACTACATTACAGCCTGACTGGAAAATAATCTTGCAGTTAAATTTATTTAAATTTACATTTATTGATTTAGCAGACACGTTTGACCAAATTGACGTACAAATGAAGCGTGTAATACATTATTAGAAAATATAATCATCCAGGACTCAACTTAGGCAAAAGTGCTGCTAGGCAAAGCAAAAAGTTAGTACTGCTGCAAGAGTTATACATTGCAAAACAGTGTTACTTGGGAAAAGTCCCTGTGGTTCCTACGGCCTGGCCTGATACTCGCCAGTGATCCTTCAGTATTTTTGAGGCCCATGTGGAGCCCTAGGCAACCCCCCCCAGCAAGATTCAAGACACCCCCCTTCAGACAAGGAGTGTAATGCACTTTCGGAGACAAAGGGAAATAGCCTTGCTTTTTGTGCCACCTCAGAAGATGTTGCCTACAGTAATAAGTTAACTCACCACAAATAAGAAATGCCTAGAGTTTAATGTATTCATTTCAACTTCCAGATTACATTAATTACATTTGTTTTGTCTTAAAATAGAAGTTTATGTCATTTATGTACTACCTTCAAGATAACTTTATGTCATATTGAATATGGTATATATTTGGCAATAACACAAATTAAATATGCAATCAATAGATTACTGATACAACACCTATGTGTGGTATTTACAAAACACACATCAGTTAAAATACCTTTTTCGTAGAATATTTCTGTAATACTTAAATTACACCTCTAAGAAAGTGATTATTGTAATTAAGTAACCATTCACAATATCTCTTATCCAGAAAATGTCAAGCTGCAACTGGAGTAAAAGAGGCATATTTACATAATTACATGGTACTTTTAGAAAATTATGCACTTTTGAAACACAAGCTATCAGAACAAGGTACATGTGGCCTAAACCCCTTAACCATTAACTCAAATCAGAAATATATAACTGTAAGTGTATTTTTTTTCTGTCCCAGGGTATTGCCCAATATCGCTAAGTAATTTCTCAAACTTCCTGAGATCTCCTCAAATATGTGAGAAGTCAATGAATCAATGTCAGCCCTGAGATGAATCCAGTGATTGTTTGTACAGGATTACAAGCTGTAGGGAGTTTGTGGGGGAAAAGGATATGACTAGGGAATGATGGGCATTTCAGGCCAGACTGGTTCATCTCCCTTATCAGCAGCATGCAATGTGGAGGGGAGTCTATAGCAGTTTTCTGTCATGGGCTGGAATTCAGATTGCATCGGTCTTATCCTTCAGCATTGTTGTGATTCCAACCTTGTGATGAAGACCATATCCAATTATGAGAAAAATATTCCATGGCACGAGTCTAAGACGTCACACCACCTTTTCTTGAAAATGGCTGTGAAATGCACGTCAAGTACACAGCTTTGTGTTGACGGTGCTGTTTACAGGGCATGTCAGGGAAGAAGACTTAGCATCACGTTATCAGAATGTTATCAAATCAGAAGTGCCAAAATGCATCAATAGCTTATTCTAGCCCTAGATAAAGAAAATATCTTTTAATTAGTTTTATATTTTTGGCCATGCAAGACAACGTTTACACTATATTTCATACAGAAATTTCACAAAAAAGGTACTTTCACAGGCTTTTTTTAGCCAAAATACTTTTTTAAACATGCTGTAATGTTCAAGATAACTCAAAACAACACAATAAGCACACTGCCCATTATTACAAAAATCATTATGCCATGATCGGATTCATGTTTAATGCAAATGTTGCAGTAAATTTTACTTTATT
Organism: Mormyrops boulengeri; assembly: GCA_026781065.1. Classification (NCBI taxonomy): domain Eukaryota; kingdom Metazoa; phylum Chordata; class Actinopteri; order Osteoglossiformes; family Mormyridae; genus Mormyrops; species Mormyrops boulengeri. The sequence continues at coordinate 14,020,873 of JAODLD010000038.1, forward strand.
TGATGTATATTACATTTAGACTAAGTGTTGACTACCTGAGGAGAGCTTTGCGGAAAATGAAGACCTTGGTCTCATATGTTAACAATGGTATTCTTAACCATATCAATGACAGACTGGTAATTGGTAATGCAGGGAAAATATACCTGAGAGATACCAGGGTGTGATTCTCACCTCAGTCATTGCTACATTATTGTCAGGAGTGTAGAATGTGGGACTATATCCAGCTACCTGTGGGAGGTAACTCCAGAATCACTTTTACTGTATATCCAGGTCCTCAACATCCTCATATACAGTGTGTGTGTGTGTATATATATATATATATATGCTTTGGGCTGACAGGAGATTTATGACACAGGCCTGTGTTTGGATGATTGCTTATGTTTCCATGGTGACAGATCACCAGCCCTGTGCCTTAGAGGTAACCCAGTTAATCAGTCAATCAAATCAGTAAAGTGCATTTCTACAAGAAAGTTCTCACAAAGTGCTGTACAGTAATTTATAGATTTTTTTTTTTCTTCTGGAAGGTATCAAAAAATGCCCACGGCGGGGGGAAAAATGTAAATCAATCCTGACCAATTCTAAAAATGTAATGCGGTTATTCATGCATCCATCTGCTTTTCCTGATCAGGGAGGGGACTGAAGCCTTTACCAGGCAACACAAGGCTGGCATGTCCATCTATGCCAGGGTACCTACACCCAACGGGTGACTTAGGGATGACAGAGCACCTACACCCAACGGGTGACTTAGGGATGACAGGGCACCTACCCAATGGGTGACTTAGGGATGACAGGGCACCTACACCCAACGGGTGACTTAGGGCACCTACACCCAACGGGTGACTTAGGGATGACAGGGCACCTACACCCAGCGGGTGACTTAGGGATGACAGGGTACCTACACCCAACGGGTGACTTAGGGCACCTACACCCAACGGGTGACTTAGGGATGCTAACTAGCCTGACTACCTGCCTTCCGAATGCAGAAATACATCAGTGCAACCAGAGAGAACCTACAAGCTTCACATACAGAGAGCAAAGGTGGGATTCAAAGCCCCGGCCTCACTGCTACAATGTAGCAGCATGACGAACCGCGCCAGCAGACACTTCAGTCTTAGTGTCAGAAAATACTGCCAATCAAAGTACAAAAATACAATTGCAGTTGGAAACTATAAAATTTACTTAGTTGTCAAGCAAATGCAACTGTAGCTGGCCAACTGTGATTGACAGTGCCCAGCTGGCTCTTGTCGGGCTGAGTACACTGCGAGGGTTTTAAAATGGTCAGCTCGCCGGATTGCAAGTGAGGAGATGCTGGGCAGGGAAGCGCCTTTGTGTGTGTAGTGGATTGGATTCATGTTTGCCATGTTGCTGTATGTTCTAAAGCCTTTGATTTCATTTTCTTTTGCTTCTGTTTGCTGGTCTTAATAGGATCCTGCCTTCTTTCTGTATTTGTTTTTTTATGGCAAAGTCATTGTGTAAAAGCCTGGTGTCCAGAGTCTTTATCCTGCCTGCTGGTCGGTGATCTGCCACAGTATTAATGAAGTAAATCACAAATGGTGAACTTTAGTAGTTATTTAAAAATCAGGACAGCTACTGTAGCAAATGGTATATGTATCTATATTTATCAATTCATAATTATTTCTTCTTCTTTGGGGTAATATAGTTAGGAACCACCCTGGAAGCATCCATTAGCACTTTAATTCAGTAGCATTGTGCATCAGGCTTGCCTCCCAGAACAAGAAGCATTATTTTACTTCTTAAATATTACATTTCCAGCATGGCTTAAACAGTTGTGCACACATTCGCAAAATATTTTGGCCATACAGGTTTTGCATATATAAAAAACGAATCCATTGTGGTAATAAAAATAAAACAGGAATTGGAAATAAAGCTGTATAAATTTCAAATGTATTCCTAGCATCCATGTTATATGATTAGCCAACACTTGGATCATTAGCTCTTCACTCACAGAAGAGGCATTTCTTCACAGCCAGCAAAATTTAGTCACATGGGAACCCAATTTGTTTTTCTGCCTCTGAGCTGAGTATGTGCATTGAAATGAAGGTCACATGGGTACAAGCAATTATGACACGTTTCTCGTTGAAGTGGATGTGTGTATAAGATCCGGCTCTAAACTGCACCTTCGTTCGGTTATGAGATACAAATATTTTTTTTTAATCTTATGATAAGTTTTGATATGTTTATGATATGTTCTTGTCATGTTTACCATCTAATACTTCTAATACTATTTTCTTAAGTGTGAAGTGATGTTAAATCATCCATCCATACATACATACATAACTGACTATTAAGTACAAGGTTACAGAAATTCTACAGCATATTCCCAAGAAGTGACACCTTTGATTGAATACCAGTAATGTCACTTCATTCAACCATTAAATCAACTCAAATTCAGACTAAAACATATGTATATTTTGGTGTATGATGCCCATCTGTCTACAATACCATTGAAATGCTTGTTTTTTTCCCTAAAGTTAGATGCAATGTATTTTGTCTGAATGTCTTATAAGGCACAGTCTTATACCTAAATAACAGAAACAGAGAGTATGCTTACTGCACAGTTTGTATACTAAACCTGAGACTAGCAGGAAGACTATTCCATACTCCAACTACACGCTGTGTGAAGAAGTGCTTCCTCAAGTTCATTTTAAAATGTT
>JAODLD010000038.1:14033182-14055784 GCA_026781065.1 Mormyrops boulengeri
TAACAACTCAACCGTATCAGAAAACAAATTAATGAAGTGCAACTGTTTCTTGTTTGTTGTAGTCCGACTTGTTCGATATTACAATATAAGGCTTATTCGGAGGTGGCTTTTGCTAATAATGAAATGATAGAAGCAAGTCATGCCCAGGTGTGCCTAATTAAACAAACACAAAACAAAGTCCTCTGTCAAATTAGCTATCAGAGCCATCTCGGTTGTATGATTTTCCACTTTTCTTTCAGGCATCAGGTAGGGTGAGCGAGTGCAGGTGTCCCGAGAATGTTCCAGAACGATTCGCCTTTGAGTGAGAACCAGATCCTTGGGCAGCCTGTCAGGGGCATCACTTTAGGCGCCTCCTCACCCGTGAAATCCTTTAGCGCTGGTGAGCGAAAAGGCCTCTCTTCTCCCAGGCTCGTTTTTCAGAGCTAATAATGATATTAAAAGTGATTGGGGGTAGGGGGTCTTTTTTCAGCATTCAGGACAGACTCCTGCCTGTCAGCTCCGATTTTACGGGCAATTGAGAACAGATCGCGTCACTATTCAACGCTCAAGTTTGTGAGGCGTCAAAGCGTCTGTAAGGAGCGGATAAGCAGCCCCTTCTCTAGCAAAGTAGTTCAGATCATGCCTCAAAAGGAGGGTTTTTTTTGGCGTGGGTGGGGGGGACTGAAAGGCAGATGAATCTTGACAGCTCAGGAAAGAACATAACGACTATATCTGCCACCTATAACAATTAATAACCTTTGTACAGGGCGGGCTGTCTGAAATGCAAACGTGATTCCTCACTCTCGCCCTGGCCCCGGTTTCAGAGACGCACTCCAGCTGTAATGTGTCAGTAGCGTTACCCTCTCAGGCTAATGAATGCCGTTTCTGCTACGATGCTGTGATGTAATGTGGGACAATGGTGGGTACAGTGCACTAGAAAACTGTCAAAAAGAAAAGGGATGGTGAGCCATTATATGTATTATTAAAGATATCAAATATTCTACACAAGGCTGTGGGAGGGGCATGGATACACTAGCAGATTCAAGGGGCCCAACAATTTATAGGGGCCCCAAAATGGAAGTTTGGGGGCCCGGCTAGCAAAATCTATTAAGAGGGACCCCCTGACTGGGAAAATCTACTGTTGGGTAGCCTACTCCGGGGCCCAAGATGACATTTTGCCAGGGGACCCGGAATATCTAGCCATGCCTTTGATTATATGCATTTACTGTTTACTGTTTTATCATCCATCCAGCCATTTTCCATAACTTCTTATCCAGTGTGGGTTTGCAGGGAGACTGCAGCCAATTCCAGGCATTAGGGGCAGAAGGTGGGGTTTAGTACCAGGAAGGGCAGAAATGCAGATTAAGAACAATAAATAGGGTGTTTTCATCTTTTTGAAATATTGAAAATTTATTGCCTGAAAGTAGCCAGAGTCAAGCTGAACAGTTTTATTTACACTTTTGTTTTCTTTTACACAAACAACCAAACAGATAATTCGTTGTGCAATTCACAGGCAGCTCTCGTCTCCCATCTGCCCAATACTGTGATTTCCCTACTTAAGTCTCCCCCGAAATGTCCATGTTCTTTTTAAGACACCTGGTTTCATCAGAGAAGCACATGTGTATAACAATTACAGCACTCTCTACTTTAACTACAAAAACACATTATACTAAATTCAGGGGGGGCTTTATTGTCATACCATCCACATGCAACTGCACAATAGTACAGTGGCATGTGGTAACGTTCCCCCAGGACAACGGTGCAATCTACAGACAGGAAGTGACAAAGAGAGGAATTCAGGAGTGCAAAACCACAGGCCAGAATGACACCAGGTGGCTGAACACATGACTGTATATACATCATGCCTGAATATGTACTGTAAAAAAAACTATGCTCCAAGTTCTTGGGTTCTAGATGGATCTTCAAAAGTATGAAATGTCAGAGTGCTCTAAGTCTTGCTATTATTACATGCGGCATATAAGATTCTTTTCACAGCACTTGAAACATAATTCAGGAATGAATTCCATCCGTTGTGGAGTGTCAGTAGTCTTCATCGTGACACAGATGTAAACAGTTTTACAGTTAGGGTGACGTATCATGTATTCATGTTTCCCGATTTAAGGGTACAAGTATCTGTCCTGTATAATGTACCACCCACAATGGTCCTTCTAACTCCCAAGATGCATCAGAAGTACAGGTTGCACCCTTTAATTTTCAAACCAGTTCTATCGCATACCTATAGTGTGTCTAACTGGCCTGTATTCTGTTTTTTTGTGCTCTGAATTTCCTGGCTTGCTGCTGCGAAATGCTATGTGCACAAGTTTAGTAAATGTAGCATGCAACATTAGTCCGGTGTCTTCTTTTAATATTGTAACAAAAGAGCCTGGAGGAGAAATGTATTGCCTGAATGTGCCACTGTTAAACCACATCTGTTACAGCAGAAGGAAATGGGTTTCTACCAATACCTAGGAGGCAAAAACAAACAGGCGGGGGCGATTGGCGGGAGGGAAATGTGCCAGCACATCGCTTGGGCCATAATTTGTTCCAGCATTAGCCATTTGCCTCCAGGACCATGTTCTTTGCAAGTTTTTAGATTCTCTTTACTTACCTTTGAGTTGCTCAATGTGTTGAGAGTAATGCAGAGTTTTACACCTTTTTGTTTTCGGTTCATCTAAGACATATTTTTACGTATCAGACAACCCTCTTCTGAATAAGCAGTTGTGGCTGGTGGACAAACGGATGGATGGATGGATGGATGGATGGATGGATGGATGGTCGATAGATGGACGGATAGACAGATGGATGGATTGGTGTTTTTTTTCCATAAATAAATTCTGAAAATCACTTCACTGGTTCCAGTCACACAACCACTATCTAAGGTGGTGTTTTTTGGAGGCAGCCATCAGAGTGCTGGATGGGTGACATTAGTTTTGAGTATATTGTTGAAATGCTATTAGAAGGTATCACAGATGTTGTTTGATTTCAGCATCTCTGACCCAGATCTTTCCAAATGGTCAAACACAGCGGCCTTTTAATGACCAGTCATCCCATTTCATCACCATCCATGTGTCTGCTTCCTGTGAGAGAGCCATTTAAGATTTGATAATGTGATCCCATCCACGTATTGAACTGTACCCAGATCTGTCACACGAGCCAAGGTGGAGTTATGAAAAATGCTATCTGCACTCTGTTATCACTCTATTCACCAACAGCCCAGCCTGAAGCCACAGACGGTAGATAACAATTGACATGCAATGATAGTGCCAATGATCCAATACTGAGCTTTTTTACTCAATATTGTGCAAAAACAAAAACAGGCGATAAGAACACATACAGCATGTATAAAATCTATCCGCCCATTTCCCTTTCTGATTTCTGCAGCTGAGGATAGCAATTGCGGATAAAATTTTCTGTCTTGACTGTGAGCTAGTGGATCAGAGGGGGACTATTCTCAGGGACTGTCCTAAGAAATTGGAAAGTCTTTGCCTCTTCACTTTGCTGCAGCGGAAGCCAACGGTCACACACCTCAGACAATCTCTTTCGGCAGTGTTTTTCTGTGCATGCTTCATCCGGCCCCATTTTCGAAGACACCGCTGCTCTGTGTTTGTCAGAACAGCCCTCATTAGGTTCAAATATGTTGGTCGGCTGAGCTGTTATTTTCCATTGATCAGTGGTGGCACACATGAGTGATAAAGATAGCACAGGCCCCTGATTTTGATAGGAAATGTCAAAGATCCCTGCCTTGCCCAACCCCGGGGGGCCGCAAGCAAACATCAGGCCTAAAGCTCTAATGAACAGTCTGGCACGATTTGTCCGCATTCAGCGTGCATTCAAATCGGTGGTATTTAACAAAAAGGTTATGTGGAAATCAATTTGCCATGAAACGAAATGGATCGTGAACTCAGGTGTGAACTGCAATGTTGAAAGCAGAAAGTCCAGGTGACGGATGCCTGGCTCTTTGAGGCTGCCATGCCTTGGCACTTTTTCTTGGGCCTCGGATGCTCAGAGACATCGCTGATGCCTCCCATTCATCTGGCTTTAAGGACGCCGTCCAAAGTGTTTTATTTCTGGATTGACGATAAACCAATAGAGCTCAGAAAGTAGCTTTACATACATCTAACCCACGATCGATTTGAACTGACCGTGTAAAACCAGGATCTTGGCAAACAGGCCCACAAGTCAGAAGTATTGGAGAATGGAACCGGGATTTATTGGCACCCAAAGGATGAAATGGGCAGGCAATACAAAACAACCGCTGGGCTGTTTAACTTAAAAAAGACAAACTAAACCGATGGGGGGCAGATAATCGCTTCTGATTTCTCTCCTAAACACATAGACCCAACTTGCTTTATACTCTTAATGTAATTTGGAAAGGCTGAGTAGCTGGGTAGAGGCAACGGCGATTTTTAAAACCACTCTGAGGTTTGGGGGCCCTCTGTTTGCCACAAATGGTCAGTACACTAAGGGAGATGGGGGGGGGGAAGAGGCCCTAAAGTGACTTTTTAAGTGGAGCTCCAGAAAACAGACCTGCGCCTGGGTGGGAGGGCTTATGACCTCATGTGACTGCTCTTCTTAGAGGCTCCGAGTTGCTTTTTTAAGGGATAACACAGATGGCTAAATAGCTATAGTTAGTTTTTCTTAAGGCCATGTTTTTATAAGCATATTCATAATGCATTACAATGCATTCAGAAAGCATTATAAACATGACATTAAATATGTGTAAAAAGGCGTAATACATCATAACCATAATTATGACTGCCTTATGAAGCTCTTATCTATAATGCAATATAGATACCTTAATAATGCATCACAAAGCATCCTTAATACTTATACCGACTGTTATAATACATCATGGTATATATACGGTATAAAGGCTGCCAATTTCACTTTGTATAAAACTGGGGGCACTGGCGGTGATGCCCATTAGGGCGCTACATTGGCTAGGACTAGTTGTGCTGCTTAACGTTTCACTAAAGAGCACCTTTTGTGCCCCCCCCCCCTTTGTAATGAAACAGAATCATAGACTTCCACAGGACACATATTACAGCATCTCTCAAAACACCGATAAATACTGAACCACTGAGTATATTTATCACTCGTGGCAAAACGTCCGGTCCGCAGCATCCAAGCGGCCTGCTGATACTATCTGTTATTTGCGGTGGGCTGTTGGTGGAGTGAAAACGTGTGGTGCAGAGAGTGAGCTGGTCACATAGGCAGACAGAGCCGCATTTATGAGACAGGAAGGAGATAGGAGGCTGCGGGAGGAGAAATTGAAAAATAACCCAAAAACAAAAATGAAGTGACGGTATTTTTAGAAGGTCAAATATCTGGATTGTTTTGTCTTTAAAATATGTTTTGAGGTGCGAAAATAGAAGAGGAATGAAGATTTCATTAGATGAGATTCAGCTTAATTGTCATTGTGCTGATTACATGTACAGAGCCAAAGACATGCAAACATTTTATCATGGTAATATTTTTAAAGTAATGAATATCAATGGAGAGAACTTTCACTCCAAAACCAATGCGATCACTGAAGCAATACTGAATGCTTCTTGCCACTTTTCAGCCCAGCCAAAACGCAAAATTGTGATGTTTCAAAACACAGTGCGACTTCTTCCACGACAATTTGCATCCTATGTCAAATTGTGTAGCCGCCAGGTGAAGCTGCTTGGATTACTTGGAAGCATTAATACCGAACTCTGCGTTCAAGGGCTAAGATTTCATTTCACATCTTTAATCTTTCCTGAAGAAAATCCACATAGGTGTTACATGCAGCCTCCCTTCATTTTCTAAGAATGCCTGTGAATTACTTTTGCATTTCCTGCCATCTACATGTAATCCTATTCTTGCCATTATTGTCTTAATATCAAGTACAGGAGGAGATAATGGAGAGACACTGTAATAAAACTGTGGTCCAAAGAGGTCTCCCAGGGGAAATATATTCAATGCTTGCAGAATATCAATACCTTTGAGGTCTTTGCCCTCCCTGGTTTCTTTCATCATTTCTGCACAACTACATAATGACCGTCATATACACAACAAAAAGTGGTGAAGAAAGGTACAGTTTCTTTAATGGGCATCTAGGCCGTGCAAAATTCCCGCATATAACATCTAATTTCTGTGTCCTTTTTTGGGACCTTTGACCTCAAACATTTCCTCTGATGGCTTGAATAATTTGGACACTTTTTTTTCTCAGGATCCAGCACGAGTCTTCACTTTCAACTTGCAAGTATGAGCTGTGTCAATATGAACCACTTTATGATGTATCTAAATCCATGCTGGCATTTTGCTCACCTACTGTAGAGTATCAAGAAATTTTCATCTACCATTGACTGAATCCTTATACAGTGTACAATATGCGCTACAATATTCAGTCCATCCATCCATACATACATATCCCAACTGCTTTTCCAGTATAGGGTGTCAATCCCAGGCAGCCTGGGATACAAGGCAAGGGTACACCCTGGATAAGATTCAGTTGAGTTCAATTAAATTCAGTTCAGTTGATTTCAGTTCAGTTTAATTCAGTTGAGTTGAGCTGATTTCAATTCAGTTCGATTCAATTCTGCCTATCATCCACATACTACAGCCGTTGATGAAGTCCTCTGGATGCTGACTCCTGACATGCATCATTCACCTTCGTCTGTGGACTGAGCTCATGCGAATCACGCGCTCGCTCTGGGGAAGAATGTAACTCTGTTCGTTAAACCTCTTCTGAAAGGTAAGAGTGAGTGGCGGCTGAATGCAGCTTCATTGCTCTGGTTTTTGCAAAGCCCTGAGATCCTTATCGGCTTCAACTTCCCCCTTGGTCAGGGCTTCTAAAAAAAGCTGTCATTAAAATAGGGGCCAGCTTATGTGTGGGAGGTGCTATATGCTACCAGCATGTGGCTAACACTGACTTTATATGCATGAGAAGTCATAAACAAAAGCTTAGTCTGGGACACATCAATAAAATCGTTGTTGAGGTCAGAATCTGAATCGTTTATTTATGGTCATGTACGTTTATGTACGAGGAATTTACTTTGGGGTGTTGTGCAAAATAGTCAAAGACAATCAGGACAATCAACAAAATAAATTGTATTTTTTGAATGAAAGTTTGGTTTGATGATTTTTATGGATATGTTTAATAAAAACAACATAAACATAAATGAACTTCAATTAAATCTAGCTTAATAGCTAGTACCTGCTAACTAGTAAGACAGTTGTAGCGTAATGTATTGGGCTGACTTTGTGAATTTGCATTTGACGGCAGTGTATTTATGGTGAGGAAAATGCCGGATGCTTTCCACGGCCCCCTTCAACATGTCAAGTCAAATTAACGTCTTCATTTGAGATGGCCACGCAGAGCTCTTGGTGTGACCTTTGCAGCTGTTTGGGGGGATCAGCAGGATCCCCTAAGTGTCACAGCCAAGTCCTCGACTCGACCCCCTCCCCTTATGGGCAGCTGTGACAAAGAGGCAGAGTGACAGGGCCAGCGACAGGTCACCGGCGAACTTTCAGCCCTCTGCCACTCGTTGCATACACCTACTATCTGTCATACACCTTAAATAAACAGCCAGATGGAATCCTCTCTTGAGATCGAAACCTTTTTGGAAAGATAATCAAAGACAAACACCACTCTATTTATCTTTCTTTAATATAATAGAAGTCGAAAGCAAAATAAGAAAACGGGCTAAAAATTAAAAATAAACTTTAATGCAATTTCCTAAGGATCGCAATGACACCCTTACCTTTGCGTGTAAGGTCAAAAGACTAACAGCCTTGCACACTCATGAATTATTAAGTAACTTATTTTACTAATCGGTTCGCAGTTGTCACACAGTTTCCACACATCACACATAGCCAAAGCTGAACCTTTAACAGTAGTATTGTTCAGAATGCTGCGCAATGGTCCTACACATCTTCATATTCAGCGTGTTCCAGAGAAAAATATACTTTCTGCTTGAATCCTTGAACCTTGACAATTTTAGTGGATACGAGATATTTGGAATATTTATTAGATCCAATGAATTATTAAGACTTTTGCATAAAAATACAATTTTACAGCTTCCAATATATACTACCAATATACCTTAAAGTTTTGCTCCCTTTTAAAATAAATCCTGGCATGTTCTCCCTCTCCTTATGCAACACTCGGCAGATGAATTAACTAGGCATTTACCACCCCATATAAAAGGTGCTCGAATGTACAATCTGTGCTAATTCATGCTATTGTGGATTCGGGAAAGTCTATTAAACCTCTGCTCATCCACTAAGTACATATGAGACAAATGTGTCTTTTCACTAAGACAACTAAAAGCTTCATTTTGTTACTTATAAGGTCAGTTGAATATTTCATTTAGAGGCAACGTTGTTTGTGAATGGGAAGGGTGTGGAGCTTGAATCACAGCCCTGTTCCCTGTGTATGGAGGTTGCAGGTTCTCTATGTGTGTTCTAGGTTCCTCCCACAATTGAAATACGCACAGTGTCTGCCTTGCAGTGGACCGGAATCCCATCCGGGGTGCTCTCGGAACTGTGCTCCAGGTTAGAACCACTGCCCTGTACTGGATAAGCATTTGGAGGATGAATGAATTGATTATGTTGTATGTAAGAATGACTAGGGATTTTCATGATCAGGAATGTTGCAAATACAGGGAGAAAACGAGCTATTTGTTAGGGGCCAACAGAGCAGGAATCACTACCTTACCAGTAAATACTCTCTGGGTTATATTTCTGTCTTTTTAAAATGGACTTTCCGGACTGAACTGCTTAAATAGGACACATCCAAATTGAGTTCCGTAAAATGCACACATAAATATGGTAAAAAAAAAACTAATAACCCACTATTTTTTATACCTTTACTGATTACTGCCTTATTTGTTTCTTTTCTGTGGTTCACTATTGCTCCTCTGAAGAGAAGGTGGCCTTTTTGTTTACTGCATATATATATTTTTTAAAAGAATAGTTGTAAAATTGCAGCCTGGAAATCACCTCACTGTGGCTTTGAAAGGATTTACGTCCTGCTCTCATTCTGAGGACTAATTTTAAATAAGGATAGTGGAGGCACACCTGCCCTAAATGTGTTATGCCGTGAAGTTAATCCTCGTCAGCGTATCTCCGAGTGATCTGCCTCTTTCCCGGTGTTTTCTGTTTTCCGCTGCTGGAAGAACCCGGTGACATTAAATTATGGGCACCTTGTGTCCCCCATTGGCAGAGGGATAATGTCGATGTTGTCGTCCATGATCTGCAAGTGGGGGGGGGTGCATGCATGTGGGAGTGTTCACCAAGGTGTCCTTCATCCTCGTTCATCTCCTCCTTATTCTCTCCCTCACATACAAACTGCGCTAGTTATTACACATATACAAAAATGAAAGACTTCGTAAAATTATGCTTTATTTTAACAGAGGTCTGCAGAATTATTTCAGGGTGAGCCTGAACAATGAAAATGCTCACAGAACACAAAACAAAAAAAAAAAAAACGGATTAATAAATAATTTGCAATGATCACCTTTAAAGCTGAAATTTTATTATGTAATGTTCATTTATATTTGAAATTTTAAATGATAAAAATGTGATTAATGGCTTCACTAGTTTGTGCATTGTTGAGTTTTGAGGTTGTTATTCTTCTTAATACTTTAACACTGGTGCAGACTGAATTTCCCAAATTTCCAAACTGTCAGTTTTATCAGTGGTTTAATCCATTCAATTCCATATAAAATTATCCATCCATCCATCCATCCATCCATCCATCCATCCAAGATCCCAGGCAGCATAGGGTATAGGATAGGATGCCAGTAAATTATTTTCCATTTATCACATTTATTTATTAATAAGTTGCATTTTACAGTCAAAGCTAAAATACTTTTCCAGATTTTTCGGAAAGAACTAACTGACAAGATTAGCCAGGTAACGAAGGTAGCCTTAAGTTACCCTACTCGGTAAATGGATTGTTACTGCTCATGCATAATACATGCATTGTAATATATAAAGCAAAGGTTTCAATAATATTGTTATCTCTGAAATATATGCTATTAAAGATATTGTAAATCTCATTATTCTGACTATGATACACAGAAAGCATGAACAATAATGTTGACCAATTGGTTCCAGATGACTGCAAGTTTGAATAGGCATCCATAAAAATGAATCATTATAAAAATCTGCCAAAATAACTGATCTAACAAGCAGACATCCCTAGTAAGCTAACGACACCAACTTCATGGAAGCCGCGTTCAAAGCAGCTCTTGGGTATAGCATATTATGCGTGGGTAATGATGCATTTTATTTGGTCTTTAAGTTAACAGAATGTTTAGCCTGCTAACGGCCTTTAAAAACGTCACATTCTAATGAAGTCTCCGAAAGCTGGAAGATGCCATTATGGGGTTTACAGCCATAGTTCACAAAATCCTCTGTGTTTCGGGGGGTGAGAGACACAGCTGTTCTGAATGCAGTGACAAAGCCTTTGTATCTCTGAGAAGCTAAAGACCATAACAGAATAGGTTAGTCCAGCCAGTGGGGCTCACTGAAGGAGGGGACACCAGATGACCTCTAGGAGAACATAACCTTGGGCTGAGGAGCTCCACCATGAGAAGATGGGAACCTGATTTAAAAAAGGCCTTATCTTTCTGCTGAATTATTTACAATCACAGGTATATCTTTCCCTCTGCCCCATCCAGGTCAAGTGGCTGGGAGAGAGATTGATGGATGGATTGTGTATCTGTGCCTAAAATCACATGTAATCTATCGTGATATGAAAAGCTATGGGTGAATTGTTACAAGAAATAGAAAAATACACGTGAGTGTGGGGGCCTTTGGTTCATATTCCATTGTCTTTCACTGTGTATAATCACAATGTGATGAGGCAATTAACGTTATTTAAACCAGGGATTCTGTTTCTTGCAATATTGCTAGAAAAGCCTAATTTAGTACTTGTTATGGATTATAATGGATTGTGTAATGGATTTAAAAGCTGCCTGTCGATGCATAGAAATGACTCTGCAATGCTCAGCTCACACTATTCATTTAGAATTGCCTGCAGAAGCCAGGAAGTCAAAGGAAAAACGTTGAAAAACACTGCCTGTGGCCCACTGGCTGAGTTAATATTCAATACAAATGTCTGTCGCTGGCATTCCATTCAGGGTGTCCCATGCCTTGTGTCCTTGTCACCTGTGGTAGGTTCCAGGATCATTGTGACCCTGTACTGGATAAGCAGCATGGAAGATGGACAGATGGGGTATTCCCATTGACTGGAGGCAGAGAGCACAGCATAAAAGTCAGTCTCAGCTTTTATTCAGTTCAACAACCATGGTCTTAAATTCTTAGGTTTTATTCAGGGACATACATAGTTTTTAGTTTTCGCTAAAGCAAATTGATATGGGATGCTGTTAGTTTTGACATATTTTGTCATTTAAACACCAAAATGCGGTTGGTGCGTGCAACTGGGGGGCAATGCTTAATCAGCATTTGGATGTCCTCCACCTGTTTTATGGGTCTCTCCCTCACAGTCCAAAAAGAGGAAGGTTGTATTGCTATCTCTGAGATGTCCAAAGTATTTGTGTGGAGGAGGTGTGTCTGTGTCTGTTTTTGTAATTATTACATTGTGGGGACCAGATTGATTATGACTTGGGTAACTTTATTTAAGGCTGTGTTTTTAGTAATTTATAAATACATTCATACCAAATAATAATGCAATCATAAAACGGTATAAACATGGCAATACATATTTATCAAAAAGCATAACACATTATAGCCATGTTTATTATGCATTATGAATGCTTCATGAAGCTTTCATCTATAATGCACCATAGATAACTTTATAATGCATTACAATGGTCAGTATAAGCAATGAGGATGCTTTGTATTGCGTTATAAAGGTATCTATAGTGCATTATAGATGAGAGCATGAGGCAGTCATAATACATAATACACATGGCTATAATGTGTTATGCTTTTATAAATATTTATAGCCATGTTTATAATGCTTTATGAATGCCTTATAATGCATTATGAATGTGTTTATAAATTAGTAAAAACATGGCCTTAAGTAAAGTGTTACTAGAACTAACCTTTTAAGTGGGGACATTTTTTCTGGTCCCCAAAAGGGGAAACTCAATTAAATAAAATTTGTGACTGCAATCAAAAATCTAAAAAGGCCAAAAGTTTTGTCTTTTGTTTGATTACTTATGGCTAAGGATAGGGCTGGGTAGAAGGATTGTCATGGCTGGGTTTAGGGTTTTTCCCATAGAAATGAATGGACGGTCTCCACAAAGATATGAATATAAACATTATGCAAAACAAATATACGAAAAAATAATCTTGGCCTGAAATTGTATTTAGTGACCGAAAAAAAACCGAAAAAACTCTGTGCAGTTGCAGCCGGGTCCCTCTCACTCCTCAGCCCGGTTTTCTAAGCAGGCTTTCTCCTGACACTACAGTAACACCATGTTTGAAGCATGTACTGCCTTGACAGGGAAGTAACCCATGCCTGGTCATTGCACACCGAGCTTAAGGCAGATATTACATTTCTACACTTTATTTCATCAGTAGTCAAGCAGGAGAACAGAATAAAATTCTACTCACTGCTTCCATAGTCTCCTGTCCTATGAAGGTGAGAAAAAAATAGTTGCAAGTGACTGTAACCTTCACGGTGGTCTTTGTGGTACTGCTTCCTGTCTAGGTGCTGTGCCGCAGACCTGGCTGATCACTCACCAAGTCCTCTTAAACGTCATCTCCCTTGGCCCCCCAGTGTCTCTCCTCGGCCTCCCACCTGGTGCCCGAGAACATTGGAAGGAAATCGCATTTATGGACAGACAGCGGTGAATATAAAAAAAAAAAACAGAAAAGACAGGAAGGTTTTTCCGGATCCCAGCTGGCCTTAATTCAAGCTGAGCTTCCTTCTCAAAACAAAAACAAATCTTTATTCCAGCTCCGGCGGTGCCTCTCTTCCTCGCTCATGGTTCAGCCATTACTTGGTTGTTTGAATATGCGAAGTAAGGTCACCGGTGCTGTGAGCACATCTCCTCTGGGGTCTTTAAAGCATTGAATCTGATGCTTCTATTAACTGGATTAATACATAATTTGCATTGATGAGGGAGTTTATTATATTTAAAATTATAATTTAATTATGTAAAATTTATTCATATTTACAATTTGTTTATTGCTGGATTTTAAGGTTGCTATTGCTGTTATTGTATTTAAAAACTAACGTCGATTTAATGCTATGTCTGCTTTCCAAATCCACTCTTATTTTTGCCAGTGATTCAATTCCATATAATTTTTTTTTCTTTTTCTTTCTTTCTTTCTTTCTTCCTTCCTTCTATCGATCAATCTCTCTATCTATCTTGAAAAACTCTAAAGGGGTATATCTCAGTGGTGGTGTGTTGCTTTGCACGTACGAAGGCCAGCGTTCAAGCCCCACCACGTCTGTCGTGGTGTGTTGCTTTGCACGTACGAAGGCCAGCGTTCAAGCCCCACCATGTATGTCGTGGTGTGTTGCTTTGCACGTACGAAGGCCAGCGTTCAAGCCCCAACATGTATGTCGTGGTGTGTTGCTTTGCACGTACGAAGGCCAGCGTTCAAGCCCCACCACGTCTGTTGTGATGTATTCCTTGTGTGGCTTAGGGGGCCAGGTCTCTCTTCCTGTGATCAGAAAGTCACCAGTGTGAATCATTTGGTTGGCAGATTGATGCCGCCATTGGGCTTTTGATCAAGGCCCTTAACCCCAATTGTTCCTGGGTCACTGGACATCGGCTGACCCTGTGCTGCGTCCCCCAAGCTTTCTCTTGTGTGTCGCATGAAGAGCAAGGTAGGACAGGTACAAAACACAATCTCCCCACAGAGATGAATAAAGTATCACAGTTCTATTCTATTTTTCTGGTGAGGTCCTCGAAGCACAATAGTTGTTTTTCTTGTCTTCTAATTAACATGGACGTCATGGAGTGTTTAAGGACTGTGCCATGGTTAGTTAGCACTAGTGTCTTACTGTTGCTTTTCTTGTAATATTGATATTCAAAATAAAACCTTGCAAAACGTAACAACAAAACTTACTAACAAAAGACTTTCTCTACAAAATCTGCAAACTGTGTTACCCAGTCATCCTCAGTAACACTACTGACAATCCCAATTGGTGGTTAATCCTGAAATTAAACAAAATGACACGTCTGGTTATTAGCAGGAAACGCATGTCTTACTTGATCGCACTAAAAACAATATTTTCATACTCCACCTGAGACAAACTTTAAATACCTGCCCGAATTATGAATGTTGTGTGTGTGTGATTTAAAAATTTGTAGGGGAAATTATACCTCAGATTGCCTGTAATAATTGCTTTAAGGCTGTTTTCGGTCCGGCTGGTTCTTCTGCATGAAGAGATCTGAGCTTTGCTGCTTGTTAAGTACAGAAATAGGATGAATCGCTGACAGGCCAGCAGTAGACAATTGTGTAGGGCTGTGTTTACAAGTAGAAATTTACAGGCTGAATCTCCACACTACACTGTAAAATGATGAAATTACCCTTTATTGCTTGGGGAAAAAAAGCCTGATGGGAAAACAAATAAACACGCTTTGCTGGAAATTTTAGCTATAAAAAAGACGATTACATTATATATGCTGGAACAGATATGGCAAAATTCTTGACAATTAGTGTTTATTGACTTGTCATGGCTGTAATCTCGTTTCAAATTAAATGTAACGAAATGTGAATGTAACAGAGTGCTTCCACTTACATTTAAAATGAAGGGCTATATTTTCCAGCTTTTTTCTTGGTAATTCGGGAATCTCTGTATTCCAAACATGGCATTACATATTTCCAGCAATCATCCTATCTATTTTCTGAAGGCACACCTCCAGATGAGGGTCGTGCTTTACACACGCAGGCATTAAAAGAAAATGTGAAAGCTCCTTTACAATTTGACAATAAAAATAGCCTAATGAACATATATCTTTAGGCTACCTTAAAATGTGACTGGCATAGTGGCTTACATGTAGTTGTGAGTTTCATACTGCCCAAGAAAGTGATGAATAAACAGATATTTATGGGGCTGGGGGGGGATTTCCTGGATGACACATATATCCACTGTCATGGTCTGCTGCAAGGCCATTACAGGCTTCACTCACTGTCAAACACTCACATTCAGAAGATAATAGGCGCAGTATGAGAAGAGGCATTAAAACACACTGTGAATGTGCCATTTTACATTCTTGTATTATGACAAATGTCAACGTTGCATTGAAGAATATCTAATTGTGGTGAGTAGGTAGTTCAGGTGTGCTGAAAAAAAACATAGATTTCCCCAACCTGTTTCAAAAATGCAAAAAGCCTTTGTTTTGAGAGTTCTCGGTAAGGGTGTTGGAGGACATGGAGACCTTGCCAGATTTGGGGGGCCCAGCATTATATAGGGGCCCCAAAATCACCTTTGGGGACCCCCTACCCAGTATGGTGAAATGTACTTATGATACCCTAGCTCAATAGGGGGCACCGAAGGTGATATTTTATCAGAGATAGGGACCCGGGTGGGAGCAAAAACATGGACTGGCTGTCAGTCCCTGCGGACCGGATTGGAAATCACTGTACTAAATATATGGATTATAAATGTGGTTGATTAGACTTCATCATTGGGAGGTGTCTTTGGTCCTGGGGAAAGACCAAACCCATAACATGTGACGACTAAACTGGAATCTGGAACGGATGTGACAATAAGCGTAATATAATTGTCACGATGTAGGTAAAGTTTTCGATAGTAAAATTACTCCTGCAACCTGCAGCCCCTGTGTCATATTTTTATATCCATAACACCATGCTATTCAAAATGGGATCAAGGAAAAGAAACGAAAATCCACAGTGAAATATTCACTCAATAAATGCACCCGCCATTCGTGCTGCAAAGAATATCCCTAATTCTTTTCACATTTACAACGAAAAAAGACTTGGAATAACATTATTATTTTTCAAAGGAAATTTCACACTCTATCAAAGTCATCAGACGTAACAGTAATGGTGCCCAGCTCTTTGCTGGGAATATATTGGTCGCAGGTGCAAATCTGTTGAATATACCGCTAATGGTACCAAAGACAATTGGAACAGCAGTAAGTATCTCATCTCTCTGGCCTCATCTGCCAATTCTCAATAAACACAGCAGTAAAACAGTACATCAGCACAAGTATGGAATCTCATTGGCTCGGCCTCTGCACCCCAGATTTTATTGCCGATATGATTTCATTCAATTAAAAGAAACACAAATGCTCCAACCCTAAGCCTAACCCTAACCCTAACCCTAAGCCTCCTCGGTCCTCGTATTCCTGCTTGTGTTTTGAGGGAGCTGGAACTGGATGTCAGTCATTTCTTTATTAAGCGGCAGAAAAAAATGAAAGTTACATTCTGATGTGGGTAATGACGTGCTGCCAACTCATGTGTCTGTGAATGCTTCAAAAGAGAGTAATATCTGTGTAAAAAAAGAGTGACGTGAGTTCAGCTGGCCCCACCTATCAATCTGACTGTCAAACGCTGGTCAGATTGGACCCATTAACATCATGTACTGTGTGTAACGTCTGTCTGTGTGTTGGTCTGTGCTTGTACTACAGTCGGCCCTCCAGGTCTCCCCTGTGGATACCAAAATCCGCATTAAATAAAATGGCATAGTACTTACACACATCC
The DNA here is from genome assembly GCA_026781065.1 of Mormyrops boulengeri. Taxonomy (NCBI): domain Eukaryota; kingdom Metazoa; phylum Chordata; class Actinopteri; order Osteoglossiformes; family Mormyridae; genus Mormyrops; species Mormyrops boulengeri. Next base: position 14,049,791 of record JAODLD010000038.1, read on the forward strand.
TCCCATATATGTAAAATCTATCGTAGTCTACTTGTAATACAATGTAAATGCTGTATAAATGGTTGTTATACTGTGTTGTTTAAGGAATAATGACAAGGTAAAAAGTCTGTACATGTTCAGTACAGACATGACCATCGTAGTACATATAGAAAAACTCATTAAAAATAGAAAATACATAAAATCTCTCTCTCTCTCTCAGAGTAAGAATTTCATTACATGGTTCTAACATGTGCATGTTTTACTGTGTATATGACAATAAACTTTTTAAACTCTCTCTCTCCCCATTCTAATTTCATTCGAGTGGATTGAGAGTAGTGCTTGGCGTACAGCAAATTCAAGTTTTGATTTTTGGAACTTGCTGGATTTTTTTCCCCCCAAATATTTGAATCCGCAGATGAAGCCACGGACACATTGGGCCAGATGTATTTAAAATATGCAGACCAATAGACAACTTGCCATTTCTAAACTAGCAGACCAAATCTCTCTCACTAAAGATGGCAACTTACTACAAACGTCATTAAAAAGGCAGAAGATAACTCAATCAGAATAATTTATTCAGTCACATGTGAATAGATCCTTTCACTGGGTTGCCCCATGCCAGTATCTGAGCTTTTTCTCATACACGTTTAGGCCCCTTATGGGGAAGCCTGGTATTGATTTTTATAAACAACAAGCTCCCCAGTTTTCTGTACTCCACGCTCAGTTTCATTATCCCGCCATTACCTGGAGTTTAATGCTTTCACACCAACAGCTGTTTCTAGGCTCTGTCCTGTCTACCTTTTATTTCTTACTGGTTGGCCATTGAGCTGCTCCTCTTCTGCAGAAGCTTGTAAAATGGCTACATTATGACGGTTTGATAGCTGCTCCTGTTCTGTCCCGATCTGCTGGAGCATGTGAGCTGGCACAGGCTGGAAGTTCTCCCTCTCTCCTGTTTTGCTTCCAGTCCCCAGGAGGAGGAGTTTCGGCGGGATTTGGGGGCCGTTGGGCACATACCAGGTGGCAGAGATACAGAGAGGCGACCTCCTGGGTACACATGAATGCCACGGTGCCGTCTCGCCAGTGGGCTGGGAGTGGCTTTCTTTGTGCCGCGTCACTCAGACGAGCTGCACGTAACCAAGGTTCCCGCAAAACCCATGTCAATCAAAACACCCATAAGACGAGCGCAGGTCTTCTTATCAGCTTGCGAAGGCGACGACTTCGTTCCTTCCACACCCCCGCTTTTCCTCCGCCATGCCGCTTGTTTGACACTAAATAAGTTTGGGTTTTTGGGGCTTGAACTTGGAAACTTGAATGAAACACTAAAACAGAAATTGATATGAAACATTTCTTATTCTGCACTCCACAGCAATGATTTATCGCAGTAATTACCCATCTGTTTCCCTTCCAACCACTTATTTGGCCCGTGGTCATCGGGAGCCGGGAGCCCGTCCAAGGAAGCACAGGGCAGTAGGCACCCTGGAGGGGATGCCTGTCCATCACAGGGCACACTCGCTCACACGCACAATGGGTCATTTAGAGATACCAGATTGCCCAAAGAACTCAACAGAAACTCCACACAGGATCTAAACCACCAACACAGGAGGCAAGATGCAACTCACTGAGCCAGAATGCCACCCCTTGCAGAAGTTATACCAGCCAAAAGGAAGCATTTCCAGTCGATCCCGATGCTCAGCTGAGTGATTTTACGACTTCCTTTAAATGAGGATCGCTTGATAGTCGGAAGCCTCATGGTAAACTAGGAAAAACAAAGATGGTTTGTGTTATCAATTCAGATTGAAGTATATCAAAGCATAAAATAATTCCCTTTATAGTGAAGATTTCCTTGAAGATTATCATAATCCCTCCTGGAGAAGCCTTTTTATTGCCAGTTATAGTAATTAGATGACTGCACAATTTCATCACTGAACATCATCACATGCACAGAAATGGAATTGTTTTGTTTTGGAGTTAACTTTCTAAGGAAGGTCCTCCATCGGCTTGATGTCTCCTCCTGCTACTCATAAACGCTTCATATAAGCTCATTTGAAAGTATTGGATATAAAAGCCTAAATGACACTTCGGTACTGTAATGTCAGCGAAGGCTCCGGCTGTTGTCCTCTATCCTCTCAGTTCCTATAAGTTTATTCCAGGGGAGTCATTCGTCTGCTTTTGTATTCCTGGGCTTCCAGACGGCGGTTATTGCTGAGAGAGCTCTGTCTGGGTTCACCACAGCCAGCTGGGGTCTCAGAGGCTTCAAGACAAGCACTTTTAAGAAGAACCACTCAGACTCTTTGATGAAGGGACCCACCCGTCTTTGTGAAATTTGGTCTGCTGGTCTCTGAGGACTGTGCCACACTGGGACCCCTTTTTTAACTTAGTAAGGCACTGAATGATGAAACAGATTCAGTGACGACAAGGGAAACTCCCACAGTGACCTCAGAAGCCCATCATCTAAGCTATAGGTGGCCCATGGCATTTGGAGATGCTTAAAGACACATCCTGGTCCTCGGATCAAAGGTATCATCCTTATCGGACATGTTGGGGTCGTCTTTATTTTGGGTTCTGACACTTACTTTAACATAAATGGCCATTTCTCATCTAGCACATCTGGGCTCAATGTATAGCAGTGAAAACAACAAAGAAAAAAAATCCAACAAAAACTGCTATATTTAGACACTAACAAAGTAACGGAACATAATTGATAGGATAAATAAATTCTTTCCTAGAATCCATTACAATACATCTATTGAATTATTATCCATAACCACTTTTTGAGTACAGGGTTGCAATGGGTCTGTGCTAATCTGAGAGAACACAGGCCCAAGACAATTGGATGACAAATCATTGCAGCGTTAAACTATATTTATATAGATTATACTCTATGTTCCTAATAGAGAAAAAGCTGATAGGAAGTATAGGGCAAGTATGTTTCATAGTAACATATTTATTATATTACCTCACAGTCACATCAACATCTGCCACAGCTTTTGTCTCTAGTCAGCTTACGCAGTGTGATGAAACTTCCTGTATTATTGGCTGGTAATGATGAAATACAATGGTTGCTTGTTTGAAAGACAGTTGTGTTAGATGAATCGTCTGTTGGTGTGCACTGTTGGGGGGCATCTAAGAAGTTAATCAGACTTTAAAATAAGTAACAAAATTAGAGTTAAAAAAACAACTTGGATTTCTCGTATCAGAATATCTGCTCCACATCTGTCCTTCTTTTTGTGAACAGATAAAAACTAAAAAAAAACTTTTTTAACCAACTAAAACTTCCTTTCATTCCTATTAGAAGTGGTCAAAAAACTGGGATAACACTCTGTTAAGGTTTGCTGTGTATGTTTGTGTGTGTGAATAACACAGATCCACAGATTTCAGAAAGTCACTTATTTTCCAGTGTAACTCGGACTTACTGTAGGTGCTCAGGTGCGGGTTCCTGACCCCACAAATGCATATCAGCAGTATATTTCTTTATGGTTACACCTTCGTTAAACCCACAGCCGTGGGCCCTACATCCTCTCATCCGGCCCTTAACAAGCTTGTGCTACATAATAGGAATACTGATTTGTGCTCTCGCACAGTGTGTGGGTCCAGGCCACCTGCATTGCATCCATCCCCTCAGCCGGCCCGAGCATTTAAATTGCGTCATGATTTAAAGGGTCTCCTTCTTAGCCTCCCAGAGATGGAACCTGTTCCTTAACCTGCATCGAAGGCCATTTTCCCTTCCCCCAATTCAGCACATCAGGACTTCAACAGAAACACGTCTCATGGTACATTTTATTTAACGTAATTGTTGTGGTTAAAAAAAAAAAGGGAGAAAATGTAGCAGCATGGCCAATGGCTTTCTGGGCAGGGTTGATTCTAGGATTCGATAAGTTGGTATGCATAAGAGGGGCCATAATCCATACAGATGGGCCATGAGCTATTATCATTAGCCTATAATATGTATTGCATTGGTAATGACAGGGGAGGGACATTCTGGGAGCCAATCAGCTTTCAGCTGGGGACTGTGCCCCTGTGGTCCTGCCTACGTATACTCCCCTGTCTCCGAACCACATGGTTTGAGGCACAGGGGATATTGGATGAAGATGGTGCAGATTAAACAATAGCATGTGTACTAACGCTAGAATGATTATTATAGGTGTTTGAATTGCTTTGTCAAAAGCAATCAGTGCACCATTGAGGAATGCATATATATGCGTGTATTAGACAAAATGATATAAGCGAAATGATATAAGGGCTGCATCAGTATTGATATTCCTGAAAGGCTTCATGTTATCGCTTCCATCAGAAAATCTTATTCTCACATAATCGACAGTATGAGGCATTTACGACGATGGTGTGACAGGCCTGCGCTTTTTAATCATTGCACTTGTAACGACCTAGCATACTATATTCTCGGATATGCATTGTGAGATCCCATTGACTTCCAATTACCGCTGCAAGACCTCTTCTACGATCTATTTAATTGTGCCATTTATAACCCAGAATCATTTCTTAATGCCATTGATTGGGCTCAGCTGGACCAAGGCCTGTGAAAATAAATTGGGTTTCCCCCCCCCGCCGAGATGAGTATAAAACTACACGTCTCGGGGTTACAATAACATATAAGCGACAGCTCCACAAATGAATTTATATTTTGAAGAAAGAAGAGTAAGTGTTTTTTTTTAATGGTGAACTGATGTTCATCGATCAACACAATAGATATCCTGTGTTGTTCTTTTTTCGAAAGGCGAAATGTTCATTTAAGGAAAGTGTTTTGTTTTACTGAAGTCTGAGGAGGAAGTAGAGGAAGGTATTATGGAGTCAGTCGTGACGCATCTGCAGCGTGTCTTAATTGACAAGCAGCCAATCAAGAAGTGAACAGACATGTCACTTTGTGAGGATCAGGTGGCAAGTTTCTTCTCTTCTTCTTTTTATGCGTTTTTAGATGGAATTGTGATCGAGTCTTGCTTAGTTTTAGTTTTCTGACAGAATTTATCAGATACCTACTCTATTAAATAACATATTTTAGCTAATAATTAGGGCTGAGAATCAACTAATAAATAACTTATTAAACGTACAGTTTTCTGAAATGAATAGTGATTAATCACACCCAATATTAAAGCTTATAATCATTAATATTTACTTTATTATTATAAGTTTAGTCCCCAAATTAATGTAGAATTAACAAAAAAGGGAGTACATGGGTCACTTTCAAAAACTCATTGCCGTAACATATCAATTTTCTTTAATTTTTCTTTAATAAAACTAGTTAGAAAATAGACTCAAATTATACATCTCCATTGTCAAAACTGTCAATTTTGAAGCTGGGATGGTCGCTCAGTTTTGTTACGTTAGTCTTTGTTTCTGTAATAAAGAAAAGTGGTTCATCAAATCCAGGGCATATACATCTTATCATACAAATTGATTGTTTATTGTGGGTTACATGCAATAAAGTTGACAGAGTTAAAGGCATTTTATGCATTTATGAGCGACATATTTTTTGTTATGACCAGTGTTTGACGAGCAGGCAGGACGGGGAGAATGACAAAGCAGGTAGTTGGAAAGCCAAAGGATGGGGTTTATTCGGGGCAAATGGGCAACAACACAGTAGACAACGTCAATGACAGACCTGGGGAAACAGACTTGAACGCGGACTGAAATACACACGTGGAACAGACGGTAAACGCAAGGATTCCACATGAGGTTAACGAGGTGGGCGTGGCACATAAGAGGGCTGGACAGAGGGGCGTGACATTTTTCGCTACCTATTTTAGGAAAATGGTTAAAAAAATCATCAAATCGGAGCAACAAATGGCATTGTTTTAATATACCTAAAAAGTTAAGGTAATGTCCATTGCTTTATGCACAAAATAAGCATTTAGTTTCACCAAAGCATTTAAAAAAAAAATTCAAGTGTGTGAGAATGACCCATACGTTAATATATTTTTAAGAACATAAGAACATAAGAAATTTACAGACGAGAGGAGGCCATTCGGCCCATCAAGCTCGTTTGGGGAGAACCTAACTAAT
>JAODLD010000038.1:14075497-14085762 GCA_026781065.1 Mormyrops boulengeri
TCAATGTCTGCACAATGTCTGCTCAATGTCTCCTCAATGTCTGCACAATGTCTGCTCAATGTCTGCTCAATGTCTGCTCAATGTCTGCTCCATACATTGTATTCATAAAACATTTACCAGGCCTTTAAACTTCTTTGCAAAAGTCCAGCATGCCGGTGTATTAATTAATCAGTGTGACATTTTCAAATCCTTCTCTCTGTTTCATGCAAAAAATAAAAAAATATATATTATGAATCACTTATATGCTTCCATAAGCTGATATTGTTCTATGCAGACGTGCAGTGTTTAAATGACAAAAGAACAACAACATGAATGCAACAATAACAGATATAATATTATTTTAAATGAAATTAATTATAATTATTTTAAACATATGTTTAAAGGGAAATTCCACCAAGACAATCCTTATAGGAGACACTGTGTATCCAAACCAAATTATATTACATGCTGCATGAACAGAGACCCAACACAGACGATTTTATGCTGTGATATGGCAGAAAAACATTTCTGTTCTGATTTTTTTTGAAGCCTATAGGAAAATTTTATCAGTAAACTTTTCTGATCCTAATTTCAGTGGATGCTGCAAATGTTACTAATAGACCGCTGCTAATTGATGCATTCAAAAGATTTTTACAGTGCAATATTTACATTAAAAGGGGCTCTTTTCAGTTTCAAAAAGCTAAAGGAATGCGAAACACAGCCAATAGAATGGAAAAACGCTCACTTGAAACCAAATGAACTCATCAACCACCATCTGTAATCTACATGCCAGGAAATAAAGCGATGATTCTCAGCTTATGACTTAGAAAAATGAAGTCTGCTTTGTCACAGATACCTCCTACAAGAAAAAGCAGACAAAAATAACTAATTGAATTTTAGCAGAATATTCTATTATTTGAAGATTTTTTTTCTACTTCAAACCATAGGCATCATTTTATTGTATTTTCCAGCACTTAGCTCTGGAACTCAGAAGCAAAATTGCTCCAGGTGAAATTCTTGTGGAATGCTTCGATTAAAAAAAAATACCGAAGTACAAATATTTAACCGGTTGGTTCTGGCCCATTATCATTATAAAAGTTTTCATAGACCAGATTAATATTTCATATGAAAAAATTGACTGTATATGAACTCTTTGGTCAACAAACTAAGGCAACTTGGAGACCTTCCACACATGAGAAATCTCACTCCAGATGTTTCTCATGTGTGATTCCCTGATGGCGGAATAAGCTTCCCTTTCCACCCTCAAGAAATGCCTCAAGACCCAACTGTTCTACTAGCATACACCGCTCTGTGTTCCCCAAATGCTCTCAGCGTTACATTTTCTTTGATTTGAAAAGTAGTCTTATTAGGTTTGTGCCACGTTTGAAAGATGTTGTGCAGCTCTCGCCCCAAAACCGCTTATACTTGTACCTGGACATTCATTGTAAGCTCAGCCTAGATGAACTTATGCCTGATTGACTCCTCGAGAGCCGTATGTCTGTAATGTGCTATTTGCTTCACTTGTATGTTGCTTTGGACAAAAGTACCTGCTAAATAAAGTAAGTGGAAAAATAAATGGAAACAACATGAGGAAGCAGCATGGAGATTATTGCCGAAAGAGGTGTGAGGATGGGACTTTGTGCTGATTACGACAAGGTGTGTGTCCTTGAATTGCCCAGATAGTGTTACTCATTGTAACTGACGACTTGTGTATAGCATGTCGTAAACTGTTGCCTATATTTTCTACCCTGGTGGCTTATTGATTTGTGTTGTATAATGAAATATAAATCTGAATAAAACTACTTGAAATTATTGACAGAAATTCTTATATGAAATATGTTACTAGTATGTTTCGTCCACCTTAAGCAAATGGAGATGCTGGAATGAATGATTGGCACTATACTGCTTATTGAAAAAACGCAAAGAACGGAACTTTGAAGAACAAATATAGCTTGAGGAAAGAGACAGAACAGTACATTGTAAAAATAGCTGCCCCAAAACAACATCTTGGATTGCTTAATTTGTGCTTTACGTTTAATGGGGATAATGCAAAAAGCAACATTTTCTTGGTGTGGGCTTTGTGCCAAATGTCGTGTGATTTTCAGATGCAATGTACTTAAGACAGAACTGAGGCACCTAATTGTAGTGCACGATCACAAACAACTACACGACTAATTAGGCAGGACACAAGAAATGCGAGGTTAGGAAAAAGCCACACCAGTCAAATGAGACCCATCCTTGCAGGTTCACGCCATAATTAGCTTTAACACCCTGATCTTATTTATGCATTAACTTGCTTCAAGCACAAAGTATATATCCTTTTGTCCCAACTGCCAATCTTCATATCAGCTCTCAGTGGATGACTAACTGATGACTAACACATTGTGACATACCTATATACAGCTAAGATTTGGCACTTCGCAAGGGTCAGCGGAGAACAAACCAGTTACACTTGGGAAGCATTTGCCATTACCAAGAAATATAATTAAAGCCGGTGAAATACGTGGGGCCATTCATTTCTTTATCCTATAAACCCAAGTACTAGTTTAAGCAGCGACTCACAATAATCCATAGCTCCTTTGAGTCACCTGGTTGTCTATATTTAGAGTGACATTCTCACACAGAAGCTTATTAGTAATCTGGGAAATGTCCACACTTTTTCTGAACTGATGGGATAAGGTAAGATAAGATAAGAAAAGATAAGATAAGATATGATGATAAATGTTATTGTCTTTATACTTAGATGTTAAATGATAAATTCTCTCTATACTTCAGTACAATGTTGACATCCCTTCTTGTGCAGCAATTGTAAAAAGAATGATAACGGAATCGGACAATTGAAACACACTAATTACTAGACAGTACAGCAGGTAATTACAAAAAAACTGAGAGAATAGCATAGGTGTTGCTTATAAATTGGCATTATGCAGAAGGCAGAGTATATATATGAAATATATAAATATACTTAGAAAGATAAATTCATTTTAAGCTGCCAGTGTGCATATATAAAGTACCTGTATGTGTGGTTAATGACCAGGTAGTGTGTGGTGTAAATAGCAGTGCCTGGGGGGTCCAGCTATGTGTGTAATGATCCTTGGGGGAGGGAATGGGTGCTTGTTTTGGGGGGGGGGGGGATACTGAAAGTCACAGCTCTGGAGAAATAGCTGTTTAATCAAGTAATCTGGGATTCATTAGTAGTAGATCATTAATAGATTCCAGGATCTGAATAGATCTTGAGTTCACATACAGGCTGGAATATTGAGCTATGTAATTAACCCAGTAAGTAATTTGCAGAAATATCCAATGAAAAAGGCAAAGAGAGACAACCTACCATAATGTAAAATGAACATTGTTTGTAAATGGGAGATATGGAAGATATGTGTCCTTTCTACTATGGATACTATGGTAATAGGACCACTTTCAAATGGAGAGACTTATAGGCAAGACCTCTGTGTGATACATCCTCTTACAAGCTGGCACTTTCCATGCTAATTTTTTTCCTGTTGCATGTGATCTTCACTTCTCTGAAAGTGCTATACTTGTTCTCTCCAGCCAGCAGAAACCACAGTCTGGTAAGATCAACTGGACTCCCACAAATTCCAAACAAATGTCAACGAGTATCCTACCTTTAAGATTTTTTTAAGTAATGGAAAATGCTACTTCAATGACATGTCATTACTATAGAAAAGAACACGGCCATTAGTGTGATTTATCTGATGAGCTTGGAAAACATTTGGCTGCATTTTGTCTGTTACGGCATCCCCGGTACCTCTGTATTTATCCAGATTCCCTACATTAGTCACCTTTACTGTACACAACAAAATGACAGTTCAGTGGGTCTGTTTATGCTTGTCTCCGCCGTTGGGAACGTCCTTCGGTTTTCCAGTAGCCCTCCGTGCATCGTTACTAAAACAAAAGAGAAACATTGCGAAACATAAAGTCAGCAAAGTGCCCTTAAAAAGGAGCCTTCCCATTCATGTCCATGACATGGTTACAGCGCAACTCCGCCACGTTTTCGCCAAGGACAATTTCAGCAAACAAACCGTATTTGTTCTCTGTTCCTGCAGAGTAGATGTGGCCTGTAATGTACACATTACTGACCGATAGCCAGTAATGGATCCTTTAATGCTTTTATGGAACCTAAAACATTCACTCTTTAGGACATGCTCATGATTCTTTTTAAAAGCTGATAATTATACAGACTATTTCTACAGTAGATAAAATACAGTGACACTTCAGGATATGTGTGCTAGCTAGTTAGCTGCGTTAGTGTTAATATTTGCTGTGTTTCCGATTGTCGCGTGCCCTTGCCTGTGCCTTGTGTGAACCCTGTTCGATCCTCGCGTGTCTTTAGCCATTGTATAAATTACCCACCCCGCGTGTGCCGTCCTGTCCAGCATCTGACCTCCCTCTGTATACTAATTATACGTGATTTGGTGGATATTTAGTGCCAGTGTTTAAGGGCTTAATATAATGCCATTATTTTCTCTTCATGCAAGCCTCCTCTTCTGTCACTGCTGCTGCGATACCCTGGTCTGCTAGACGATGCAATATGAGCAAATATACAAGAATGTGAGTGTTATCATTTAAAAGAATATTGTATTTTTATGACCCCTTGAAAACAGAAAACAGTTAGAAAACAGGTAGAAATTAATATTCAGAATATGAATGTTTCTCAAAAGAGTGATTCCAGAAAACAGACCATACAAAACTTTATTCCTGTGTCAAAAAGTAAATGAATACCTCAAGAAAATGTTTCAAAAACTTTGAAAACTATCAATCAACTTTTTTCCTTGTGGGACTGTGATGTCTCATTTAGTAGACTTCTTGCATCCTGAATAATCCAGACCACCTTTTCATTCTGGGCGTCCTGGAAACCAGTTGAACATTAAGGAATTAAACCTCCCATTGTGATAATTGCCAGGTGCATTGATAACTTCTAGACTGGCTTCCGAGTGCACCTGCATATTCATGACATGGAAATGGGCTTGATTATTATTAATGTAATCTGAACGTGGTGTGCAGGTGGTCACATGAGCCCAGTCAATTGCCCCTGATGCAGTTAAAAATTCCACAAATCTGATTGTTCTTTGCAAGGAATGCCTGTCATCAGTAGGAGGAAATAAAATGGTAAATTAAATTAAGCTTTACAGGTACCATCTTGCCTAGTAATAGAGCAATTTTGCCACTTTTATTATTCTATAATTTTATTTACATCCCCCTGTTATATGATAAAATATATATAAAACTATATATATATATATATACATAAAACTTTCTGGTATTCTTTCCCAATTAATAAAATTCCATGAAATCAATGCAGCATGCATCCCACAGTGAAGTAGATATCTGCATCAAATTGTAAAAGCTTTGCAGATAGATCTTCTTAAAATTCAAAAACACATAAGCAGGTTCCGTAACGTTATCTCTGTTTCCAATAACTGGCCAATGACACCTGCTATCTTACTGTAACACATTTGCTCATCTCGTGCCTGGAGTTTCCCAGCATCACTGGCAGTGAAGAGAAGATGTTCCATCTTTTTATGCATCCATACAGTATCTATCTATCATATTCTCAGAAGAACATGTTTGTTCCAGATTAATAATGCGTACTATCTGGTAGAACGTTTTGACGGGTTTCCTATCTTAATATCCTGCTTGTTAGACAACATCAGGAACCTTGCAGATTTTCTGTTGACCAGTTAGGTCTTTGTTTGTACTCTGAACTCATTCACTCAAAAGATTTTTTTCCCCCTAACCTCTGAGGATTTATATTGCTGTTGATACCATGAACTTGACTGGACTGTGAGAAATCTTTGAATGTGTTATTTTATGATATCATGCAGACCTTCCTTTTTTAGCCTATTCCCTATTACAGATTGACCTCACATCTTGTGACACTTGAGGGTTCGGTGATTAACACCACTGTTCAATTTGCCCACATCAAGCCAGATTTACAGTATAGTGTAGAGACTCATCGGTTAATCAAGGAGTGAGCTCTGCTTACAGGACTCTGCTTCTGAGAATGAGAAGGTAATTATATTAAGTCAAGACTAGTGTGTAGTTTTCTATGCAAATAAGCATGGGTATGAGGACGTTGATTAAACAAGACTGCCCTCTATAAACAGAAGGTTTAATCACAGAATCCGACATGCAGCCTCAGACCAACCAGCCTTGGAGTTCCATGCAAAGAGAACCAGTGTAGCTTTGCAACATATTATTGATATATGATTCTTTCTGGATACAATGCCAGCTTGCACATCTTCGGGCAGAGTGTAGCTCAGTGTGTTAGGGTGCTGCACATGAACAGACGTTTGTCATAGAGTGGTTTCACTGTTGGGCCTTTGAGGCCAGTGCTCCAGGGCCTGGCTGACCATGCTGTCTCAATTGTACATAACGTTGGATAAAAATGTCCTCTAAATGAATAAAGTTAAAGGTACCATCTCACCTATAACTGTGAGGCACCGGATTGCTGATTATCAAAACCATATGTTCAAAACAAAGGTTGATTTTACTCTGTGTCATATACCCATAAACAGATCTAGTACTTGATGGTTACCTCCGACGTTTCTGTCACGTGCTATGAAGGACGGAGGCAAAGGAAGGCGTCGGGGGAAAACGGACGGGGTTTTATTCAACAAAATGCTACTCAAGAGGGCAAAGAAACCAGACTGCGAGGGGTCAAAACAAAGCTAGGAGAGCAGGGGGGAAACAGAGCGCAGGGTAACCAAAGGGGTAGGTCAGGCAGGCAGGCAGTAGGATGGATCGATGGACGGATCGCTCACTCACTCACGCATAACAACACAATGACCGGACCGGTGAGCTCGGGATGAGGAGGCACTTAATACACCACAGATGAGGGAGCAGATGAGAGGCACCTGGGATCATTCACACGAGGGCTGAAACCAGAGGCACCTGGGATCATCAACTCGAGGGCTGAAACCAGAGGCACCTGGGATCATCAACTCGAGGGCTGAAACCAGAGGCACCTGGGATCATCCACACGAGGGCTGAAACCAGAGGCACCTGGGATCATCCACGCGAGGGCTGAAACCAGAGGCACCTGGGATCATCAACTCGAGGACTGAAACCAGAGGCACCTGGGATCATCCACGCGAGGGCTGAAACCAGAGGCACCTGGGATCATCAACTCGAGGGCTGAAACCAGAGGCACCTGGGATCATCCACGCGAGGGCTGAAACCAGAGGCACCTGGGATCATCCACGCGAGGGCTGAAACCAGAGGCACCTGGGATCATCCACGCCAGGGCTGAAACCAGAGGCACCTGGGATCATCCACACGAGGGCTGAAACGAGAGGCAGGGTTAAATGAGGAACAGGTCTGGCTCGTTAGCGCCACACTACGGAGAACACAGGGGAAGAAGGCAAGTGGGGCGTGACACTTTCTTTCTGCTCTGGTATAAAGAACGTGCCTGTTATTTCCTACATGCATGGAATGGACTCCTGAAAGGGAAATCTAATTTATAAAAACAGAGCCCTAATCCAGTCTCAGCTCTTTATTGTTGGTTTATCAGGCAACATGCTGAGCAATAGGAAATCATTTGTGTGATCTCATAAAAAAGGACATTTTTGTTAGGGGAAAGGGACGGTATTTTACATTAAATTAAGACAAACATCCCTATAAGACCGAAAGGCCATTTGTTTGTGTTCCCCGACAAACAAGTCAATACATTGACATGCCAAAACATTTCGAGCTGGCTCGGGTACTATGACTAACATGGGCCTATAGTGAAGAACCAATTTTGGCATATTTTTGTAATGGTTTGAGAGACGGAGGACTCGAGGGAAGCCGTTGTAGCAAACTAAAGGGGGTTTATTGCACTCAAAGAACAGTGACTGGAAATAAACGGGATTGCGAGGGATCACCGAACACGAGGAGTGGAACGATGACGGGCACAGGCAACAAGAGGGTTCGACATCAGTGACTGGACTGCGGAATGTGGGACTGGGAAGCATGTAAATATGGGACTAACGAGGGAACTAATGAGCGGTAGCTGGGAGTGATTTCCACATGAGGGTTAGTAACGAGAGGCAAGACAAGAGGGGTAGGTGTGGCTTGGTAGGGCCTTGACATAGAGGAAATGGGCAGAGATATGACAATTTTAGAATTCCTCTAAAATAAAATCACATTTATTACCACTTGAGAAATTCAAGTAAAATACTCATTTGCAACACTAAATTCTAGGTTAAAGGTAAACACAAGCCACATTCTTAACATTATCTCTGTATGAGTTAAATCAGATCATTTTATAAGCAGTGAATGTATAGTGATTTTGGTCCACTCTTTTCGCTTTTCCTTACTCCCTTATTTTACCACTACCTTTTTGTTTTTTTTCTTCCTTTTTGCAGTTCACACTTGACTCTTGTTCATCCCGGATGAAGAGGCTTCCAGGTATGGAGACTACGAAAATCTATGAGATTGTTACTGCTATGGTGATGGCAGACATATATAAAGCATAAATATACAGCATCCTGGTCAGCTTTACATTACTTAAAGTAAGATCGGGTCAGATAGAGTAAGTTAGTCGAATAGAGGGTCTTTCATTTTATATTTAAATATGGAGGCAAAGGGGTTGTCGCGTATATTGTCTGGACAGATCAGTGCATGAGGAGCCCTACAGTTTATTTATTCTAGGAATTACCCGGACAGCTGTACACTTCAGATACTTCAGAGCATGAGACATTAATCCGTCCAACCATTCAATGTCTTGTAGGAGTTGGAATTTCTTTATCTTAATGAATGGAGTAAGAGAAAGCAAGCAAACTTCTCAAGGTGGCATGAACCAAGGTTATGAACTCATTCATTAACCTCACCTGTGTCTTATTACTAAAGACTGACTCGAGTTTCCTCTCGTTTCCAGACCTCCGTGACTGACCGCACACTTTCCGTGACCCACTGACCATTCTGTACTTCTTGTGTGTCTCCCCTTGTTATGTTCTGATATTAGAGAGTTTCTTTTCGTTGTTTTTCACCGTCACCAGTATCCACCGGAGCTGATTTGAAGGAAGACCTTGTAGCTGCAGCCTGAGCTCCTTAAACGAAAGAGATAGCTACAGAGGATTGGGTTAGCTAGTCTCGCCTCCGTATCTGGGGATTGACGACAGCCTTATGGAGTTCCTCCAGGAATATCTGACATTGATGCAATTTTCCGTCGTTCTGCTGCCGGTTTGGTTTGTTTTAGTCCAGACACATTGACAATGTTGTGAAAAATCACCAGGAGCTAAGAGGCTGTGATGCGTTGGCAGCTGTACGTCGCTCTCACCTTATCGAGGCTGTCGACCCCTCCTTTTGTAGAATCGCTATCCAGGATTTGTGGCTTTTTATAACATATTTTATTCAGAGAATCCTGTTTATACATTCTGCCCATCACAAGGGCATTCTCTGGGCATTGTGACACAACAGCAAATCTTTTAGAAAGGACACATTTCACAGAACTCACTGATCTACTCTGCATCTTCAGAAGCTCATTAGAAAGCTCTGATTTTCAGATGGTTTTCCGGCAAAAGCCTTCATGTTGCAGCCGGATCGGCCATGCTACCGAAATCGTGATGCTATACCTTTCAGGGTTGTTTGGCAGGTATTGCTTAAAGGCACCTTGTTCTCTGCATGGAACAAGGTATCTGTCTGCTGTTACATGGGAGCCGCAGTGGTACAAGTAGTGTGATCTCCACCAATTTATCTCATACATCCCTCAGAGAAGCTTTCTAGTTACTTTTTCATTGAGCGGGTCTGAAATCAAAACGCATCACCCTAGACATGATTTGAAATGATTCTAGCAACATATTTGCTGGAAGAAATTGCCCTTCCACTCTCTGCATTCCATAAATAACCAGTCGCTTCTCCTTTCGATTTATAATCTCAGGCTAGTTAGGTAACCTGTGTAATTCTATTGAAACACACACCTCCCGTTCGCGCTCATTATAATGTCCTCCTTTGCTCGGGGTATAAAGGGTTCAAATTATGATTGGATTTGAGTGGCTGCGAATCTTGTAGGCCCTGGTGCCATATTGATCGCATTGATTACCTTGGAAGGTGGCTGTCTGCTTTGGCAGACAGTACACTGTTTCCATCTTCAGAATTCCATATCCCATGTCATCATGGCACTTGTGTTGTTCCGTTGTTTCTTATGGATGAAGGCACAGCTGTGGCCTCTGAATCATCATTGGACCTGGGATGACATTTCATTGGCTGTCCTCTTTTTCGTGAACATTCTGAAACAACTATTATTTTTATTATTATTAAAAAATACTCAAACTGTTAGACCA
>JAODLD010000038.1:14098986-14113459 GCA_026781065.1 Mormyrops boulengeri
GAGGAGAGGAGACAGCACAGTTCCCTGCGGTGCTCCTGTGCTACTGACCACAGTGTCAGATGTGATGTTCTTCAACCATTAGGGCCATTGTATAAAAAAAAATAACCCCCCTTCCCAGGTTTGGGAAGGGGGGTAAAATTACAAGCAAAAGTCAGAAATTCTG
Source organism: Mormyrops boulengeri (assembly GCA_026781065.1). Classification (NCBI taxonomy): domain Eukaryota; kingdom Metazoa; phylum Chordata; class Actinopteri; order Osteoglossiformes; family Mormyridae; genus Mormyrops; species Mormyrops boulengeri. Next base: position 14,099,150 of record JAODLD010000038.1, read on the forward strand.
AGATTAATGTCATATATTTACTTGAAAAAATTTGAATATTCTCTGATATTGTAAATCATAAATTTGTGACAATAAAGTCCAAATTTTCAAGATCAAAGACATACATTTATGAGAAAAAGATATTCTCTGATATTGTAAAGTCATAAATTTGTGAGAAAGAAAACTCTGAAATCCTCTGAGATGTAAGTTTCATTAAAATCCGTGACGATGAGGTCCGAAAGTGTGATGATTTGACATGGAATGACCCTCCAGGATAAACTGTTAGAAGCTGGATGAATGGATGGAATTCATATTTATTAATCATTCATTTCTACCTGATTTCAGACAGATGAAATGAATAAAAGACATGTTTAAAAATTAAAGTTCTCCTTTTGCATGTCCTTTTTATTTACGCTAATAAAATGTAAATGATAAATTTCAACCAGATTAAGAGTAGCTCATGATATAAATGTCTAGAAAACAGTAAGAGACCACGCTATACTTTCACAAATCTGCATTTTTAAGCCCTGGTTTAATCGTGGTTTTGCGGGCAGAAGGCTACACTGAAAAGTAGGATGCTCCCAGGCTCAGTCTTTCTAAAGACAGCAGTACACAAGAACAAGGTGAAGCAGGAGTCACTGGCAGTGACCAAAAACCAGCCAGGTAGAGGGCAGAAGCAACTTTCTAATGCCAGAGATGACCTCAAGTGACCTTCAAAAAGAATGGAAAACCTTAAGTATTGTGAAGTGCAGGACATTTCATACCTGCCTGCCTAGATGCAGGATTGAAGACCCATAATGCAAAGAAGAGGCCCTTCATCAATGAGAGACAGGGAAGAGCCAGGCTGAAGTTTGAAAAAAATGTATTCAATTTATGGGTGCTTACCCATAAATTGAACAATGAGTGAAACTAAACATTTTGCTGTGGTCTCCTAATTTTTTCCAGAGCTATACTTTAAAAACTTTACCCAACTTGACTACTTGACTTGTATGAGTTTCTTATAAATCATGTTCTCCTATTTTGGTGAAAGCAGTAAGAATGCTCTCACCTACAATGGAAAGTGGATAGCACCAAAGACCTGAATAATGACAGTGGTATGATGACACCTGCCAGACTTGAGGTCTTTGCCAAAGTGCAGAGAATGTTCTCGATCAGATCACATGCTCTCAGGCAAAGGCAGATACCATTTCTTGACTTTTTTTGTCTTGCAGCAACTCTTCAGATATGTGACCTTTTGTGTATCGTATAAGTGACCACTGTTTTTCTTACCGAGGAAGTTTGACATGGGTGGCACGGTGAGGCAGTGGTTAGCACTGTCGCCTCACACCTCAGGGACCAGGGTTCTGTGTATGTGGAGTTTGTATGTTGTCCCGTGTCATTGTGGGGTTTCCTGTCAGTACTCTGGTTTCCCCCCCACAGTCCAAAGACATGCTGAGGTTGATTGGAGATACCAAATTGCTTGTAGGTGTGCCTGTGTGAGTATGTGTGTGAGTGAATGGTGTGTGTGTGAGTGTGTGTGTGTGAGTGAATGGTGTGTAAGTGTGTGTGTGAGTGAATGGTGTGTGAGTGTGTGTGTGTGAGTGAATGGTGTGTGTGTGAGTGAATGGTGTGTGAGTGTGTGTGTGTGTGTGTGAATGGTGTGTGAGTGTGTGTGTGAGTGAATGGTGTGTGTGTGTGAGTGAATGGTGTGTGAGTGTGTGTGTGTGTGAGTGAATGGTGTGTGAGTGAATGGTGTGTGTGTGTGTGTGTGTGTGTGTGTGTGTGTGTGAGTGAATGGTGTCTACAGTATCTATGCTTTTCTGATTATTAGTAATATTAATTATTGTTTTACCACCTGTGTTTTTCAAGCTAGTTTCAAAGTACACGGACATCTGCTTCGACACCTGTGCAAACTTCTTTTTTGTTTGATTTTTTGATTTCAGGTTTATTCACACCATTTTAAAAGTGAATTTTCCGTGGGTTTCCATCGCACATGGGAGCTGTGCAAGCCAAACCATTAGTTGAAAATGGTAACTTTTCTCAGTATTTCACTTGGATCGACTTTTTCGCTGCGCTGTGAAGATCACTTAGGGTCTTCTTTATAATCTATCATTCATCTAGTGTGCTGTTTTCTAAAATTACCTAAATAGTAAAAATAAAACAAAAACCCTTTTCCCAGTTGTGCCCCCTGACATTTGAGGCCACATGTACATTTGAAGCCCCCTGACATTTGAGGCCACATGTACATTTGAGACCCCCTGACATTTGAGGCCACATGTACATTTGAGGCCCCCTGACATTTGAGGCCACATGTACATTTGAGACCCCCTGACATTTGAGGCCACATGTACATTTGAAGCCCCCTGACATTTGAGGCCACATGTACATTTGTGGACAAATATTTTTCAGTTACTTTAATGCTTTTAAAACTATGGCGTTTTTCAACTTTTTTAAAAATGAATTTTTAAAAGTTTCAATCATTGAATTATACCTAATTATAAGTTTTTAATTTCTTAAATACCAGTTTTAACAGTTTTTACTTTTTTTGCACCACCAGATATTTTTGGACTTTGAGATAAAAGCATGTTGAAACTGCATATTTCAATGTATAATGTGTATTAAACAGAAATGGACTGGGACACACAAATATGCATGTCATGTCATTTAGCCACCTGCCTACTCTGCTCTCGGATCCTGAGGTTTCATTAAAACATAGCCTTTTATTCCAGATGAAATGATAATGAGGAGAGCTGTAATGGTTGGAGGGCAGTATCCATTTTGTATGTGCTTTGTCTTCGTGTTGAAGACCATACTCGCTATGTAAGTTCAAAACCTCGTCTACAAAAGTACGTCATTGTTCCAAATTGAAAGCAACAGAGTCTTATAGTGAGGATGAAATAAACCCTTCTAAGATAGAGCTTTGGCATAAATAAGAGAGATCGCGAAATAGGGATACCAACTATTATTGAACTAGAAGAAAGTAACGGTGTATTTTAAGTGGGAGTTGAGAGGAGAAAATATCAAGGTGCAATATTAAGAGAAACATGTAGGCTGCCGTAGGATTTTAGATTTCCACTAATTTTCCCTTGGCAGGGGGATTTTTTTAAACTCTCACTGGAACTTTCTTAGTGCAAGGAATCCCAACATACGGCATCCATCCATCCATCCATTGTCCAAACTGCTTATCCCAGTGGGTCGCAGGGAGTCTGGAGCCTATCCCGGAAACTATGGGCACGAGGCAGGGAACAACCCAGGATGGGGGGCCAGCCCATCGCAGGGCACATTCACACACCAGGGACTCACACATGCACACCTACGGGCAATTTAGCAACCCCAATCAGCCTCAGCATGTCTTTGGACCATGGGGGTAAACCAGAGTACCCGGAGGAAACCCCACGACGACATGGGGAGAACATGCAAACTCCACACACATGGAACCTAGGCAGAGACTTGAACCCAGGTCCCAGAGGTGTGAGGCAACAGTGCTAACCACTGCACCACCATGCCGCACCACCATGCCGCCCCCACATACAGCATTATATATACTAAATAAATTATGATAATGATTATCATTACTGTTGTCGCTACTGCTGTTTTCTACAAAATTTTGGTCTGTTTTTTCTGCCCATAAAGTAACGAATAACTGATGTGAGATAAATCTTCTAATTTCAGCTTCCTGGTTGAGGGAGACATGAGTGTGATTAGTTCTAATCTAACCAACAGCGGGGGCAAGAGAGATATTTAGTATCTTCACATATGGCTCCCCACCTTATATTCTGATATTCCATCTTTTGAACTGTCTACAGAAAATGAATAAGGAATTTAAAGTAGAGCCACAGTTGACTTGGCACTGTGGCAGAGAAATCGCCTGATCCCCTGCATCAGGATCCCCTGGATGTATCATTTTCTTTGGTACTTTAATGGCCCAACACACCACTATTTAATTAGAAACATGGTCTGCATGAATAGCAGAGATGATGGAGAGCAAATTGTAACATTAGTTCAAACTCAGATATATGAACAATGTGCTGTATATATATATGTAGATAGATAAAAAATCATGTGAAAGGAGCTTTATTTTAGTTGTGTGATTTACGGTATTGGTGTCTCCTAAGGAGATGATATCAAAGTATCAATTAGATTATATAAGTCCAGTTCTCAATTTATGACGATTGGTGACAATATATTTGTATTTCATTAGTGATTAGTCCATGTTTGCATCCATAATGCAATCATCTACACAATGTTCAAAACACTGTAACGTTTTTGAGAATTTGGTTACACCCCCTGGTTACACAAATTCTCTATCCTGGTCTCTCCTTCTGTGGTTTTTCCATTAATATTTGATGCAAAAAAATTGGTTTTAAGAACATTCTCCCTCAGCCCTGCCAAAGCATACTCTGGTATGTCACAAAAGGTTCTTGTCAGAGGTAACTTTATTACGTGCAATTTATTTGTAGGCTGTGTAGCTTTAAGAGCCTCACATTTAATTTATCGTAACCGTAAAAACGTAAGCGATAAAGAACAATTTTAGGGAATTCACTCAAAGACACAAGATGTCGTATTAAAAGTTATGCTTGTGATGGTTCTGTGTTTGCCCGTCCACGCATCAGTCACTTTTAGCATCGCTCTGAGGGTGTCGCTGACGGAGCTGCAGACAGCTTGGAGCCTTTGGGGAAGACGGGAGCTGCAGATGAAATTACACCATCTGACATCTCAGGCTCGCAAGATTAAAACAACACAAAAGGGTGCAACATAGCGAGTGTTTTATGTTCTCGTTTCTTCAGACTGTCTTAGGAGTGCTGTATTTCATTTCTTCTTCCTGGGACAATGAAAGGAGTCTTTAGATGAGTGTTCGTTTTATTTATTTGTTTATTGTATCTTCTTTCCAGAGAGGATCAGATGAGCTAATGTCTAGCAGTCTATATAACAGTCCGACCTCTGGGCTGACCGGTATTGTAACTGGTGAGTTCACCTCCCGCCCCTGTCTTCCGGAAAATGGTGGTGTAATTTAATTTTGTAAATCATTTTTATCACATGCATTCATAGTCATATTTTGGCCGTTACTACACAAGTAGCCTTCTGTTCATTTGTAGGTGTGCACCCACACAATAAATAGCGTGCTCAAAAATGTGGTTTTTCACATTTTATTGCCTTTATTAAACCATGAAAATTATATGCACTTTCACTGTGATCTGTAAAGATTTTTTTAGAGGTAAATAACATTTGTATTGTATTGTGTAGGAACAATGTAAACATCAGTTTTAGCTATTTGTAGTTTGTTTGTGTTTTGTTTCTCATTTTTACATCATCACACCAACACAGGCTGCTTCTGCGTCAAAGAACAAGCAGGTTGCGATGTTGCATTAGCAGTAGGCCTGCCCCTTGTGGCTAGGTCCCTGTTTCAGGCACTTTTAGGTGATCGGCAACTAAACTACGGTAATCTGCAAAGCCCAGCTAATTAAAAGGCTGGCGCATCCGGATACAAAGCCACTGGGTCATTTGCAGTTACACGACATGAAATGAAGCAAAATGAGTACAAAATGTACTAAAGTTGAATTGTAAGAAGTTGGAGTTTGTTTCAGTCTTTTGAACTATTTTTACTTCATTAATTTCATTTTAAACAACCTTGATGCTCTATAAAAATTCAATAAAATTCAATGTTTTGTACATTTATTTTAATGTTATGTATATTTACTTTTTAGCTATGTTGTTTGATCTTACGATGTGCTTAATATGAACGTCACGGCATCTTGATTTTGTTTCTTTACGCTGTAGCCAATGGCAATGACAGCAAAAAATTACGAGTGGAAGACAGAATGGATTGCCCCCCCTCTCGGGTAATCCACATTCGCAAATTGCCCAGTGAAGTGTCGGAGACGGAAGTCATTGCTCTTGGCTTGCCTTTTGGGAAAGTCACTAACATCCTGACGCTCAAGGGGAAAAATCAGGTGTGTGGTTTGTCTGCAAAGCAGTTTTTTGAGCAGGAGGAGGTGGACTGACAGGACCTAGTTAAACAGCCTTTCGTTACATAGGCAGAGCTGTTTCTCTTCCACCCTGTTAGTTTTTATCCTAACAAGGTTGCCCAGATTTTAACAAGATTTTAATCTACTCCCTGTAACATCAGTTGGGCCTGTTATTATTAAGTCGTGTGAGTAAACCAACAATCTTTCTCCCGGAAAACAGAGAATGTGGTCTTTCAGCATTTGTGGATACAGGCGGATGTATTACATTGATTTAATTTAAACATAAAAAAGAATTTGTAAGTTTTTTCCTTAGATGATAAAATGCAATAATAGGCAATAATTTTGATTGATGTCTGTGCCCTGTGGTAAAATGCCGTTTATTTGTAGGCTTTCTTGGAGCTAGGAACCGAAGAAGCAGCCGTGACCATGGTAAATTATTACACTGCCGTAACGCCTCATGTCCGCAACGTTCCCGTATTTATCCAGTACTCAAATCACAAGGAGCTGAAAACCGACAATGCAGGAAACCAGGCAAGTGAATTTTCGAATCTGTTTGTTTTAAAAGCCTGTTAACAAATGTTTTCACTTTTTTTTTTTTTTTTTAATTCGTAAGAACGATTAACCGTGGATTAAATTAATTAAATTGCATCCAGCTGTTTTTGGACGCAACCAGAATGTCCTTAATGGACTTCAAAATGAAGTCTGATAAAAGGAAGATGGTAGCTTAAGATGATTTCACCTTGTGTGTTCCCCCCCCCAAAGCGCGCCCAGGCTGTTCTCCAAGCGGTCTCAGCTGTCCAGGCAGGGGGCGCTGCCACTCCAGCGACGGCCTCCAGTGAAAATGCGCTGACCCCGGCCCCCAGCCCAGTGCTTAGAATAATCATTGACAACATGTTTTATCCTGTCACTCTGGATGTCCTTCAGCAGGTTGGGATAGATTTATCTTTTTTTAACTGTTACCTTCCGAGGATTGACACAATGTGTTTGACAAGTTACAACACTGTGTTGTACATAATAATAATAATAATAATTGATAAAATTGATAATTACATGCATGTTATTTGAAGAATTTCTTTGAAAGTGATGTGGATAAAATTTTATATGTATGCATCATTAATAGAGCAGGTTTATGGGAGCGATCTGTGCCTCTGTGGGTTTGGACTGCAATACCATGCCTTTTACCAGGTCTCTGGTTCAAATACTGTATCTTACCCTTGAGTAAGGCCCCTAACCCCAGTTTCTTCAAGGACACGACCCTGTGAACTGATGCTCATTTTCGTGCCACTTTTGAAAAAGGCATCTGTTAAAGTGTAACTCTTATGTGCATATTGTTGTCATTGGTAGATCTTCTCCAAGTTTGGAACAGTCATGAAAATCATCACTTTCACCAAGAACAATCAGTTCCAAGCCCTGCTACAATTCAGCGACCCTGTGAATGCACAGCAGGCCAAACTGGTGGGTGACTTGGCACCTTGCATTGAAATCTACTCATTGTACAATCATTTTGTATTTATGTATGAGCCAGAAACAGAGTTAATTAATCTGAAACCTGTGAAATATTTGTGTGTAAATTAATAAAATCACTCTGCATCAAAGAACAATTTTCTAAAATGTTGCATATGGATATCTGCATTCCAGGCCTTAGATGGTCAGAATATCTATAATGCCTGCTGCACATTGAGAATTGACTTCTCCAAGTTGGTGAACCTCAACGTAAAGTATAACAATGACAAGAGTCGGGATTATACTCGACCAGAGCTCCCAGCCGGAGATGGTCAGCCCGCTGTGGACTCCTCCGTGGCAGCAAATTTTAACAAGGATTCTTCATCTTTACTTGGTAAGAGAGGAATTAGTGGACTGTTCATCTCCAGATCCAGGCCTCCAGGGCTATGTGACTTTATTCTGCCAGCCATCTAAATGCTACCTGACTGCTGCTTATGATCAGATCAAATCAGTCTGATTCTTAATGGCATTCACCACTTATGCATGAGGACCTTTTCATGTGTTACATGGAAACAAGAAAGCCTGGCACACAAAATGCTAAAAGCTTTAACTTAAAAAGCGGTTGGTGAATTCAGAGGCATCTGGAGCTGGTTGGTGGGCAGAAGGAACCAAGAAAATATGATTTCAGATAATTAGTCCTTCTCACAAATGAGAGACATGAAGTGTTGAAAGGCAAGGAGTTAAATACTGTATCTAGACATAGGTGTTCAGGATTATTATTGTTTTCTTTCTGTACTGTAGTAGCTATTTAGCAAATGCCTCTATGAAGTTAATTTTAATGTACAAATTTCCCTCAGGTACTCCATCTGGAATTGTAGCTCCTTATACTAGTGGAGGAGGATTTCCATCTTCTCTTGGTTTTGCACAGGGTGGAGGTACCTATACTTTCATTACAATATGTTCTTTCTGTCACTAACACCATTTTAGACAGCATGGGGGGGGGCTTGGTTTAACAAAACCTGTAAGTGAAAAAATTTTAATAATTAGCCAGAAATGGGCTAAACCTTACCATTAAAGTTGTGCTAAAGGAAAGTGATACTTACTCTAAAGCACTTTTAGGTCTCACTTTATTCAGTCGTCATTAGATGCTTAGATTGTGGAGTGTAATTGGAGTAATGAACTGGGACCTTTGCCAGAGTTACCTTGGAGAGTTTCCATTTGTTTAGCATACAGCGTCAGCCCGATGGTATGCAAGACCAGCGCCGTAACAGCACAGCCAAGCTCTCTTCTCTCCTGCAGCTCTTCTCCATGATTGTGACGACCACGTTACAGTAGTGTGGCTTGGTTTGGGCAGTGCCTTGCTCTCGTCTCGGTTTGGAGTTAAATTGTCTTGAGTTAGCATCTCCTGCTGAGTGACGCTTGATTATTATTATTTTTTGCTGTCACAGGGGCCCTGAGCCCGCTGAGCGCGGCGGCGGCAGCGGCGGTCGCTGCCGGCAGGGTGGCGCTGTCAGGACACTCCGGCACCAACGGCGTTTTGCTGGTCAGCAATCTCAACGAGGAGGTCAGTGAGACTCCCTCTCCCTCTTCTGGCTTTCTCTCCACAGCTCACTGCACACTGTGCTTCTGTTATTTCGCCTGTTACTCCATCTTCTCCCCTGTCTATGTATACAGAGTAAATATAATCTCTAAAGGTCACTGCATGCAACTGTCATTTATACCAAATCTTTGCAAACAGTGATCTTACAGAATTTAGCTTTGTCTGGTTAAATTTGTTTGAGGTTTTTTCTGTTTATTTGAATGGTGGAACAAAGTAATGTCGTAAAAGTGATTTGTTAGTAATTAATAATTAATAATTATTTTTATTTTCCAACAATGCACTCTGGTTAAAAATGCTATAATAATGGATTGCTTTCTTGGCATTACCTTGTTTTTATGTTTCGCTGTGTTGTGGCAGCATGTCCTGTCTCTGTCTTTCTGGTTATAAAATTTATTCTACTGAAATCCATTTGTCTTCAAGGTTCTCTCCAAGAGAATGGATGAAAACCTCTTTTCCAGTTTGGTGTTTTTTCTTTGCGGGTTTCCTAAATGCACTTTCTCTCTATCTCTATCTCTCTTTCTCCCCCTCTCTCTCTGTCTCCTGTTCTCTCTCATGTGAACTGATATGTTAACTCTCCTCTTTTTCCTGTTCACTTCTACTCTTCAGACTTAATTTCCCTGTGTGCTGTGAAAGCTGATATGAAATGTGGGAACTTCACTGAGTTTACAAACGGACTGTTCCAGATTTTTAAATTAAACAAATGAAACATTTTTCGGGCACAATTCTCATGATTATTCCTTAACTTTGTAAGGCAGTTTTCATGGGGGAAATTGCTAAAAAAATGATTTTCAGTTTAAATCGTGTTCGCTGCCAGTTTACCTGCATTTCATATTTCATACTGCTGTGGTATATTTTGAAATTCTACTGCATGTCCTTTTTTCCTCATCATTATTTATTAAAATATACTTTTTAAAGACTGATTTACTGTGCCCACAATAGTCTTGGGTGACTACATTTGGGACAATTATATACAAACCCCCCCCATAAACCAGCCATTTTCTGACAAAAGTCCTGCATTTTCTGTGTACTGACCTATATTTTATTTTTGTTTCCCTATTATGTTGTTTTTCCATCGCTTATCCTTCCCCCCTTTCATTCCTTCTTTCTGTTGCCCTGTTTTCTCCCCATCTCTCCTCTTCTCTATTGTCTTCACCCCTCCTTTTGCCCTCTGTTCATGCTCTGTGCTTGACCAAAATGTACCTTGGAACAACTTGCCCCAATTAACTGCCTTGAACCATGATCCATGACCACCTCACCATTCTACGGGAAACCACCCTTCGTTATGGATGATCTGTTCATCTTCGCTCTTCCTCGACTCTCCTCTCTTCCTGTCTTACGCTGCTTGCTCTTCTCTCCTTCTAAAGATGGTTACGCCCCAAAGTCTGTTTACCCTCTTCGGTATGTTATCGTTAGCACTCTTTTTTTTATTTTAGAATTATTTTTAATGTTTTTCATATTTTGACTTCATTATGAATTTTGAATTTATTATGAGTTCTTGACTTGTAGTTCAACTGCATTTTTATTATAGTTTCCTTCATTTTTTGTTTAGTTTTACCTCTCTCTCTCACTTTTGAAGTCTTTGTCCATAGACAGTTTTATTTTAATGCATGGTTAAATTATTTAGCATGTATTTTTTTAATTTTCCATTTGCAGAGCTTTTTAGAGGGTATATCAACAAACAAACTTGTTTTGTTTGCTCATTTTGTTGAACGTTCTGTCTGCTCACTTTGTGCTAATTGGCAAATGCTAACTCTGCTAACAGCGATTTCCCATTCTATTTCTACGCCTGGTGACCTCTCACTTCAAACAGGTGTGTATGGCGATGCTCAGCGTGTGAAGATACTTTACAATAAGAAAGACAGTGCGCTCATACAGATGGCTGATGGAAATCAAGCCCAGCTTGGTAAGTGAGAGACGTTTTACCCAAGGTAAAATGAATACAATGGCCAAAATACCATGCATGATGATTGTCAGGTTTAACGGGCTGAAGGCTACCCTCATTTGACACTCTTTCCTTTTATCAGAGTTCAGTTTTGTAACTAATGAACCACAGAGAGTAGTGATATTGTTGTTTCAAGAGAATCTTTTTTTTTAACTACCTTTTTTTTTAACTACCATTTTTGCTACAGTTATACTATTAAAGAAACTTTGTATATTCACTAGGGATTCTGGTTATACGTTTTATTCAAGACATTTCTGTAACTAGTCTTTCTGTAGAGGGAAAAATTTTAAATATGAACAATGTGTATAGGTAAATATAATTGTAATGTATATAGGCATATGTAATTTGTGCTTTGTTAGGCTAATTGGGGATTGATTTCTAAAAATAAAATTCATAATCTATGGGCAGCGTGGGAAATTTATCACTACACAGATTTGACAGCCCAGCATTGGTGTTACAATACTAAGTACTGCTATGTTGAATGTTCGTACATTTCATTTACATAATTGTATACTGTTAACATATTTAGAGTACCAGCACCCATGTAAACAATACTTATCAGTGTTATAGTGGAGAGAAATATGGTCAGGAAAAAAATATCGCAATCCTATTGTTATTGAGTGCTAGGTAACTCCTTTATGTTCACACTGATGGATTGATGATGTGCTGTAATTAACTTGTGCATTCATTATTGATTGATTGTCTCCAGTGTTTACCTCCTTGTTTATGTTATGGAAATGGCTCATTGCACAACGCTGTTTATGAGAAGTGTAATTTTAGCTCCTTCGCCGTTATAGCAATGAGTCATCTTAACGGGCAGAAGATGTACGGTAAGATCATCCGGGTCACGCTGTCAAAGCATCAGATGGTGCAGCTTCCCAGAGAAGGACTGGACGACCAGGGGCTCACAAAGGATTTCACAAACTCCCCCTTGCATCGTTTCAAGAAACCCGGTTCCAAGAACTTCCAGAACATATTTCCCCCGTCTGCAACTCTTCACCTGTCAAACATCCCGTGAGTAAAGGCATTATTTATGTTGGGTTTTTTCCTCCCTGTTATGTACACTGCCAAAACGGTGACCTGTCACCTTATTATTTTTGCAGACAAGACGTAACGGAAGATGACCTGCGGGTACTGTTTTCAAACTCCGGTGGCACTGTGAAAGCCTTCAAGTTTTTTCAGTAAGAACTTTGCTAGTGAACTTTTGAAAAGGGGCATTTTAGTAAACAAAAAGAGATCTGCATCTGAAATCTGAGAGGAACACAGCTTTCTGAAGTAAAGTAATACTGGATCATCACCATTTTAAATTTCAGAATTACTGACTAATTCATCATTCTAATTGGTTATTGCAGGGACCGCAAAATGGCCCTTCTGCAGATGTCTACTGTTGAAGAAGCAATTCAAGCCTTGATTGACCTCCACAATTACAACATGGGGGACAACCATCACCTGCGTGTTTCCTTCTCAAAGTCGACCATCTGAACTCATTGGTGGAATTATCTGTGTCTTCACGGTCTTTAGTGGCAAAGCCAGTTGACTTTTCAGATGTGGGACCACTGTTTTGAAAAATTCAAAATTAACCAGTCATTCCTTAAGAAACAATGAATTTGTTACATGAAACTAATTTGTAAGGATGTTGTAGTAGTATGCTTTAAAGACATTTCTACCCCTCTTATTCCCATTTCTTCCATTTCAAGGAAGGTAGTTAAGTTTTATAATTGACAAGCTATGTGCCTTACTTGATAAAAATGTATGAACGCCTCCTTGTTTGTTTATTTGCATAAATGCTTGAACTTGGCTGTCAAGGCACTTATTCTCTGTCAGATGGATTTGTAATTTTAATTTTTTCCTCTTTCCTCCTCACGTGTACCTGTACAGCTTGAAATTCTGCCTCTGAAGGTTTCTTATCATTTATGGCGGACCTTACTTTTGATCACTTTGTTGTTGTAGAGTAAGTGTTGGCACAGGATTTGGACTGAGCTGTGAATTATCTGCTATAAAGGAATGATAATTCTCTAGCAGAGTGGCTGTATCCAAAGCAGCCAGAGATAAAGCTGAAACTCTAGTTTAATTAAGCCTTTAGTTCTTTATTTTGTTTGTTTGTGCATCACCTACTGTTATGGTGTGTAGTACTAGTGTTGCTTGTGACTTGAATATACTTTAGATGTTCTTTGAAACTTCCTTATGTGCATTTATATTTTGTTTGGGTATTTTATAAAGGCTGCAGTTTTCTGAGCATGTACTGAGTGGTCTAGTAAGTTGTCATCTGAACTGCTGTTGCATGCATCATTTAAAAAAGGCAAAAAAAGGCTTACAGAGGTGATTTCACAGTGATGCCATTACTTGGCAGTCTTTATGAAAGGACATCCTGGTAGGACCAAAGTTTATGTGCCTTTAGTCTTAATTTACATTTCATTGTACAAAAAAAATCTGGTTTATTAAACTTTTCAAATGTTTTATATTTCATAAAGAAAGAGTAACGCTTTATAAAACACGGTGCAGAATCAGCAGGAACTGGTCAGGCAGTGACTTCATGACCTCAGTTGTATACAGAACTTACGCGAGTGATTCAATACATGAACTACCTGCCTAAGATAAACCTTGTCTACCCTAACCGTAACCCTAAGCCTAACCCTAACCCTAACCCTTGCCAATAGAAAATGCAAAAAAAAAACCTTTGTCTGCTTTGGGAAAATATCATGTATATTTTATATTTTATTTGGGTTTTTACATCTTTAGAAATGTATGATTCATTTATAGTTTGGAAATGGCACAATTAAAGGTTAATTTTCTAACAATCCGGGCGGTTTGACGGTTTGATTTCAGCGCTTACTCTGCTTTCCTCTGTAGCACGCTCAATAAATACTTCTGTAGCTCTGCTTACTCTTTCTGTTTGTGCTGCTTCTCTCTTGTATCTCACCTCACTTTGCTTCTGATGTCACGTTCTCAGTCAGGGTGGGAAAGGTGTGCTATTGTACTGCACATTTTGTTGAAAAATAATAATAAAACTGTATACGTGGTGCACCTAAATGATTTCCCACCCTGTTTTGTTTTTCCTTTAGGTAGGTCTGTCTCTCTGGGTTTTGCCTCCTGCTTTTTCTCTCACTAACTCTACTAATCACACTGCGATGGTGTCATGTTCTTCTGCAAGCCGTCTTTCACCTTCTCTCTGCTAAAGAGGCTACGCTCAAACATCCTGTCTTGACTCATGTCCACACAGCCCACAAACACTAAGACCAAACCAACCATCCTGTCTCGACTCATGTCCACACAGCCCACAAACACTAAGACCAAACCAATCATCCTGTCTCGACTCCTGTCCATGCAGCCCACAAACACTAAGACCAAACCAACCATCCTGTCTCGACTCACGTCCACACAGCCCACAAACACTAAGACCA
>JAODLD010000038.1:14119994-14134021 GCA_026781065.1 Mormyrops boulengeri
CCCCCCCCCCCCCCCCCCCCCCCCCCCCCCCCCCCCCCCCCCCCCCCCCCCCCCCCCCCCCCCCCCCCCCGGCCGAGGAGCTCAACTACCCTAATTTAAAGTACTTAAGTATTTTACATGTGAAACAAATTATGTATAAGTTATAAGCCAAATACATTGTTCTCAATTGCACCCAAGCAACATCTAAAGGTCACTTATCATTAGTGTCCTACTTAAACAACGGTTAGATTTTGAACTCTCTTATTAATTTTTCACCACTCTGAGAAATACAATTAATTTAGCAGCACCAACAAAAATAAGTATGTTAAACGTAAAACATTTGTTCCCTGGTATAAAGATCATACTCTGATGTTAGAGAATTCTCCTTAAAGTCTAGCAATTGGAGTTCTGCTGTCGCGACTTTGCCAGATCAGCAGGGGGAACTGGAGCTGCAGTAGTCCTTCATGCAGAACGCAGTAACGAACTCATTGAACTCATATACTTCACAGGCAAGTTAGCAACAGAAGCTCATTCGTGAGCATGGGTATAGGAAAGAGTATGACATTGGTGGGGGGGACAAAACTTAATCATTTAAATGCAAAGGATTGGGAGGTACACGCCCCCCATCCCACTTGTTCCGAGTTTGCTGCGATCTGCGAACTTTGGCACCAAAGCCCCTATTGATTCCTCTTTTTGTCTTATTGTATAAGCATTGCCTCTTCTTTTCGCCTTTTTATTTTGCCATTTGATTTTTGAATTTGGCTACATGTAATTCCTGGTCTTGTATGTTCCTCTTTGTACCACTGCAGCAAATTTACCACTACAGCCTGGAATTCTCTGTTTCTTCATGTTTGGATCTAGACCAGCTACCTCTGACTCCACGTTACTCCTTAGGACATTATCTGCCACAAGTATGGCAGTATACTCATACATAGATCCAGCTACAGCTGGATATTCAAATTGACTTGGCAATCAACAGCATAATTTCTTGTCTTATCTTAACAGCATCTCCAGACGCTCGACAAAACACATAAAATCACTACAGGAAGCAGCTGACTCAACAAGCAGCTACTCTTTCCCTCTCATAACCGGCAACTGTTTAGCTCTTGATGTGTGGAAGCCTGGTTGAGGGTGCAAAACTCTATAAGTCCACTAGTGGGTGCAAAGGGGTGTAAACGTTAATACTATGCAATGTTATTGATTGTTATACCAGTTTTATGACATTTAAATTATTTGTTAATTATTTGTAAATTATTGTTTCTCATTAGTATCCATTATTAGTATGCTGCTGCTGGAGTAGGTGAATTTCCTCTTGGGGATTAATAAAGTAAGTAAGTAAGTAAGTATGTATGTATGTATGTAAGTAGGTATGTATGTACTGTATGTATGTATGTATGTAAAACATTCTATTCTAGTGATAACAGGCCACAAAAATATTCAATATCTTCAGACAGTTAAGCACTTGTAGACTTGAATCACATAATCACCTACATGCCTGGTGGGCACCCTATCCTGTATTTACAAAGAGGAACCAGGAGAGACCTCACCCAAACAAGAGCAAATACTCGGTTAAAGTATTTTCTGGTGCAAGTGGAAGGGCAAACACAAAATGGTACCTTGCTCCTGGAGCACAGAGGCCAGGACCGGCCCAGCAAAGAGCAGAAACCCACGCACTCAGGCATCATGACGTTCACCTGGAACCCCAAAGCTGGACTGGCTGGATGTACCCTACATGGCGGAGCACTTGGCCCCAACCACCAAGGTCAAGCGCTAGGGGCAGCCCATCAGCCGTGCACAGAAGGTGTCAGACAATAATAAGTGCAATCTTGTGATCTGGCATGTGTTCTTCGCTATACAGGGGACTCCCCAGGCTTCCACATGTCCTTTTAATGCACAGTGAACATTAGAAGTATACGGGTCTCCCTTTGGGGCTATATGAAGCCCCCACCACCATCCAGTGTCTGATGGATGAGACGCCGAGACCCCACTTGGAGTACGCTACAGCCTATCTAGATGATGCTGTTGTGCATTTGGAAAGCTGGCCAGAATACCTCAGGTGGTCACAGAAGGTGTTAGATGATCGGTGGGCTGCAGGCCTTACTGCCAACCCCCCCTCGCCAAAATGCCACAGGGATTACAGGAAGCATGCTACCTACAATAGAATGCCTTTGTTGTTATGGTACGAAACAGATAGAAGTAAATGCAAATGCAGACTAGGGTGTGGGACTCGCGATGTTCTCCTGAGACCATGGGAGACCATGGGAAGGTTGGCGCCATAAGGGATTCCCTTCAGACTAACAACAAAAACTCAGGTTTGTGTCTTCCTGGGCTTGGCAGCGTATTTTTGGCGATTCATCCCCCCCCTTTTCCTCCACGGCTGCACCCCTGTCAGACCTCACCAAGAAGGGCTGGCCGAAGAAAGTTTTCATCTGTATATCTCTGTTTATCACACACTTGGTTTTAACCCAGTGAGCTCTGACCGTACCCTATGTTGCTACTTGCACTGTTATCTGCTGCAAGTGTTACAACTGATAACTTGCATGGAAAAACAAGTTTTACTACAGTATGTCATCCTGGGTGTGCCCTGCTATATGTGCTGTGCTTCCTGGGATGGGCTCCAGGCACCACAAACATGTACTGGATGAATGGTTATGGAAAACAGATGGATGATGAACTAGATAGGCCGTATGGAAAATGAATGGATGGACAGACAATTTAATAACTAAAATGAATTAAGGAAAATAAGTTGACCCTAATGTTGTGTTGTGTAAAGCAAATTTGATTTGTTATGTGTAACCAGCAGAGGACGCTACCAAAAATGTGCCAGATAGATGCATGTCAGAGGAAGTTGGATTTGGGAGAGTAAAGTTGCACGAACCTAATGGTCTGTGTCCTGAATCTTGTTATTGTTATTGAGATGGCTATAGATAACGCCTATAGATTTCAGTTCATGAAATGTTACTAATGAACTGATTTATTTATGTTATTAAAAATTTTAAGAATTTATTTGAATGGGATAAATATAAAAAATATGTTTCTACGTTCTAAGAACAACCAGCAGGTCTCTCTCATTCTGCTGCTCCTTCTTCAGGCCTTGCTTCTGTTGGATAGACACAAACATTTTTAATCTCCTGCTCAGGCCTTCTTTTTCAGAGCGGTTTAAATGAGTTTTTCAGATACACAGCGATAGTAATGGAGTGCCACAGGGTGCTATGCTGGGTCCTCTTGTATTTTACCTACAGGAGTATCCCAACCTTTGGAGCTACTATTAGGAAGCTGCTAGACTGAGTGTATAATTAGTTTCAGGACTGTCAAATACAGTGTGATTTTTCAGCTACAAACAATATAATAATTAATTTGAGTCTAGATTTATTCAGGTGACTATTGTGTTATTGGTCATTCTGCAACAAAAGGTCACAGAAGCCAGAGTCTAATTCTCACTTATCGTCCTGTAGACATTTAAGGCCTGAGTTCACAGTGATTAACAAACGAGCTGCATCTGTGTGCAGGGCAGGTAACACCTTTGCCCCTTTAAAGAAGAGCTGCCAGATACTGGTCATACTGGTAACCCTATGCCAGGCTGGAACAGAAGCCAATTAGCTTCATGCTGGCACTTAACGGTCAATTCAGTTCTTTTGACTTTTTGAGCATGATTGGATAAAAGGTGATTTTTTTTTTAATTGTACCAAAGCCATTTTCTACAATTACACAATTACATCCTAAAATCATTACAATAATTATTTATAAATTATATAACTTTTTGCCATGTACTGTTATGTCAAAAGTTTTGTAGACTTGTATTTCGTTCCTATTAAATGTACTGGACCTGCTATGATCGCTGGAGGAATTTAATTTTCAACCATGAAAACACATTTCAAAACAAAATTTGAGCCCTTAAACACAGCATTATCATAAAGGCCGAGCAAAGTTTATGATGGCCATGAAAGTATTTTTTAAAACATTAAAAATAAGTTTGCTCCTTTTTGATTTGTACTTTTTCAGTTTAATAGACAAAAATTAAAATGATCATTATATTAAGTTTCAGATACAGTTTTTGTCTGTTTGCAGTTCTGAAAAGCAACAAATGTGGGCCTACTGTCTGCCGATAGCTGTCAGACTAATCTGCACACTTATTTTGATACTGCTGGATTCCTCGAAGCAGATGTACTTGTCTCCTTCAGTGATCTGTAGATGTCTCAGAATTCAGCAAAAAAAATCCGCAGATCAACCCCTCATCGCTGGCTCTGCCTGCCCTCTTACTATTTATAAAAATATGCTCTTCCTTGCAAAGTTTGATAGTGTACCCAATTTACTTCAGTGCTTGATCACTGGTTCGTAACGGAAAGTCTAACTGTTAATCCATACTGGTTCCTGCCAAGAAAGTCCCACTATTCTTAAAGTGACAGGACATGCCTATCCATCACGGGGCTTTTTAATGTTTATATGTGTCTGACCTCCGCCCTGGGTGCTTTGACGTCTAATTCTGCTCAGTCTGGCTGATGATAACAGTATTGATTTTGATTGTTATTTTTGGTGGGTCCTTGCGTCTTTTTACGTCGGGCCTGCTGCTCGCCGAATTCTCTTCCTTAGTGACTGCATGCCGTGCATCACCATGGAGACTGTTGTCGCCAAGCGTGGTAGTTGTGGAAAAATGCTTGTCTGTGTTTCTTGTCCAGTCTTTCCTGCTGCCTTAAGAGAAATCCCAAAAGTAGGGGGTGGGTCGACCAATTTGGCCTCATGGGATTGGGCTAAAATAACACAAGAAGGCCTCCTTTGGTTCAGAAGCAGAGTAATAAATGACATTTATTCAGTATGCATATACTCATGACAAATGCTTTCCGTAATCTGGTTATTCGTTCTTGTTAATAGTTTTGACTTCATCCACCCATTTTCCAGAACCTCTTATCCAACAGAGGGACTCAGCACGCATATAAATAGCTGCTGAAGTTTTACTGTAAAGTGCCGAATGTTATTTATTTATTTAGTAAACATTGTCTAATTGGATTGTGGCTCAGACTGTCAATTACCTCGGCAGATGTCTGATATTTCGACGCCAATTCTCAATGTTATTTAAAGCTTGACGGTTGACTTGGAACATTTTCTATCCTCAGCAATATTTCCAGTAATGCTGCTTGACAATTTCACACATTTACTGTAGCTTTAACTTAAACAATAAGGTAGACAAGAAAAGAATACAACTTCCCTGATTTTGTGGATTATAATTACATATACCATTTTTCAGTGGAAACATAATTTTTGTCTGAATACCCCATTTCCACACTGACTGCTTTACATAATTTATCATTACAAATTAAAATTAGGCAGATGGTACAATTTACAGTACCAGAGGATCATGCATATTTTATTTGGAGTGCAAAAGGCTTCAAACGGTACATTGTCAAAGCGGTAAACTTTTATTTTTGGATGGTTTAGCGTATGCGATATTAATTTTTTAGAGGTTTTACCTTTGCATATCTGAATCAGTTGAACAAATTTTGATCATTCTACTACTTATTCTTTCAATGACTAACAATGTCTCTCATCTTTATTATTCAATAATGGTAGAGAAAAACACAGATGCTGATATATTACGAGTGACTGATTAAGTGAAAATGCAACTGTCCTTTGTGAGAAAACGTCATAGTTATGCCTTTGAAGCCTGCAATGAAAAACATGCTTTAACAGACATTCTCCTTCCGTGACTGACTTCAGTCAAACTCTCAAATCGATAAGCATCTGTTTATTTTCTGTACTCAGTTCCAATGAACCTTCCCTGTTGTGAAATGCTGCCTGTTCTCGGCCAACTCCTCCTCCTCTGGAACAAGTGATTTGGACTTGACGTAATGCATGCTAATTTTCCCGCCATTCTATTCAAATGACAGGCCTGTGACCTGGCTGATCAGGCTGGGTGAAATCTGTTGCCAGTAGCAGTTTGAATATAATTGCGACTATATGAGGGAGGACAGCAGGATTGTGTGCGAGTAAATAAATGATCAATTATACAAAAGAAGCAGAATAACCATGACACCCTTCCCTACGGTGTCTTTATATCCCCCTGCTTATACTCCAGGATGGAGAGAAGATATTCATTTTAAGATTATAGCCAACTTTTATCTCTATTCAAATAACTTTCTTCCTACACTCACTTAAGTAATTTTGAAAGTTTTATGATATAAACATATTCTACAGTGGAGGTTGTAAGTAAAGCACTTGGAGTAAAAGAAACAATTAACTGTTAATTTCTTTCAAGGGTTTATATATTTCAATTACAGTATTTTCCCCAGACACAAAACCAGGATCAGTTTCCATTCTAATTATTCTACTTGGTGACTCTACAGTAGGATTACACTAGGGGTATTTAAAATCCCTCCTCCAAGCCAGGTGTCACTTCTGTGACACAGATTGTCTCATTTTGTATTGACAAGTTTCTTGTTATGCAACAGGTTGTCCAAGATATGTCCTTAACATTAACCATGGTATCAGTCCCGCTGTCATTCCGCGACCACATCCATTCGCACAGATAACTGTTCAAGCACCATGCACCATGCACCATGCACCATGCAAATATCGTGCATTAAAAACAAAACATTTCATTGTCGAAAGACAGCCGGCACCGCTTACATGAACAGGTTTGGGCTACATATCATGTAGAAGTACAGCACAGATATTGAAACAGCACTGACAACTGGTTGCAGAATACATCCAGTATATGCAATTTATAAGAAATAACTTTTTTAGTATTTTACATAAAACCAGTGGCACAACATAATTAAATGTATTCTGCAGTTTTCAGTGGGATGGGGGAGGGCAGCCAAGACAGTTTGGTGAGCCATTACATGAGCACGTACTGTAAGTTCATCATCAAATAGCAGGTGAATGACATCTAGCAGCTATTCAGTTAGAGATTCATTATAACAGTCATTACATATCTCCTCGGAAGTGCATCAGAAGAACACACACACTGTATTCATTAATATTTTATGCAAATCAATATTTTATTGTATGCATATTGCATATTGCTTGTATATTGTATATGTTGTATGCATATTGTATGTGTGTCATTGTTCATTATTCTGTTACTGCTATTTATTGTTCTTCATCATTATTTGTTGTTTAATTTTGCAGGGAGGTACGTAAGCAAGCATTTCATTGTACTTGAACAAAATGACAATAAAGCTTCTGAATCCTTGAGTCCAACTGTGCTCTTCCCTGAATTTGATAGTTCGATGATAGGAATAAAAATCGGATGCATTTCACTTTATTGACATAAACGTGAGTTGCATATAGTTGAATAATAGAGATTATTGCTTCACTAAAAATCACTATCAATGATGTAGTTTCCCAAAATAATATTATGCAGAACCCAACCAGCCAAACAAACATCTCTGTGACACGGCCCTAAGACTTAGTGGTATTATCACATATTAATGCCGGTTTGTAATACACCACAAAGCCTGGAGCACACAAGCCTACAAATCTAAGTAGATCAAAGCTTAAGCCTGACGTGCATTCTTAGTCCAGCATCCATGACAGCACGGTTGGCCTTCACGCAGCTTTATTCTCTTCCAAGAGCCCATTGCTTTGGGCTTTTAATGGACCCATAATAAGACTAATGATGCTCGCTTAGGTTTATGTCATGCACAAGTCCTTCTTCCTGAATTTCAAATTGCATTTCTTCTACATGTGGGGGGCCTTTTATCAGAAAGCAGTGGAAATGACATGCCTAATTGCTCCTTTCTCCCACGCAGCCAAGTTTGCCACTCTCCCTAATGACTGAAAAGGCTCCGGCCAAACCCAAGGAGCTGGTGGCGTGAAGCCAGCGCTCGTCTGATCGGCCCGGCTCATGTGGCGCATTGACTTAAATTATCAGCCATGGAGACCGGGCCGGTTTGTGCGGTCGGCCGCCTCCTCGCCACTCCTCCACTTGTTCCGCTCCTGGGAATTTTGCACATTATAAAAATAAGTCCAGCACAAACTCTGTACGAAGAAGACAAGATTCACAAAAGAATTTATGACTTTTTTGAACTGATTCCTGGTGTTTTTTGTTTAAATAAAAGATTTCAGTGTGTCCCATGCTAATCTCACAGGCTGTAAAAAAACGAATGCAGTAAAACCACATCTCTCTTTTGTTGTTGTTCTTTCTATCGAGTACAGCTTAATAGACTGCATTTTATATTACAGTCTGATAGCCCAAATGTATGCAGGCTATGAGGATGTTCACTCAACCACGGCTGCTTGGAGCCACGTATGAGTTACAGTGCTCACAGAAAGACTTGGGATGCTTGCTTAATTCTGTAATAATGTTGCAAATTTACTGGTTTCTTAAAAAAAAGTTCATTGACAAGCAATACAATGCAATATGTGAGGTCTACGTAGGAAAGTAATATAATATTTGAGGGGCAACTTTTGCCTGCACTGTCTTACAATGGGGGCATTTACAAGTTTTTAAGGCACTTATTAAAAATAGTAATTAATGCATAAAGCTTCTGTTTTTAATATGAAATGAGCCCAGATTAAAATGCATGCAGTAATCGGCACTTTATGCCTACATATGTAAATAATTATTGCTGTTCCAAAGCGAAGTGTGAAATCATCTGTACAGTGTATGATAAAAACTAGTTAGGGATAGTTCTTTAGGCTTTTTGTTTTAGCTCTTAGTAGCCTATACATAAATGTTCACTGTATTGGTTTATGAACGAAGTGTAAACCTCTTTACAGTTGTTCAAATGAAGTAGTTTGCGGTGATTTTTATCCATCATCTTCATAACAGTATTACACAGTAGCACATACGCTTACATGAAGTACGTATGTACAGACGCTCCTCTACTTACGAATAAGTTACGTTCCGAACAGCCGTTCGTAACTTGAAATGTTCGTAAATCATTACTCAACATCATTTTAAGGGTATACGCAAGTAGTAAGAACTAGGGAGCCCAGAGAACATAGTTTGGACTTACGGTCCTCTTCGTTCGTATGTCTGAAAGTTCATTGAAAGTTGATAAGTAGAGGAGCGTCTGTACGATGAACAGCTGCTCTGTTTGTATGAGTGTGTACTAGAGACGGAAATGAAAATTAAATGAAACGTTTAAAAATAAAATAATGAATTATATCTTTTTCGAAATTTTGGGGGTGATTTAAGCCCCTCGATCACCGTTGTTAGGGGCATTCTGAGATTTCTTGGGTTACTTTGGGTGACTTTGCCCCATTAATTTACGACAATACACTGTAATACACTGTTTACATTCCGCGATGTAGGTAAGATATACAGTCTAGAAAACTCCTCACAATCTTCACAACCTACCTCATATCAAAGTATAAAGTCTTCAGTTACTTATTATGCTGACAAGTTATTTGTGGAATCGACATCCCATTTAGTTAATTAAATTCAGGTATTGTCATAAGAGCGTATTATTTTAATTAATGTCTTTTTCAGCTGATAGCATAAATGTTGAAGATGTATTAGTTACTTCATGGGGAGATTCTAATTAACACACGGTCATGTAAATCACATAATGTAGCCTGCCGTCCTACCTGAAGGTGAGCTAAGGATATAAGTACATTTGCTTCCGTAACTTTCTGTATTTGACTTGTTACTCGTGGGGGGAAAGCTTGCTGGGAAATAACTTGTTTTTTATAATGGTTTTGTGTGAATTAACATATTCAGTTTCTTTTCCCTAATGGTTCTTGAATAAACTCATGTCACAAAGCAAACGTGGGGAGATCAGCACAGAGTCATGCACTATGGGTGACTTAGAGTCACCAAATTACTCAACCACGTGTTTTTTGGACTGGGGGAGGAAACCTGTGCGAATGTAGGGAAAATATGCAAACTACTAAACATGCATGAGCCTGGGGATGAGAATCAATCCCACAGCCCTTGAGGTATGAGGAAACAATGCTAAGGAACTGAGCCATTGTGGCAGGCAGAAGAACAATATGTGTTTCATTCTTTTATGAAATGAATGCTAATGTGATGTTATCCATAAGATACTGCCATAAAGCACAACTTGCATTCTAGAATAACTGAAGTTATTGATTCTGGGAGAAAAGTTTTCAGACTAACCCTAAGCAAAAACAGTCATAGAACCTATTCTCAAAGTATTTAGGAAGCCATGCATGTCCACAGTCTCATATTAACTGCCCAAGCCTGGCTTCCTTTACCCATATATCCAGCTATTTATTGTTTGTTTCCACTGTATGTGATCTCTGCTCCATAATCTGGCATAACAGACAGACAGGAAATCCCTAGTGAACCCTAGACAGAGACAGTGTCCACATTCCACATATACCCATTGTTCTGAATGCAGCTAACTGAATATTTAAATTTACGCATGATCTTGGCTATAACCTTCAAAAGCGACTTGGAGTCGCTATAATATTTATATATAGGTATTGATGTTCTGCGTTCATTAGTGATATCGTAAAAAATAGGTTTGTAAGCGACGTTTGTGGTAATTGTGTACTGCATCATGATGAAGAGCAGAATACATCGTTCTGAGGAAACAACATTATGAATTATATATTTTTAATCAGTACATGTCAAACATGAACATGTGTACACTCTAAGAATATATGTATAAACATATATTTCATGGTTCTTGGACACGGTTCCAATGACTTTTGTCTAGCCGTGGTGTTCTCTGTCATGACAAGGAATTTCATTTGCAATCCATAGACCAGGGAATATAATATGAATGCAGTTAAAATATAAAATCTGATAAAAAAAAATGCAATACATGCTATTTACATACAATCATGGTCGTGGGAAATGTATAGCATTCTTGTTTCTGCTATATTTATCTGTCAAAGAGTATCAAAGAGTTGAGTGAGAGCTGTAATAATTTGCTGTAAATTAATAGCAGCATCATGGAGGGATGTAGTGTCAACTTCAGTAGGAGTGAGCTGAGTTAGCCCCGTGCCACTGGCGGACAGAGCTCAGTCAGCGTCAGTGGGAGCGAGCTGGGTTAGTCCCGTGCCACTGGCGGACAGAGCTCAGTCAGCGTCCGTGGGAGCGAGCTGGGTTAGTCCCGTGCCACTGGCGGACAGAGCTCAGTCAGCGTCAGTGGGAGCGAGCTGGGTTAGCCCCGTGCCACTGGCGGACAGTCAGCGTCAGTGGGAGCGAGCTGGGTTAGCCCCGTGCCACTGGCGGACAGAGCTCAGTCAGCGGTAGGCTGCTACAAAAGACGTGTGCTAACGGGGAGCAGCAGAGAAACATCTCTCTGCTCCACCGTCCTCGATTATTGTGAATATACGGTGAATGCAGAGATATTTTTAACGGAACACAATGTTAATGTGAAGCTGAAGAGGCGGTATCCTAAACAGGAGGTTTTACTTAAATCGCTTAAATAACTATCCAAACAGGCATGTTTGAGAAAGTAGTTATGGAATATTAATAGGTATGTACATTATAGCAATAATACCCTATTGGAAAATGCGTAATGTTAATTTTGTTTT
This sequence comes from Mormyrops boulengeri, assembly GCA_026781065.1. Taxonomy (NCBI): domain Eukaryota; kingdom Metazoa; phylum Chordata; class Actinopteri; order Osteoglossiformes; family Mormyridae; genus Mormyrops; species Mormyrops boulengeri. The sequence goes on from JAODLD010000038.1 coordinate 14,131,428, forward strand.
TACTTGTCCATTTTCATTTGCTACACTGAGAGGCTGTTTTTTGGTGTTCGATCACAGGAGACACGTGACCTCGTCTCTGCACATTACTGACAGAATGCATAGCATTCCAAAGATGCATTTTTTTTTTGCTGTGGCTCGTTGACGCCTGTGTAGGTCTCCAGGAGCCTGCGGTCACATGACTTAGAAGTATCAAGAGCGATAATCCCCTGAGGTGTTCTTCATCTCAACATGGAAATATTGTGCTCAGCATTGGAGAGCAGAGTTCATCCCTCTCCCTTCCGCTCTCTCCTCTCCCTCTCTCTCGCTCTTTCTCCCTGGCTCCAGTGAGGCACTGCGGGATTGACAGCTCTCCCTCCTCCTTGAGGTTCCTCTGCTCTGGGTCATTGGCTGCACTGCAGAGTCTCTCCGTCTGGTGGTGCTTACTGTAATTCTGAAGAGTGCTGTGCAATAACCGGGTGCCGCGTATAAGTGCAGCACATGAACAAATTCTGTCTTTTAGACACATCTATAAATATAGTATAAAAAGTATAAAATGCAAACAACTCACTTAGCAACAGACACTTATCTTCTCTTTTTATCTAAATAATTTCTCTCCTGGTTCATGATATGTTGACACTATTTTATATTTATCTTTTTTTTACTTTTACATTTTAATTCTTCCTATGCAAAGAAAAAAACACAACAGTTGAGTTTTATAGGCTAAAGATATATTTTGTACAATCCCCTCTGCCAGCCTCTCTGCTTCACACAAGTAATCAGGAAAATCCTCGCCTATGGGATGGACCTTGTGGAGTGCATCTGAGGTGAGTGGCAGGGCTAGATTCACCAGCCTGCCCTCCTGTTCTATCTCCTGCCACATCACCCCCCCCCCCCACTCCCCAAGCTCCAGTCAATCCCACCAATCCTCCAAGGCAGAGAGATCTATTTGCCTTCTAAGTTAGCTAATCACCTCCATTACCATTTATCAGTGCCTTTATCCAGGGGCTACTTTTCGGACCCCCCCACCCCATTTTATCCTGCAAACTAAAAGGGAAAATGCTTCATTCCCCCAGCGGGATGAGTGGCTGAGCTGGAGTGCAGTGGGGCCAGCTGGAGTGCAGTGGGGCCAGCTGGCACATTAGTATTAATTGATGGCTTTTGGACACACTGAAAAACAAGTGGCTGAAGGGGAATCGCCCCCCCAGCATCTCTCTCTAGAAAATAAAAAAGTACTGAAGTACGTATTTCTGGTAAGAGCCTCGTAGGCTACGCTAGTGGTGCCACAAAGCGTTCCCCCGTCTTGGAAGCCGTCACAGTGGAAACGCGTGGAAATCTCAATGGGCCACAACGCCGGGCGCCGCGGCTCTTTGACGAAACCCAAGGCGGAACGGACGTCAGACGGAGCCGAAAGTCTGATGGCATCCTCGAGAAACCCGTAGCCAGACCCGACGGAGAGCTGGCGCAATCCAATTACTGTGGACATAATGCCATAGACGTCCCTTTTCCCGTGGGCTGATTCCATTAACGGGGCAAATTAGATTTAAAACTCTCCCTGTGATTGGACGGAAATGATTTGCTCAGAAGGATAACTAGTCACAGCATGTATGCTTTTCAACGCTGGTGTTTGTTTCGTGGTTAAAGGCTGCAGCGTAATTGTCAGCAAACTGGAATGTGACCAGAGTGAGCAAATAAAAAGATTTTCATTTACACATATATCCTGCTATATATTAAACATGCATATTTGGCCATTTTGTTAGTATATAACAGTACTATCCAGTATGATCAGAGGCATTCTAACACAGAACAGAAACAAAACAACAGCTGAAGACATCATAGATGCTAATTTACTGATTTTACAATTTACTGATTTTATATGTATTGCTCATATCAACAATGCTCGTTGAAACCCATTGAGAATTCTATGGAAGGTACCTGCATGGCTATTCTGAATGAGTGAATATTTCATTTATATAGTGCTTTACAAGGCACCCAAAGCATCTTACAGAACCAGTGGGGTGCCACTTCATCCACATCCACCGTGCAGCACCCACTCGCCAGTACGCTCACAGTAGCTAAGGTGGTAAAGGGGCAGGAGAGAATTCAACAGTTAGATATGAGTGATGATTAGGAGGCCAGATTTGAAAGGACCATAGTGGACAATTTTAGCCAAAACATTTTAGCCAATCTCTACTCTGTCAAGGGATCCTTTATAACCTCAGAGAGTCAGGATCACTGAGGAGTTTTAGGTCTCATCTGAAGGACGGCACCATTTTTACAGCACAGTGCCCCTGTCACTGCACTGCAGCACTGGGACCCACACAGACCACAGGATGGGCATCCCTGTCACGGCACTGGAGCATTGGGATCCACACAGACCACAGGATGGGCTTCCCTGTCACTGCACTAGAGCATTGGGACCCACACAGACCACAGGACGGGCTTCCCTGTCACTGCACTGGGGCACTGGGATCCACACAGACCACAGAACGGGCATCCCTGTCATGGCACTGGAGCATTGGGATCCACACAGACCACAGGATGGGCTTCCCTGTCACTGCACTAGAGCATTGGGGTCATTTCAAGAAACCCTTATTTTCTATTATGATTTAGAGACC
>JAODLD010000038.1:14143072-14154230 GCA_026781065.1 Mormyrops boulengeri
TCGAGTTTGTGCTGACAGAAGGTGACACTGAACAGGAAGTTGCGTCCAGGTTCAAAATTTCTAAGACAGCAGCACACAAGTATAAGGTGAAGCAGGAGACACTGGGAATGACCAGAAAACAGCCAGGTACAGGGCGAAAGTGACTTTCTGATGCTGGAGATAGGTGGTTTTGTTACTGGAAATGCACCAAGCCATTGGTGCCATACACAGCACGCAGAGGAATCGCACGATACATCGTTGAGCCATTTCCAATGAGCAGACTTCCCACACTTCCTGTACTGAAGCGTTTTTTTTTTTTCCTTCACTTTTACCGGAAGCCTGGAGACTATGAATGTGGAGCAGTGAATGAATCTTACCTCCACACCGAGAGTTTGTTGTGGAAAAAGTACTTAGATTGTGATACATGACTTCACTGAATACACTGGTCAGGCTGGACTCTTAATAGGCTGAATGTTTTTGGAGCTGAAGTGACCATGGATTTGCAGCAGTAAAGTGTTCGAAAGGGCTCAGTGAACCACTCCGTCTATACACAGAACGTACAGCTGTAAAAGGAGTCATTGATGTCCAACAAATTTGTGCAGTTTATAATGGTGGGGCAAGCTACATTAAGTGCATATACAACATAAAGTACATGCCCAAGCTATTATAAAATACAATATAACAAAAGACCCTCGATGCAAGTTAATATCACAACTGCACACGATAAAATAGGCAACTCTTCCTTATTCCAAGTATGTATTTCTTTAGATATTCTTTAGACTAGTTCATCCATCTATAAATGGGGTAGTGTGTGTCTTGGTGGGTTAGGACTCTGTTCCTGTGATTAGAAGTTCGCTGGTTTGAATCCTGTGTCCATCAGAGTGGTACTATCACCATCAGGCCCTTGTGCATGACCCTTAACCCCCAATTTCTCCAATGACGAGATGATCCTACTTTCTCAAATGTATAACAATTTGGATAAAACATTTGCTAAATATGTAATTAAATGATTAATTCCACACAGCCCCAGTCCATTCATCCTCCTGAGCGATGTTTCTGCTTGGTGATTTTCATGCATGGTGGCAAAGAAAGCCTTTACGGTAAGATTTACGATAAAACGAGATCTTTGTGGAATATCTAGTGCAGTTTTTGGAGCTACTGGAGGAAATGACCCCGTTTCAAGTGGTTGTACAAGTAAGTTTCAATACTATTCCACACTGTTGTGACTCTGTTAATTACTTAATGCTAGCTTAATTCAGATGTCTTGCTACCTCTCTGCAGTCAGTTAAACAGTTCCCAAAGGGACTGAGATCCAGGAGCTATTGTAACTCTGTATTCATACTCTTCAAATTGCTGGATAACTGTTATGAAATATAATCACATAATAGCTATAGATAATAATGTAGAATGCCAGCCTAACCATCTGTCTTCTGATGGAAGGGTTGGGCATGTCTAGAAAATGAAATGTCACTCTATTCTGCATAGTATAACTGGGAGCGTTTATTTTTGGCATCATGCACGTTGAGCTGTAGAGGTTCCTGGACCGATGCCATGCTTGCTTACATCCATTTACAAAGAACATATTGAAGGACAATTAATCAGATCGTATCTCATTAAGTACAATAAAGAGCTGTTCTCTGAAAAGTTATGGTTTCCATGCCAACCTGAAATGCTTAAAGTCACACACATGAGTAACATGCTTACGTTATCGTTTACATGCTGTAGCGACAATTATAAACTATTACACATTATATTATACATTATTAACTATTTAACTGTGATATTCATTTAATGATCATATAAAATATAATTTTTTAAACAAAAATTCTTTACATTCACCTGAGTGTATAGACATGTTCTTCATAATTATCATATCTATATACACATACTGTATATGCATTATATAGAATATATATATATATATATATATATATATATACACACACATATATTTATACACACACAGTATATATGTATTTAATTTCACCTGCATATCCTATTGTTTGTATTTTATAGTTCATGTTTATCATACTATACTGTACATCATTATATAAAGTGAATACATCAGTTTTACTATTTGTACTTAAAATATTATTTGGCTGAAAAATGGAAATTGGGTAACACTTATGAATGACCAGTTATTCTATTTAAAATGTCCAGCAGAGGATAAAATAAAAACTGCATGTATATTGTGCTGTGCAAACGATTTCTAAAGGATATAAGAATACTGGATTTAAAACAAACCGCGTGGCAGTGAAGAGGGTGAAAACAACTAGATGGCATTTTTAAAAGATATCCATGTGAAATTGCAGAACCTTTTTCAGACTAAACACAACAGAAATATTTTCAGCAAGTACAGTTGGAAGAAACATTTTAGAAAGAAAACCATGGACTGTCTGAGCAGGATTAAAAAATAGTTACAATAGTAAGACTGTTAAAAAGACAATCATATGCATTCACTTTATATTTGAAATGTAACCAAAAATAAACCATCATTGAGTTGAATTGTAACATTAGGCAAAATGGCAATTACTGAGTAATACCATCCCCCTGAATCGACATGGTACATTTTAGAAGTCCCATAAGTGCAGGGCAGGCAGGCAGCCAAAATTAAGTTTCCTCCCTTTGGCTGGAGTGATGTGAAGACAGTGTGCTGGGGAAAAAAATGTATGTTAAGATCCTTAGTGCTTAATGTCCTTCCAGCCGTCGATCACTTACACCAGGAAGTTGGCAGAGAAGGAGATTTTTACCATTATCACCCAGCTGAGAATCAATGTAGGGACAGGTGAGAGATAATCTATAAGTGTGCAGCGGAGAAAATTAAAAAAGGAAGAAATGTTTAGCTAATAGATCATTGCTGATCTACCGACATGCAGATGTTAGCTTTTTCAATAGCCAAAAGTTGTTTCATACATTCTGTACCAATGACTAAATAACAATGGTAAAGGTTTGTTGCTATGGTGACTAAGCAACCGTGGTGATAAAAGATGAAGGTCTGCAATATAGCATTCAATAAAAAGCCGTGAGTAATTCTGAAAGAAGGGGTTTTCTCCAGCATATAATTGAAAGGAGCTGCATTTTCAATGTCTGCCTTTGCTTCTGAATCAGAATCCCTCTTAATCACGCATAAATGAATGTGGCATGGCTGCATGTTTGGTCTGAAGTGCCGCAGCCATGCGAAAACACAATGTAATGACAAGTTGTGGTAGGACATTCAAATCAGTGTCTTAAATTTTGATGTGAAATGTAAGAAATGCATTTTAAATCATATTTCATTCGTTTTTTTCCCCGAGGAGTTGAAGGTAAAGAAGGTATGGAATTGACCCTTACAGAGCAAGTAAATAATAGTAAATTATTTGAAAAATTTGACATTTTGCCTTAATTGGCAACATGTTTGGGGAAAAATATTTAGTGTAATACAAAGGAAGAAAGGGCAACAGGGAGAGATAGAGCCTTATCCATACATCTTGGGGCGAGGCAGTCTGGCCTAACATTGTTGCCACTGTATAATTTGAACTATGGACTTTTTTTAAATTTTATTTCAATATAAATGCTTCTGTACAGTACAAGTGTGACATTTTTTCAAACAGGACACACATTATTGGTTGCATTTGAAGCAGGTTTTTACACCCAATCACAGTACGGCATTAACAAACCGATGAATATTAAGCCATTGTGTATGTGTGTGTGTGTGTGTATATTGAGGGGTTTTTAATGAGTGGTCTTGACTGTTCTTCCAATAAAACCAGGAGTCCTCTATGTCCAAGACAAGACTGAGTCAAAATATATAGTTGATTCTGAGATGAGGCCAAGACCGCAAAAAAGTGGTCTCGAGACCAAGACCAGTCTTGAGTACTACAACACAACAAGGTAGCACATTGTTCTCCTACCACTAGGGGCAGTATGATTCCTGCACCACGTGCAAAAACATGTGATTTAGGTGAATCTGCAATAGTATGAGTGAATATGTGTTCTGCGATTGACTGGCATCCCGTTGAGGGTACCCCCCCCTCTGTAATTGAGAGGTGTGTGCATGTGTGTGTGTGTGTGTGTGTGTGTGTGTGTGCCCACATTTTTGCTCCCTCACAGCTCCCTGCCAAACAGTCCGCATTTTTGCTCCCACCCTACCGGGAGCTGGGAGAGGACAAAAGTGTGGATTGTCTGCAGGTCCCCTAGGACCAGATTGGAAAACACTGATATAGATGAATGCATGGTGAAACTGAAAAAAATAAAATCATTGACATACATTAAGCTAGTGGATACATTAAGTACATAGAATAAATGTAATTAAGACAAAGAATGAATCATCAGACTAAGTAGGATTTTTTTTTTCAGTTACATCTTGGATATGTAATTTATAATGTTCTAATTCAAGTTAACAGGAGATGACAGATCAGATTTAGTGATTAATATAGTCACATATATTTAATTACTCAGGCTGTTTAATTAATCAGTCTCCAATTTGGTTATATTAACTGCCATGGATACAGTAAAGTTATCAACAGGTGCTAAGCTCTGAATTATAAATATAATTACATTTGTCCCCCATGGCACCTGCTGATAAGCCGGAATCGGTGGCAGCAAAGATGGATCCAGATCGAGGCTAAGACAATGATTCATTGTAGCCTAACATATAAATATTCATGCAGACATGTAGCATATTTATGCAAACTGTAAAGCAAGATGTTCTACACCATAAATAAAGTGTGAAAGTAAACTGCCGTCCAAGGTCCAGTATTGTGAAACTTTGTCCCATTGAATGTTCTTTCTATTTAGTTATACTTCTGCTAATGTAGCAATAATCTGTTCTTCTATCTTTCATATATTCTGAACCAAGGATGGAAGCAGAGGGAGGGGCAGGGGAAATGCACAGTGTACCCACACAGAGAAGTGAATCTTAGACCCTGTGGTGAGGGGCCACCTGATGATCCATCCATCCATCCATCCATCCATCCATCCATCCATCTTCAGTCTCACCTGGGTCCAGGTTGCATGGGCAGCAGTCTGAACAGGGATGGCCAGGCCTCGCTCTCTGCTTCCTCGGGGGGGGGGGATACCGAGGCGTTCCCAGGCCAGTCAGGAGATGTAATCTCTCTAGTGTGTCCTGGGTCTGCTCTGGGGTCTCCTCCCGGTTGGATGCGCCTCAAGCACCTCCCCAGGGAGGTGTCCAGGAGGCATCCTAGATAGAGGCCCGAACCACCTCAACTGGCTCCTTTCAATGTGGAGGAGAAGCAGTTCTACATTGAGTCCCTCCTGAATGACCAAGCTCCTCACCCTATCTCTAAGAGAGAGCCCAGCCACCCTGCAAAGGAAATTCATTTCTGCTGCTTGTATCCGCAATCTCATCCTTTTCGTCACCATGGCACAATAAAATAATAGATAATAACACAATAATGGTAATTTACATGTTATTTATTTAGCAGACACTTTTATCCAAAGCTGCATACATTTTTGAGAGAAATCAGAGTCTCTGGGGCAATTGCGAGTTAGGGGCCTTGCCAGGGGCCCCACTGTGAAATCACTCTGGCAAGTCTGGGATTTGAACTGGCAACCTTCCGATCACAGGCACAGTGTCCTAACTCTATTACTATTGTAATTGTTATTATTATTAATAATATTATTGTACACCATAATATGTACTGGATAAGTGGTTATGTAAGATGGATGAGAAGCTAATAATCATAATTGATTATTTTACTTTCTGCTTGATTTCTGTTGTGAATTCATGGGTTCTCACCTGGTACCCTGTATGAGCAGCCGGACAGGGCAGCGACGCGAGACCCCCGGCCCCCGGGCCCCTGCTAGGCCTCCCTCCTGGACTCTTTCACTGGGACTGCTGCAAAGTGACCAGCATGAGATGATCCACTTGCTGGGGGGGGTAAGGTGCGATGCTGAGGCAGTGCTGGAAACCGCGCGCCACGTCCGTAAACCGACAGAACTCTTTATCGCAAATATTACCTTTCGTGATGAATGCCTGTCCCTTCAGTTCACACCACGCCCGCTGGACATTAAAAACATTACGGCATCGGAAGCGGACTTCAATATATGTATTTTTTTCTTTTTGCTGCTGTAAAATGTGAAAGATGATGCTTGTAATCTAAGGTAGCCTGAAAAGAACGCAGACCTCAGCTTCTGCAAGTAAAAACAATAGATGTAAAAATGTGTGCTATTTGTAAGAGCTGAAGCCTCTCCACTTATGATTTTAATTTTTATAACTGGATATTACGTTCATTTTATATCAATTTATTTTTTGGAAAAAAGTGCATTACAAAAAGAATGATTAAAATATTTTAGTGGATGGTTTTACATAATAGATACTATCATTCTGTGTAATGCAACTTACATGCCATTTTCCCCAGTGTACAAATTTTGATAATTGAACTGATATACAAATTAGGTGTCAGATACGGAACAAATAACAAATAAGGCAGTAAGTAATACAGTTGCAGGTGACATACGCTGTTAATCTAAGCCACAGGTTAACTTCTCTTATACTGAGTGTTAAAGCGGTTTTATAAAAACATCCGGAAATTACATGAGTATAAATAGGCACCTTAATGCACTTATTATTGCATGAAAATTTCATCTGAGGTTACTGACATATGTTCAAGCATGGTGTCCATACTGCAGGAAAAACTGCACTGCCGCCTGTGAAGAAGGCTCGTTATCGTGTAAAAACACAGAAGCGGTAAAGCCAGTAAAAAACAGGCAGCAATTTTGTTGCTGGCCAAATAATACAATTCTTGTTGCATTTTTGGGATGCCATATTAGTTAAGTGGTGAGTCCATCCCCTGTGAGGGACAAGATATCCTTCGAATAAAAAAATAGCTTCTTGTTGCATGAAATTGGATTGTCATGCTCTCAAAATTACAGACATTGTCGAAAATACAGTCAGCTATCAGAAATTTAATTCTAATTCTATACTACCACAAAAATGAAGAATCATGTATTTATTATGATGTTGACTGCTTTGTGCTTCTTTGTCAAGGAGTCTACATTAATGCCTCTTAAACACAAACAACCAGTAATTATTTTTTGCAGGAACAGCAGACATATTAAAAGAATAAATTAAAAAGCGGATATCAGGCATCATGTTAGGGAAGCCGGTTGCTGTGCTGCTTATGGAGGCTGGCTTTTTAGTCAAGGTTGTGGGTTCAATTCCTGGGGGGGGGGATGTGTACACAATGGCTCTTTGTGTTGCATGAAATTGGATTGTTATGCGTGTAAAGAGCAATTTATGCCACACAAGTTCCCCTCCCCCCCAACACCACACAAAGATCATTTCATGCCAAATGATTACATTTCTCATACCGCTTTTCTAACAAAATTCTGCATCGCGGTCGTCTATATCAATGCCAACGTCTTAAACAGAAAAGAAATACATGTTACAAAGGGCTGAATTCTCACGGCGCTAAAAGTGAATTAATGCTGTGCTTCATTAATGAAGAAACAGACTCGGCCCGATATTAGGCAGTGATTAAGATGTATCGCTTGCATAGCTGAGTAATAAGTCACCAAAGTATAATCAAAAGTAAAAATTACATTAGATTATGCTCCCCACTGATTTGCCATTAATTTTGGACCAGTTGGGAAACTGATTTATGCCATGCACCCTGTTTTTCAAACGGAAGCCCATGCAAGTACGGTAATGCAACAATAAGCTTCTTTGCATATGAAACAGACCCACACCAGAGGAGCCAATGAATGAAGGTGACTAATGCCATGGCGTGTGGAAACGAAGAACAACACTTGATTAGCCCTGTGTGTGGCCACGACATAATTCAAACTCGTACGATGTTGAACTGTAAACCAAGTGTTTACCTCTTCAACACCGCAACTATGCTCAAACACCCTCCAGTAAAGGCAAACATATTTAAACAGACTTGGGATCAGCTGATAACATTCTAACTCGTGCAATTCAGGCTTAGACCACTTGATGGCTACAAAAAATGGTCTCTAAAATCAGTAGCTTTTAATTAAGACCAAATATTATAAATGTTACTGTGGGTACATCATTATGTATAACAATAACATTTTTACTTCAATTATGCATAAAATGCTGACATGTAAACACATTTACACTTGTTCAGTAGCTTAACAGGATTTGAAAAATTAATAACTATAGCCAATACCATTATGTTAGGGTTAGGCTTAGGGTTAGGCTTAACTGTTAACTGTTTTCTATATTAAATCATCCTATGTAACTTCTTTGCCGTTTTTCTACATGATATGTTTTGTCCTAAAGTGTCAGATGTCAGTAAATCCCCGTACAGTATGAAGGCTTTGGAGAAAAGACTCTTAAACGCATAACAGGCATAGGCACAGTGGGATTTTACGTAGTACTGCTTTATTTTCAGTTCCCTCATCATTGGCAGATATTTACTTTCCTCATAATTATTTGTTTCTTCAGTACGATATACTTGATTACACCTGTTTTTACAGAAATCCATTCTGCATCATTCAAACATTATTTTCTTTAGTCATAGTTCATATAACAAGGACTGTTCTGGAAAGGAAATCATTAGACATAAGGCACAAGCGACATTAGTAAGGGGAGAGACTTGATCTCTTTTGATTTTTTTTAAGGTCACTTCTGTTAAAGGCACAGCTCTGGACAAACCTGAATTAAAAAAAAACTACATGCACCGAATATACATTTTATAGCACTTGAGATCGAGGTATAATTAAGTCTCCATATATAGTGTGTATGTGTATACTACAGAGTTACTGAAACACAATGTGTACAGCTGAAATATACTTACAACTGAAAAATCAGATTATTTTGTGCATATTTAATGACATATTTTGCATCAATTCCTCAATCAATAGAAAATAACAACAGAATAATGTTGCATTCGCCTAAAGAAAAAATGCAGGGATCTCAGATTGATATAACAATGATGAAATATTCATTAAAGTTTCTGTGAAAACCATATTATACCCACCAGCCTTATTAGTAACATACTATTAGTCTCACTGGATTCATTATTCTGTGCGTCGTGTGTTATTGGACCAAAATAAGTGAAATGTCATTGTATGAACAATATAAAACATTAAGAAAATTAATGAAGTAAAATTTTATCACAACTATTGATGTTGTATGCAAACTGTATGTTAGGATGCCAAACTAAGGAAATGCACAAGTAACATACATTTCATGTCACTGCATGGATTTACTAGAAGCAATAGGGGGTAAACAAACTATTAAGGTTTAAAGAGGCCCACCTGTGGTCTGAGAGCAGTGACTTCACAGATAATCAAAGGCAGAGCATTTCAAAGCTACATTCATCTCTGTTCATTATTACTTCTCGTCTGTCTTATTATTTTTCCATGACAAAGAATCTTATTTTATTGCTTTAGGATTGTGGACGGCCTTTAATCTAACAGGCAGACAGAAAGGCAGGCCGGCTTTATGGGTCCTACAGTAGCACATTAACATCCATTATTTCCAACCTCTCCTTCAGTTTCATTATCACAGCCTTGACAAAGGACAACAACATTGCTGCCTATTGTTTAGAAATAATGCAGCACGATTTGCACAGAATTATGGCTGAATAATTGACTTGGAAATGTACGGGAATAATTTGTCCAAATAACCCTTTGTTTTCATAATACTTTTCATTCTCCCCCCCACCACACACATAAACGCACGCACACAGACACACCCACACCCACACACACACCCGTTCTGTGCAGAATCAATGCCACAGAATAGACGTTAGCTCCTCTCTCCGCTGAATGCAGCCCAGGCCTCCCCTAGCAAACAGGATGTACTGCATTAGGCAGGCCCCTCTTCGGCACATACGGCGTTGTCCTGGCAACCATTCTGATGCAGTCGATGATGGGGCACACGCTCAGGCACAGAGTGCAGCCAGTGCAGCTGTCAGTTACCATGGGGAGATGGGTCTCAGGGTCAAACGTAATAGCCTAAAAAAGGAAGCAAAGGCTATTAGATTAGAATTATTAGGTGCTCTGTGGGAGGGTTTGCGGCAAGGGCAGCCCCCCCCCCCACAGCAAACAGGCTATGCGATGCTCTATGCTGCCTCTCTTAATCACACATGGCCTTTCTAACAACCTCTGCACTTAATGGGGCTTATCTGCAATCACGTGAATAAATAAACATTTCTGTTTATCACCACAATTCTCATAATTAAACATAAATGTCATTCAAATGTCATCTATCAATACAGGAAAAAACATGATAGTAAAATAATCAGTATCATTGTATATAATGTCATTATTAATGGGAGCGAAACACTCAGAGTAGTTGCACATCGTATCGCACATGTTATATTGTGTTTGGTGGATTGAGGCCTAACTCGAAGGCCAAATATTTGCCTTTACTGGAAGGCAGTGACAATATGCAGTTAGTTCTGTGAGCTTTAAGAATCTTTGCTTTGATAAAACAGGACCGGAATTTAATTATTACAAGTAGCGGACATTAATTCATCCACAGAACCAAGGACAAAAACAGTGAGACTTCCTTTAGGGGGGTGGATGCCGACAGTGACTCAAAGATTATGTCACAGTCAGTGATGCAAAGATTATGTCAAAAATCTACACTGTGATAATTGTGGCATTTGGTATTCTGTCCAGGATGTGTCCCAGCCTTGTGCCCTATGCTCTCTGGAATAGGAGCCTTATGTGACCCTGATCATGATAAGTGCTTGGGAGACGCATGGATGGAAGGACATTTGTGACGTGAATTAATAAAGTACTGCTGCTGCTTCAAACCATCAGAGTTACAGGGTGGATTCCAGGCCCGGATCAGCGTGTCACATGCTCTTCTCATGTTCACATGGATTCCCTATGGACCGCTTGGTTTAACTACCAGCTCAGTGCTCAACTGTGTGTTAGTACGGGGTGCTACCTGCCCCATGACCCATGCCGTCTGGGATGGGATGTGGAACATCGGGTCACCAACGCGGTTACCAAAAGCGCAGGGACTGGGGGTGATTAGGATCTTGATGTTAGTAGATAGGAGTGTTATGTAACCTGTTATTTTGACATTGTGTGGACCATTTTTCAGGTCCCCACAAAGACCTGTGACTGCAATTAAAAGACTAAAAATGGCAGACGTCTCGTATTTCGTTTGGTTACAGATGGTTAAGGTTAGGGCTGGGTGGGGGTCATGGTTATGGTTAAGGTTAGGGCTGGGTGGGGGTCATGGTTATGGTTA
>JAODLD010000038.1:14163015-14185372 GCA_026781065.1 Mormyrops boulengeri
ACATCATAAAAGAAAGTATAACATTATAAAAGAGCTTACAGTATGAGATTTGGGCTTATGTTTTAAAGATGACTGTATGCTTTCCAACAGTATTCTCAGGAATACAAAACTTGGTTAGGGCCCAGTTTTGAATAAATCGCTATGCAAAGAATTTAAGGTCTTTCCTCTTCTCTTAAAGCAGAAAACTGCTCTCAGTTCCTCAATCTGTGGGTCTCTTAGAACTATTATTCCTGTTACGGTAACTACAGAAGTGGATCACACCTGGTTTAGGTTTAATAAATTTGCCCAGCAAACCATGAGTACTTCAGTTGTATTTAAAGAGTAACAAAGCAAATCCATAAATGGAAACAGCACTGACAGATGGGCCCCAGTCTTCTAAGATGCCAGATGGAAGTTGGACAAACATTTGTAGCTATAGCTGTCATCTAAATTATTACTGTGGTAAACCTCCGACAAACACTATCTAGTTAATTATGGAGAACAAACCCTGTGAGCGATAGATAAATAAATAAATAAATAAATAAATAAATATGTCTTGAAATAAATACAGAAACATCCTCAAAACAAATAAGTAAGGAGGTTCCCATGTGACTCGGCCAGCGGAAGCATTCATCCGGCGCGCAGTGTTGGTCCAAAGGCCCAAATGTTGCTGGCTCACATCTAGGCTACATTATTAGCCTGACTGTGGTGGTCTTTCTGCTGGTAAGAAACACAGTATCATCAATGGGTCCTGTGTGACTTACAATGTGAAAAATAGCTGTCGACTGGCAGGGGTTTGACTCAGAATGGCAAAGAAAAAACAAGCCAAGATACCAAGCAAAATACGGAAGTGTCTACTGTAAACACAAAACAGGATATACAATGAAAGAGTTATATAAATATATGTTCAAATTAATACTATGATCAAGCACGCAGTGCACTCTGCAATTTATGCCAGTCAATGCTTATCGCACAAATCTGATTGGATGTGCCAGTGAATTTTACATTAAGCATCTGTGGTTTGGCTTCATGGATTGGTTGAGTGTTCACTAATTTTGTGCTAAACATTTGCACACCGAAGACCTGTTAATACAGGTTAATTCTAGGATTGGGGCTGGGAAATCTGATCGGGGATCAGCACAGGAGTTCGCTGTAAGCATATTTAAAATGCTTACATTTCCAGCGCCGATGTAAACTGAATATAACAAAGGTAAGTTACACTTTTATGAGTCTTTAAACGGGGTGACATAATTGATTATTCGGCAGCACTGTGGCCACACACCTGCAGATGTGGTGTTTGCATGTTCTCCCTACGGCGACTTTCATACTCTTGTTTCCTCCAGCAGGCCACAAAATGTGTGAATTGGTGTCTCAAATTTGCCCATGGTGTGCGAGTGTGTGCCCTGCGATAGACTGGCTTTATTCCCTGCTACGAGGAAGATCAGCCCCGTCCCCCAAGAGTGAAACCTGTTTTATTTTTAGGTTTGTCAGGGTCAAGAGGGGAAGCTTCATAGTGGCTGCTGCAGGTCAGATACAGTGAGCTTCTTCGGGTCAAAGCTGGTGTCGATGCAGCTGACGGCATGTTATCTCAAGAAATCGGCCACATCCAAAATCAATACATATGTTACATTAGAAGTGTTCAGTATTTGAAGCCTGACAGCATATATAATTCAAACAGCCATTCTAATGTAACATAGCAGCACAAAGTGAAAGAAATATGAAAATATGAGCAGGTGTCAATCTACCACCAACATAGTCCTAAGTAACCCATTGGCCAGAGGTCTCCAAAAAGGAAAACGCGGCTGGGTGACAGCCAATCCAAACCAAAGGCAAATAGTTAAAAGCTATACTGAATGGTTCATTTATATCTGAAGACAGGTGTAGCAAATGGAAATAAAATAGCAAGCACTATTCATTTATTTATGAGTACATCATTAATCCATTCATCCATTTTTTTCCCCAAAACTGCTTAACGAGTACAAGGTTGCAGTCATCGGGAGTACATCCAGGGTAATTGGTAGCACATAAGTTGTATGTCAGCCCATCTCAGAGCACGTTATTAAGTATTGCATACCTAGAGCTGTGGAAAAAATTAGGAGACTGCATTTTTAAATCCTGGTTTAATCCTGGTTCGGCTGGCAGAAGGCTACGCTGAACAACAGGTTGCTTCCAGGCTCAGAATTTCCAAAAGAGCAGTACACAAGAATAAGGTGAAGTATGAGACACTGGGAATGACCAGAAACCAGCCAGGCAAAGGGAGGAAGTGACTTTCTAATGCCAGAGATGACAGTTAACTTATCCGACAGTTTCTCATGAATCATACAATGACATCAAGCGACCTTCAAAAGGAACAGGAAACATTAAGTGCAGGTGTGAAGTGCACTGCTAGGACAGTGTGTATCAGGCTCCTAGAAGCAGGACTGAAGTCCCATAAAGCAAGGAAGAAGCCCTTCATTAATGAGAAACAGACAAGAATCAGGCTGAAGCTTGCAAAAAAAAATAAAAGATTCCCAGACACATGTCCATAAATTGAGAAGTGAGAAATTGAGAAAAAAAGAGTGAGACATTGTGCTGTGGTCTCTTAATTTTTTCAATGGCTATAAATTAAACGAATAATGAGATGCAGACAGTTTGTACTTTATTTTTAAATAAAAATAGAATAAGTTTTACATTTTCCATTTCCCATAAAGTGTGTGTCACAGTGATATTGGGTCTTGTTCAGGCTCTCCGTTATCGATTTGCGCTGAGCTGTGGCAATCATGCTATGGGTATTTACATATGACAACAAAAGACCCCCCCCCGGCCCCCCCGGCCCCAGTTCCTGACTGAGCGACACCTGATGCCTGTCCTGAAAATATGATAAAATAAGCAAATGAACAAATAAATAATAAATAATAAACAGCTAAAAGGTTCCGCTCTGTTGAAGCGATGGGGCAACGGTACAAGCCTGCGGTGCTTTTCAAAAGGTAGATGTCAGTGTCATTGAGAAATGCCATCGAGGGGAGGGGCTCTCCTCTCACGCCAGCCAGGAATCTTCAAACCAGCAGCCCCCGCGAGCGATGAGGCAAACGCCGCTGTTTATTTTATTTCTTTTTTTGAGCCGATCCCGGCTGGAAAGGGCATCGAACTGCTGGGAGCTAATGCCCGCGTGAGCGTGGAGTGTGATGAGCATGTGAAAAGAGCATCCGGCGGCCTGCTTTGCCAGGGGACAGCAGAGGTGACAGGCTATAACGATGATACACGATGCCCTGACCACTGCTCTCTCCCAAGAGCTGCAGTTAGTAAATAGCGTCAAGGTTTTGATGAATGATGCCGAGCGATACCGCATAAATTACAAACAGGAATGAAGTACATTTGGCAAATTATTATATGTAGCCTCATAGCATATTATTATTTTTGCTGTCATGTTATTACCAGGAAGAAACAGGAGTAAGTAGCTTTATTTTTTTAAAGAGACGGCTTAATAGTCACAGTGTCTAAGCACAGATAACACCCAAAGCCCAGTTTTTTTTGTTTCTCTGATGCTGAGAGTAAATAGTTTTGCATGACAACATACGTGTCATACATACATACGTGTCATACATACATACGTGTCATACATACATACGTGTCATACATACATACGTGTCATACATACCCATCATACATGTAACTGTGAATAAGCTGCCACTCTCCTAACTAGCAATTACTGAAAATAATGCAATAGGGGTGTCAATATATAAAGCTGTCTCACCCAATTTTTTCCATAGTTTTTCTACTTTAGCCCTGATTGGCTGTTCACATCATTAACTTTGTCCAATGAAACACCTCAGAAGGAATAATCATGCGCTTGTGTGCTCCAGGTGGGTTTTGAATGCAGCCAATCACAGGCTGGTGTGTAGGGACCTATATGGCAATATATGCGGTTACCACCATGAATGGAATAGTTCAATTCCCTCTCAAGTAATTTATGTGCATAAAAAACAATAAACAAGATTTCTATTGCCCACAAATACCCCTGATGAAATTTTATTTGCTAAAATAATGATTGCACAGTACCCATTAGCAAGGTAGTTAAGCTGAATTTCACTAGTGGTGGTGATATAATAATAATAATAATAATAATAATAATAATAATAATAATAATAATAATCTGTCATCCATAATCACGTATCCAGAACAGGGCTGTGGTGAGCCTGCAGCCTGCAGACAGCAACGGGACACGAAGCAGCACATCTCCACAGGACCGCAGTCCATCATAGGGCACACACACTATTTGGCAATTTAGAGAGACCAATTCACCTGACTGCAAGTTTGGACTGCGAGTCGTCAGAGGAAACCCACACAGACCCAATATGTACAGTTTGCACACTCCACAACAACAAAAATAATAATGAGAGGAAGAATAAAAAGAAAAGGAAAAGAATGAGAAGATTTTGCATTACAGATGTCAATATGATTTACTGACATTCATCTGAGGAGAAAGGCACGACATCTGTGCTGTTTACAGAGCTCACAGTCATCTCTTTCTTCTATACCACACCTCTATCCCAGGACAACAATGAGTGGTGTGCTCCCCCAATACAGAAACAAGCTGGCCACGCTGAAGGCCTCATTACCTCAGCATCCCTGCCAGGCCCCGGCACAGCAAGGCACGGAACAGTCAGTAAAGGTACAGCCTGAGCAGCCGTCCGCCTGCCGCGGCCCTCCTGGGGTGGAAGAAACGCCTCTCGTTCAGTGTGGCCCGAGGTCGAGACCGAGTCACGGGTTACAGACGGCGGGAAGCGCCGCGGGCCATTCCCCTCCCCCCCGGTGCCTCCGAAGTCCACTCGGAGCTGCATTTCACCTGAAACTACCTGCAGGGCGAGCATATCCTCTCAACTATACCCAAACACCCCCATTTGAACATGTTCCTTCCCATAATGCCATGCAATACGCTCCCCGCTGCCCGCCGAGGTTGTGTCACAGGGCCATTGGAAGCATTGCGGTCCGGTTAAAACTGAACAAACGGGAACAGCAAATGCACTCAGAATCTTTGGCATGTTCCCCATAACCAATAATAATAATAATAACAAGAATAATAATAATAATAATAATGATAATAATGATAATAATAATGATAATAATGATAATAATAATGATAATAATGATAATAATGATAATAATAATGACAACAACAACAATTATAATAATAATAATAATAATTTCTGCAGTATCTTTTAATTGTGACTGAGTTTAGAACTATGCGCAGATATAATTTTCATATTGTTTTGTGAAGTAAGGATACAGGAAATGCCTCCTATTTTATATTGTTTTATAACATAAAACTCCCTACAAAGAAAACCTGACTGGGAATAAGAAAGAGTGTTTAAGTGTCTTGGGTTGGAGTCATCCCCAATTAAAGAGAAAAAATCTATAATAAATAAATAATGCTATTAAAAATGAAATTGGCTAGGTCTTAAATAAGACATATTTTTCTGTCATTTCTCCTTGTAATGTGGTATACATACAAATGAATATGTCATTAATGTGAATTACCTGCTTACATTATTGTCGGAATGAGCTGTCCAGGAGAGAGCCTGACATTTCCGTCCTAGGTGGCTGCCTAGCGACCCAGCTTGCTCTGCAGTGTGATCAATTAAATCGAGCAAGCGGGGATGCTTCTCGCAACAAACAATATTTTACCTCAGTAATTCTGTATCTAAGTCACCA
This sequence comes from Mormyrops boulengeri, assembly GCA_026781065.1. Classification (NCBI taxonomy): domain Eukaryota; kingdom Metazoa; phylum Chordata; class Actinopteri; order Osteoglossiformes; family Mormyridae; genus Mormyrops; species Mormyrops boulengeri. The sequence goes on from JAODLD010000038.1 coordinate 14,168,686, forward strand.
CACCGCATGCCTGACACAGGCTCCCACATCTCCTGGGAGTCGCTCGTTCTTATTGGACGATTTCAGTGGCGCCGTGAATGTTAGGGAGGCACTTTGCTCAGCGCGGTAGGGAGCAACGCTCTGCTGACAGCTACAGTACACACTAAATCATCCATTAAAAACTACATCTCCCTTGAGTCTGCAGTGCGATTCAACTGTGATTCAACACACAAGGCCAGCTAGCTCATAAGAAGTTACAGAGGTATGAAGACCATTGCACCAAACCAGTGGCCTCGGATGTTGTGCAGATCCTGTACCACAAAAAATTAAACAATGCTGGTAGTACTTCGAGGGGACACAAATAATGCAATATTGTGCTATTATTTATGTATTTATTAACCACAAACTAAGGGTTATTTACAAATTTATGTTTGTTCATCAGTAATGAACTGTCACACATTTTTTAACTCAAGCAAGTATTATATTTGTTACTATATCTATTAATTCTGTAAACTTCTGTGAACTACTGAAGGAACCACTGAAGGAAGTAGTGTAGCGACAAGTAATGAATAACACAAGTGAAATACTGATCTCAGGTTTGTTCATCGTTAATGAATCGTGACACATCGTTTATCCCAAGCAGTTACTATATTTGTCAGTATATGTGTTAATTCTGTAAATCTTAGTGAACTAATGAAGAAACTACTAAGGAACTATTGAAGGAATAAGTAATGAATAACAAGTGAAATACTGATCTCAGGTTTGTTCATCATTAGTGAATCATGATGCATATTTCATCTTAAGTAGCGACTATATTTGTTCATGATTTATTCATGATTTGTACTTCAGTAGTAACTGAGTTACTGCTAAGCATTTGTGCCCCCTGAAGTGGTGTCACCATAGTGCTTTATTTTGCATTTGTACAGGTACATTTGCACAATGTGCATCACTGTTTGCACCTTCACTGCTCTGTTACCATCACCTATCACTGGCGACCTTCCAGTTCACGGACACACGAGCCGGTCGGCCTCCCCAGGGCTGGTCCACGGCACACTGTGGCCGTGATTTTCTGTGACAAGCACTGCAGTACACTGCTATTCCCATGCCTCCCAGTCTCCTTCTGTTGGCCAGTGGGGTAGCGGGGGCTCTGCTGCTGTGGTACCTCCCAGTCCCTCCTCCTTCCTTTCATAAAGCACTTTTCACATTTTAAGTCTGTTCAGAAGTATGGACGGGAACGTCAGCTTTCAAATGAAAGATTGAAATAATAAATATAATACAAATAAGTAACATTTTATTGTGTAGAGTAGTGATTCAGGTATCTGCAGGTATTAATCAAGCATTAATACTATATATACTGGGCATTTACTGTGTGACCCTGCACTCAATAAGCAGTTAAGGCATATTTATTATATACGTGTTATATATATATATATATATATATGTATATATATTTTTTTTTATTTTTTTATTTTTTTAAGGACACATAATATGGAGCTTTTAGAAATTAGGTATTCATATTCCAGTCACAGAACTGGCCACATTCAAAGGAAATAACTTATAAGTCATTAAGATTTCCATGAAAGTGGTTTTTATTGCCAACCAGGGGAAATCAAATCTGTGAGACATACCAAGAAAAAATGTGGAAAGATTTCTGTATGTGTTAAAGGTAAGAAAAAAAGCAATTAAAGTGGCAACAAATCATTAAATGTATTTTAACTGGGACAAGGTGCTACCAAAAGAAAATTAGTCAACTATCAAAAAGGCACAGTTTCACTTTATGTTAGTTAATTGATCACACAGTCAACTGCAAAAAGATAAATAGGTAGCTACATCTTCTCACGCTTGACAAGCCATGCATATATTGCTATTTTGAAGAAGTTTTCCGTAGCAGACTGCATTGCGATTTTAGCAGTAATACATGTGAAGATGAACTCAACAAAAAAAACTGCCCCTTAATTATAATGTCATTATAATTTAGTAAGTTAATTGGCTGAGGATAATCAAACAATTAGTGCCTTACACATGACTAGCTAAATGAAAGGTCTGAGAGATTCTTGCACACGTAATCCCAGATGCCAAGTCAGACAAAAGAAGGGACAGTGGTTGGCCACTCTCTCCCCAGCCATCAATTTCGAAAGCTCGACACGGTATCCAACATGCACACATTAATTTCCCATCAAACCTTTCTGCACAATGGGCAATTACCAACATTTGACATGCTTCTGTTTAAACGTACTGTTCTTTATTCACCTAAATCCCAGTCTTCACTAAGGATCATTACAGCATAACTATGGCACTAAAATATGGAACAAAACATCTATAGTCACATCATTCAGAAGCTATAGAACTTTTAGGAGCTTCATGCTACTTTAAGATTTTAATGCTACCTTTGAAGATTACCTGAATGCAGACCAGAACAAATGAAGTATAACATAACATCTATAACATGATATTTCTGTGCTTCCATAATTTAAATCAGCATATTGTATTTTAAAAAACTGCATATTATTATGTGATAAATAGAATTAATAAGTATAAGAGCCCCCTTGAGACATAATTCATACTTGGTCTCACACACAGCATCATAATCTTATACACCATTATATTCTTACACACATACTACTATACCCTCTTACATGCACTCTCCATGTTCTGTCTCGTTTCATTGCCCCTCGGAAATATGCGTTGCGTTGTGAGTTGCAGCGTTTTTTGCTCCGCATATGTTTTCAGAATTTGTATGTTTTCTTCAGTGTGTCGCTCCTGGTTCACCGTCTTGTCACATCAATCAACTTTTGTTTCAATCAAACTTATCAATCAAACAAATACAGTATGATTGTGCATGTAAGAGGGTATAGTGTTTATGTCAGAGTATAGTGGCATATGAGAGAAATTATGATGCTGTGCATGAGACCAAGTATGAATTCTCTCTCAAGGGGGCTCTCGTAAATGACAACTAAACATGCCTTCCGTATTTTGTGGTGTATTCTCTGTGAAAAAGTATTTCTCCTTTAACAACAACTTTTACATTGTTGCTGTTGGATAAAACATAAAGCAATTCATCATTGTCAATACATCGCAATAAAGAAAAATAATAAAACGCCAAAAATTCTGCACACTTCTTCACGGCATGCTCTAATGCTTAAGGCGGCTGTGCCTGATGCCGGATATAATTCAGTCTTGACATGCATGACCTTTCATGCCTTTCACCGTTATAACAAAATTGTAGCATGTAGTCGTCGCTTTTGGTTGTTTCTTTACTGGTACCATCATAAACTGTCAGATCATCACTCAAGAAGGCAACCAAAAAGACAAACCAACTTCACTTCTTCTATGAAAATCTAATAAAACATTTTGGATTCCCGGGAGGTGAACTTTATGTATGGACATATGAGTTTGTGCAGGAGTGATAACTATATGATATCAGTTGCTATCTGTAGCTGTAACAAACAATAAAGCAGTAAGTAGTGACAAGAAAAAGTGAATATTAGCTAGAGATGTCACGATTACTCAATTAAACTTGAGTACTTGATTATTAAAAAGCATCGATTAAAATTTTCCTTCTTGATTACTTGGCAATATGGTGGAAGAAAGACGGCGCCTGCAGGATGAGGGTCCAAATAAAGAGGGAAACCATCATTTGTGTGGAAGCACTTCACATTAAAAGTGAATGAGAATGCAGTCGTCTGTCAGTATTGCAAACAGAACTTACATATCACCACAGCACAACTGCAGTGCAAATACATTTTAAAAGAAGACATTCAGGTTTGCTGGACTCACCCAAAGATGTGAGGATAGCCATATATACAGTATGTACCATTTAGCCTTTCAAAGTAGTCTAGTCTGTGTTTGTCTTCACTTTCACTTAAATTATTTAGCAATTTATGATTGCTGTATGTTAAAATAATGGATGCTAAAACAACGGTTAGCCCCGTCGTTTAGCCGCGTCATTTTACATAATATGGTACATAATAACCAATCAATATGAATTATTTTTATTAAAATATTGTGTGATTTGGATAGGGCTGAAAGATACTTGGAAAAAAATACATTGGGATATTTAGGAGTTGAAAATTAACCATATAGTGATATAGAACTGATTATCTACCAAAAATGTCTGTCAAATAAGTTGGTGGTATCGCTCTGATTTGTGCCAACAGACAAAGCAATGCAGACAAATTACCTCCTTTTGCTCAATATTGTCCGTATGGTATACAATATATTTGCGTACCGCGGGATCTTTTCGTGACCAGCTCTTGTTCGCTTTTCTCTTCTTCACTCATTTTTGTTGAATTTCTCATAAACGCACAACGAGGTCTATAAATTAGTCCAGCAGCAAGGACGGGAATGATTACAGGAATTACCTCATTCGATTGCATGCAATGCTAAAGCAAAAGCAATGATGGTAAAGGTACAAAAGCAATGATGATAAAGGTACAAAAGCAATGATGATAAAGGTACAAAAGCAATGATGGTAAAGGTAAACTTTAGACTGATTTTTTAAACCTATACTAGATAATGCTGGACAGGAACAATCATTAAAATTGCAAAGCTTGCCGAGTTTGGTTTCCTGTGACATTGTAAAATGTTTTAGCGCAACTTATTCATAGTTTGAACCCAGCAGACTATCTCGGTCCTTTCAATGCGACAACTGCATGTGCAATGAAATGCCACGTCAAAATTAACATTGAACATTGTGCAAGCCTGGTACTGTGGGTAGCAATGTCATTGCCCACCGCCGCTTTGTGTGCGTGGAGTTTGCATGTTCACCCTGTGTGTGGGGGGCTTTTTGCCCGATCCGCTGATTTCCGCATACTATCCAAGAACATTAAACTGAAGTTAATTGGAGTCCCTAAATTGACTGTACATGTGACTGAGTGTGCATCCTGCAATGTGTGGTTGGTTCCTGCCTTGCGCCAATTGCACACTATTTGGCCAAAAAAGTCACACACTTTAATACTTTGTTGAACCACTCTTAGCTTTGAATATGGCGCACATTCATCGGTGCATTGTTTCCATGTGTTCATGCATCATCTCAACATTTTCTTTAATCCAGATTTGCATTCATTTCTTCCTGAGATCTTGTATTGATGATAGGTGAGTTGGTCCACTCCGTAAAGTCGTCTTCAGCACATCTCAAATACTTTCAATAGGGTTAAGGCCAAGACCTTGTGGTGGCCAATTCAATCATCGATTCCTCATGCTCCCTGCACCACTCTTTGACAATTCGAGCCCAATGAGTCCTGGAATATGCTCACACCATCAGATAGAGGTTAGGAGCAGGCACTGATTGCAGCACATTGCCACACGACCACCTCAGGGACGAGACCCTGAGTACAGCCATGTAACTTACTTCAGTTTCAACATACTTCAGCACCACACTGGTCCGAATAGAATATTATGAGTTTTTTCCTAGTGTCTGGAGTGCCAATCCTGTCACCAACCCCCAAATATTCTCTGTAAGTTGGAGGACCTCCTTATAGGGATGTAGATTAATGTCATAATGGGATGAAGCAATTGCAGGTTAAGGGCCTTGCTCAAGAGCCCAATGGAGTAGGATCACTTCTGGCATTCATAAAATTCGAACCGGCAACCTTCCCATTGCTATCTCAGATCCCTAGCCACAGAGCCACCACTGCACCCATTAGGCCATTAGGAAAGAAAAAAATCCATTGATGGGATAACCTGGCCGTTCAGGAGATTCGGATAACCTGGCCGTTCAGGGGATTCGGATAACCTGGCCGTTCAGGGGATTCGGATAACCTGGCCGTTCAGGAGATTCGGATAACCTGGCCGTTCAGGAGATTCAGGCTCTCAGCTGACTTCACTTTATTGCTGCATAACATTGCTGAGCTGTAATAATGATCCAATCATTGGCTCTTAAGTACTTGCTGATTTAAATTCAAACAGTGACATTCTTTTTTGGCCAGACAGTGTATTCTGTAGATGCTAATGACAATGAAGACAATATGAATGCAGAGCCAATGGAAGTAACTCACCTTCCCCAATAGCTCATAGACCTTGGGCACCATCTTGCCTTTCTGATGGCGAAAAGTGGGCGGCGACTGACCATCCCATCCGCTAAGTTCCTCGGTACTCTTCAGGTAGAGAAGTGCCTTTAGTCCCAGGCAATAATCTTCGATCACGGTGAAATCTTGATTCTGAACAGCACTGCATACCTGTTAACACACATGTAAGCACAGAGCTTATGGTAGAGGCACCAGTCGAGATATGAATATGTCAGTATTGTACCTCATCCAGAAAACGAACAAAAACAAAAAAACCAAACACAGGCCAGACAACACAGGTGATTTTTAGCAGGCTGACTGACTCTTTCAGTGATTAACAGCAGTCCCCCTCCCACAGCCCAACTACAACGTTGATTACGGGTCCCCTGCCCTGAAGCCCTTGTATGTTTTACAGTTTGAGATTTCACTATGCAGAAACCTTGGGTAATGTCAGAATTACATTAGTTTTAAGGGAATCAAGCAATACTTGGATCATTACTCTGTATTCCATTATTAATAGCTATGATTATTAAGTCCCCAGTTATAAAGATTTTGCCCTAGATATCCACCTATTTAAACACACTTAGACGGGCATTCTAAGACATGCCATCTCCTCTGGACGACTCTCACATAACACGCATAACCTCAGGACAGTCTGTGCTTGCCACACATTACAATTTCTGTTTGTTTACACTGTCACCGACTACATCTCATGCATGTAAATGGTTGACGACATAAGCACTGCTCTCCCAAACATGATTTTGTTCTAAATTTTACTTACTCATAGAGCCGTCAGGATTACTCAATTAAACTCGATTATTAAAAGGCACTGATTACAAATTTCCTAATAGATCACTCTGCAATATGGGGGAAGGATGAGGATCCAAATAATAAGTGAAAGTATCATGTGCATGGAAGCACTTCAAGTTAAAAGTGAAGGACAATGCAGTCTGTCAGTATGGCAAAGCAGAATTTTAATGTCAGCACAGCACAACTGCAATGCAAATACATGCTAAAAGAAGACATTTGGGTTTAACAAAATCACCCAGTAATGCGAGGTTAGCCATAGATACATGACATTTATCCTCCTGGAGTAGCTTAGCCTGTCTTTATAAATAATTTTGCTTAATTCACTGTCCACGATTGCTTTATGTCAAAATAATGTCTACTAAAACCAAGGTTAGCCCAGCTGCTTAACTGCATCATGAAACATGAATACATGTATCCAATGAATATTTATTATTATTTGTGAACGCATTGTGTGTCAGGGCTGAACGATAGTGGGGAAAAGTTCACATTGCGATATTTGAAGTTTTTGAGATTATAAAGGATTTGAAAATAAACGTTATACCTAAACCTTGTGTTTGTGGAGCTCGCGCTCCCTCTCTCTCTCGTTTTCCTATGGAACCTCCGGTTTCCTTCCACTGTCCAAATACATGCCACTTGAAAGTGGAGTGCCTACATTTTTGGTATGTGTGACTGAATGTAAACTAATTGCAAAGCATATTATTCTTATATTATATTACGTAAGATGATAAATGATTACTCAATGAATTGTCAGATTAATCAGTAGATTACTCGATTACTGATATAATCGATAGTGACGGCCCTAGTTGCCCAGTTAGTTAGACCGGGCAGGTCGAAGCCCATTTCCCAGCTAACAAAATTTACTTTTAGGAACATTTACTGAATGCTGCGATTAAGATATGGAAACATTCAAAGGGTTCAGTTTTCCTAGAACGTTATCCTACTACTACAACTAAGACCAATAATGGCTAAATGAGTAAAGGGCGTAGTAAAGCAGCCAGTAGACCAGTGGCTTTACACCTCTAAGGTTAAGGGTCCCAGGCATGGTCTCAGTATACACATATAGCACTATTAAAAAAATATTTTATTATAAAAATGATTTTTCAACATTAATTACGTTAAAAGGATGTTAAGGTAATAATATAATCATACTCTTACTGACAGAAACATTGTTAAAATGTAAAAAATAACGTCCCATTGACGTTACAGTATGGACATTTTCTACCAACTTCGAGAAGATCTTTACATAACACTAGCTAAATGTTCTCTGTTATCAGGAGGACACCCTAAGCCAGCACTCTCCCTAAGGTGGTGCCCCCTCAGAAGTTTGTGCCCCAGCCAGTCGCCCATAGGACAGATTACTGATGTTTTTCTGACCAAAAAACACACACAAAAAGGCGTATGTATAGGTGAATACTGAATCCCGATTGTCAAACTAAAAAATAAAATAAAATTATTACACTATTACACTTAGTTCATGCTCTGAGTTGCCTGTTTGATTAGAATTTTACATTTACACGGCCCCAGTTATTGTGATTAGTTAAAACAGACTCCAGTCTATGGAAACAAAGCCGATATGCACAGAATATAAGTGAAAACAAACTGCAGAAAGTAGCACACAGCATGTTAAAAGAGCCACTGAGAGTTTGCCTTGTAATGATTGACTTTTAAATGCTAATGGGATTGGCAGATTTAAGAGAGGAGTCGGAAGGGCGTAATGTCAAGCACAGGAAAGATTTAAATTTAAAACACAAGTCCCTGAAAAGCTGCGCTGACGTGAGAAATGCAGGTGACAAACTGACGAAGGCAGTTCATGCACACGCTACTGCCGATTCACTCCAGGCAGACTGACTCATTCTCCAGGGGAATAAGCCGAACATTAATTAGACGGTTTGTGCCTCCTACAGACAAAATGATTTTATAGCAATTTACACATCTGAGTATTTTTCTTTAGGTTATTTACGTGTAAATATGAATCTGCATTCGGTGGCTACACTGGATTTCATGAGACCATGACATTTAAGGTAATGGTGCACTTTGTTAAGGTGGCATAAGCTGAACCTCTGTGTCTGTGATCATAAGGTCACTGGTTCAAGCCCAGCCTCAGCACAGATGTGGGCCCTTGAGTGAGGCCCCCAGCTCCCTGGGTGCCCCAACAGGTGGCTGCCCTTCGCGGACGGCTTTCTCTGCTTATTAAGTCACTTGTTAATATCAGCAAGAAATTCAAAGATATTTCCTCTTAGAAAACTAAAGTGTACAGTCGGGACTGCAGAAGCCATAGTGATTTTATACAGGGGTCATTACACTTACATGGAATTATCATATAAAGTTTACGGTCAATCATATTAATTTTAAAAAGGTTATTTATCAGCTGTGGTCATAGAATGTATGCTTCTTATATTACATGAATAATGAAAATTGATATTAACTAAGCAACATTAAACAGCTAATGAAGAGGAGGGAACAATCAAGTTGGTCAAAGTGAGAGTTTCTCAAATACTTCCATTAAGAGGATTGAGAAATCAATCTTTTCTGCAATGGTTGAAAAGATAGGTAAGATTGGTAGTAGACACAAGACTTTTGTGGTTTTTGAGCTTGATTTTTTGTATAAAAAAAGAACATTTACAGTATATTCTTTATTGTAGCTGAAATGTACCATATATAACTACAATACATTAGCTGTGAGAGCACAGGATCCTTTATAGTACTGGTGGGAACCAATTAATGTGGATATCCTGTAAGTGTAGCGTTATCCACCGTTTTATAATGCAGAACAGAAAATTATACTGAATGTGAAAGACTCACTAAATTAAAACCATTTATTGGAGAAATTCTAGCATAAAAATTCTAGTTTCTATATCTATGCAAAACATTTGCTCTTTGTAGAAAGCAACACAGCATAAAACTCTTCTAGCAAATTTACAATGCAGTCCAGCTCTGCACCAATGTAATACATCCTGTAACAATGTGATGAGCAATGTGATGTATACACAGGGAAAAAGAAAAAAAACAAATGCATTCTGGGAGTGCTTTGTACAACCTAAGCACCACAGTCCAGTGATGGAAGGAGAAACTCCATTAGTGTTTTTCATTCACCTCAAAACATCAAAGATGCGATGCCCCCAGTACACTGCATTTAGTGCTAATGTTACTGGCTGCAAAAATAAATCGAAGGGAGAATTTCTAAGCAGTTGCCGAGCGATTGAGACAGCGGGCTCTTTTTAGCCGCCCTGCGACCGCGGCATCGCATTGATTTCAGCTCCTTCTGAGATCTCAAATGCTTTTCAGGCCACCGTCCCTCCTCTCGGCTCTTTTACCGCGAGTGATGAAATGCCGGCATTCGGACTAGCGCCTTCTTCTCCAGAAGAGGGGAAGATCTAATCAGCTGGGCCTCAAAAGCACTATAGTGACTGCTTATTAACTTCGTCCTTATGTCGAAACGGAGCAGGTAACACTGACACAGTACGTGGTGTGCACACACACACAGACACACACACAGCTGGTCATAGACTTACTGAAACTTTGAGGAAGTACAGTTACGGAATTGCATTTTGCAGCAATCTGACAAATTAATTCACAAATTCTAAAAAGGTACCACTTTTTTCCTTCCCCCAGAACAGGCACCAGCACCTGCTTGCCCCCCGCTTTGAGACTCAAATCTTAAAATCTAGACTTTCTAAATTAGGATTTTGTCATCTTCTTCATTTGACTTCCTCTGCTGGCCCCTGGAGGATGGGCTCCCCCTTGGAGTCTGGTTCCTCCCAAGGTTTCTTCCCTTGCCACTGTCGCCTTTCACTGGAGTCTTTGGGCAGGAATAACATAAAGCACTCTGAGACTCTGTAATGTTGTAAAAATGCGCTATACAAATAAAACTGAACTGAACTGAACTGAATAATTAATTTGGAAGACTAATGGAAGAAAACATCCTAACCTTTTGTTCTGGTAATTCTATATTAATTTACCTTAACAAGCTACATAATTAAGCAAATTACTTCTGTCTGTGTGCAATAATAGTTCTTCTTATTGTTCTAGAATGAGCCAGCAGTTTCCTTAAGTTTTCCTTGGTCAGGTTATTCAATAGCTAGTATATTAGGCACAACTGATTGCTACTGTAAACAGTCTGCTCCTGCAACCAGCGAATCCAGTAGCTGCAATACATGCATACAGTATATAGACAGGGTCAACAGATTCACTGATGGTCCATCTAAGCCTAAACTCGCCAAGACAGCTGATGCAATTGATATGGAACATCGTGCGATACACGGTGGTTGCAACAGATACAGTGACCCTCCTGAAATTCTCATGCCCTACAGTTTACAGACAATGGTGTGATGGATAAAAGAAATATCTGGTCCATGGCATTTCAGTTCCAGAAAGCCCCCTGTTAATGAGAGCGGTCAGAGGAAAATAATGTAATTAATTATGACATTAACTGGTCACCTCAATTAAGAAAGTGTGCATGCCAAGCCACCGCTGGAAAATGAGCAGCAGAAAAGTAATTCAGGTAGGAACGGCACTGTACAGTGACTGAGCTACAGAGATCAACGGCAAAGATGGCCGAAAATGTGCATCAGTCAGAGAGTCACAGAAGAAGCCTGGACGGCGGCGCCATAAGCCGGTTTGACCCTACATCCTGAATGGTCAAGTCAACCAGGTTACATAGAGTTTTATCTAGCAGGGACGCTACTCGAACAAACGTTTGCATGGTATGTCGCACATTGAATGAGCAGGGATCGTAAACCTGTCCATACACGGAAAAACATGTCCGTAGCAAGACTCACCTTCAATGAGAAAAAAAGGCTATATTTTTAAATACTACGTCCTTGATAAAAATTGCATTTTGATTCGAATGTCCATCAGAATTCGCCATGGTGTTATCCTGGGGAACAAGAACTGATGAACTGAATGAGAAAGAGATGGGAAAATATGTAAACAATTACTAGACAGAACCATATTTGTTTACTGAAACTGGGATGAACATTTTGGCAATGCAATGATTGCAGAATAACGACAAATGCTACTGGAAAATGCACAAGTGTTCTTTGGGGTGTCCAGCAGAAATCCTGACCTGAAACCAGAGAGGCACCTGAAGGCTATGTGAGGATCCAGCTCAATAAAACTCTTGGACTATTTCAACCAGTTTCTCTACAGAGGCTTGTCGGTTGTACCGTCTGTATCGAATGGCTGCATGATTATCACAGTTCGGGCTGGAGCATCTACTTTTGCCCAGTGTTGCTTTTTTCCTTACGAGATCCTTTTCTTTGAATTACATGCCAACATCATATCTGTGGAGCTCAGGGTATAAAATCAGGAGAACATGATTTTTTCTGTAAGGACTTTAGCAAAATTATTTTTAAAAAGAAAAACAATATAATAAGAGATATTTATGCGAGATTTAAAAATGCTAATACTAGAATAGACAGACACAGATAGATAGATAGATAGATAGATAGATAGATAGATAGATAGATACTGGCCACTAATTAGACATTACACTAATTATGACAGGGAAGATAATTCTAGTGAAGACAAGAGGACTGCATGTGCACATGTGTGTGTGTAGAAACACCTAAAGAAGATAAAAGCTAGTAGTCACCTGGAGGACAGAGGCTCCGGCATGGAGGAACTGCAGTCCGGCCTCGGCAGAGTCGATCCCTCCCGTTGCCAGGATAGGGAACCCCGGCAAGGCCTTGGCTATGGCGGAAACGGCGCGCAGGGCGATGGGCCGAATAGCATTTCCTGCCATCACAGAAAAACACTGTTAAAGAAGTTACGTAAAAATTACTTATTTAAACCAAATGCAGTAGGACACTATAATTTATTTTTATACTGCTTTTTAAAATTGATTGCAGTACTAAAGTGTCAAAGGTTCATCTTTTCTATTCGTGGCACATAAATAAAATGGGGAGAATGTACTTTGGATAAGTCTGATTTCTCAACTAATGTTTTCCCTTACATTTATTTAGCCCATAATGAATTCAAATCTCTTCTTCAATCACACTGACAGATGGAAGCATGTGTTTTGGATCAAATTAGCCAGCAGCTTCCTGACAGTGACACAAGCTACATGCATATTAAAGTGAATCATATTTTAAAGAAAGGGATGTCTGTCGTGAGGTGGCATGGCGACTCGGAGGGTACCACTGTATCCTCAAACCTCTGGGGTTCTGGGTAAGATTCCCACCCCTGGGTATGTAGGATTTGCATGTTCTCCCCGTAATTGATTGGGTTTCCTGCTAAAGCCTTAAACCAGGCAGCTATGTCTCTAAATTACCCATAATGCAAGAGACCTTCAATGCAATGGAGTCCCATACAGCAGGGGGGTGACACGTTACTTGAGAGGACACAAAAACTTAAGAAATTTACAAACGAGCAGAGGCCAGTATTTCCATTACTACTGAAGTACAAATCATGACCAAATATAGTCGCTACTTAAGATGATCATCATTAATGATGAACAAACATGACATCCAAATTTCATTACTTGTTCCTTCAGTAGTTCATCACTAGTTCTTCCAGCAGTTCCTTCAGTACTACATTAAGATTTACTGAATTAACCGATATACTGACAAATATAGTAACTGTTTGGGATAAATGATGCATCACAGTCCATTAACGATGGACAAACGTGAGATCAGAATGTCGCATGTGTTATTCATAACTTGTTTCTTCACTAGTTCTTGCAGTTGTTCACAAAGGTTTACAGAATTAACAGATATAGTAACAAATATAGTACTTGCTTGAGATAAAAGATGTGACAATTCATTACTGATGAACAAATATGACATCAGTTTGTAATTAGTTTGTGGTTAATTAATACATAAGTAGTAGCATATGCTACATTATCTGTGTCCCCTCAAGTGAACTGCTACCAGTAGGGGTCCCCAAACTTTTCATGTACAAAAACTGGTTCATATCATACAAAAATAGAGCAGTAAAAATGCCTAGGGGACTTCATCAGTTTAACGTTTACATTTTTTCAGCATGTACAAACCGAAAACATATAGTTTAACTTATGTAGCTTTTTTTAGCTTTTATTTACCCTTGCTTATTTATTTTATTTAAATGTATTATTGACCGGTACATTAGTTGCTTCCCCGTCTTTGGTTTCATTTAATCCCATAAGTGCAGCACTTTGAGCTGTATTCCAAGTCAAAAGTGCTATATAAATAAATATATTTAAAAATATTATTATTATTGTTGTTGTTGCTGCTGTTCCAGCCACTGCTCAGTACACCCCACCGTACAGGATGTCCTCCACCTGGGACAGACTCACTATCATCCTGTACTATAGAAGATGGATATTTATTTCCTACATGTTAACCATAAAACTGAAAATCACAGCACTTCTATTTTGTGTAACATGCTTGTTGAAAGGTTCCACCTTCTGTTCATACAGACCAATCAATTTATTGCTTTGGATTTTTGTGACAGTGTCTTGATACATTAATGCAAACAGGAAAATGAACCAGACAGTGAGCTGCTACTGCTAATTGACTTAAGTAGCTAATCTGCCACGGAGCAGTTGTCAGAATCATTAACTGGCTATCGAGCAGGTGCCATAAGCTATTCAGTATATGTTTATGGTACACCACAGACACACCACAAGCACACTACAGACACACCACAGACACACCACAGACACAAATTAAATCCCATTCACTGCTCTGCCAACCGGATATGTTACTTTACTTATCTTGTGGGTAAGATGGTGGCTTAGTGGATTATACTGTGGCCCTGAATCTCCAGGGTTGGGGGTTCAGATTCACCCTTGCTTTGTGTGTCTGGAGTTTGCTTTTTCTGTCGTGAGGGTTTTCTCTGTGTCCTCTGGCATCCACACACCATGCAGTCAGGTTAAGTGGTTTCTCTAAATTGGCCATCGTATTTGTGTGTGTGCGTGTGTGTGTGCACACCCTGTGATGGACTGGTATCCTGGTCCATTTTGTCGCTGCCTTGTGCCTTAATCTACATTCGCATTCAAAGTGCTTCTCAAGTGTTTATCATACGAATCTCACTGTAGGCCGCTACAGAGGAAATTGAATGAAATGAACAGGATTTGCAACGCACTGGATCAACAGCATGCGTGCAATCATGAAAGTTTAGCCACACCTACATCACAAATAACAGCCCAAGAGCCTCGATGGATAATAGCAAATGACAGAAAGCGTCTCTGGCTGTTTCCTGGGACACATTCTTGTACTAATATCTCTTGTTATTTCTGGACATACGAGCGGACTGCCCTAACCCTAACCCTAAGACGACCTGTTGGAGACCATCGTTATTCAGCACGCAGCAGGAATATGTGCAGGGTGCTGTGGGGAGAGCCGTGCCCAGCGGTGAGGTCAATAAGTAATAAAACCGATGGCTCAGTCTGTGCATGTAAAAGCCAATATTTTGAATAATGAATCTCAATGCAACCATGCGGTGTGATGTTGAACCTGTCAGGATAGAAGCTGAAAAACAGAAAGAGGGCACTTATTAAAAACGTAAATGTACCTGGGATGGATATGCTTGGTATTGGTATGTGTGCCTATGCATGTGTCCACTGTAATGGCCTGGCGTGCCGTCCAGAGGTACCCCTGTCTCACATCACAGCACCACATATATAGATTGTAGAACCGCACAGAGATTACTGTATAAATGATTTCTGGAAGAAGAAGTAAAAAGGAACGTACAGACAGCCCTTGTTACTTTTCTATAATATGCATAAAATGCCAGTTTAGTTAAGACACCGTATTCACAAATTTCACTGCTAATTAGACACCTATCAGGTAAAACAAACGGGTCCAATTAAGTAAAGGTCAATCAATTAAAGAAATCCAACACACATGACAAACTCGAGAGGAACGAGAGTTAGAAACAACAGTATCAGCAACGACAACAACAAATAAATGAATAAACAAACAGACCAATAAAAACACAATAGATGAAAGGAAAAGCTCCCAGGTGTGACATAACAAACATGTACGTTGAAACTGTGCAAATAAACGGTGCACATGCTCATTAAGAAAAGCCCTTAAGAGTCACAGAGTTTTGGCAGCTGAATGATACCAGAAAACATTGATTCCTCAGCCTTTCTTCCCAGAATATACCACATATGCCGCTTACATTATGCTTTTAATCCTGGCCCATAGGTGGCCACAATCAGCCACTTTCAACCTCACTCACTAGCTGTAGGCCAGCAGAGTTATGGAGAGACTTATTCAAATGAAAATACATACATTCAACTAAAAGTATTGTCATGAAATTCCTGGAATGCATTGTTTTATTTTAATATAGTGCAATAAAAATGTTAAGCTATTTCTGACATTTCAGAAATGTCAACATCTCACCTTCTCCTTTGAAAATGCTCCAGAATTATAGTTAAGCAAGGGCCAGACAGAGTCTTCACAGAATGACTCAATGAGAACTTAAAAGATGAAAACAATGTTTATGTTTTTGTGTATCAGAGGTGTATCTCAATCACATTACCCGAACTGGGATAGCGGTGCAGAAATAAGCTAATGCTCTTCCTTATTTTTAATAATGCAGGCTGAAACATTTGATGCCAGTCCATTGTTTCAGAGAACCTGCTGAATGTTGGGACGGACTTCCAATTTCAATGGAATAATAGACAGCTCTTCAGTGTGCGGCCTCTGTTTCACAGGACAAAGCGGCTCTGTTCCGATACCGGTGATTATTATCTCCGGTTGAAGATGCATAATTCAACACTTGATATGTGTATTTGGTATTCAGGGTCTGAAAAGGCCACCGGCTTTCTGTGCTCCTGAAGTACAGGCAGAGCGGAAAGGAAGCCCCAAGCAGGAGGTGCTTATTTTCACTTCATGCGAATTTATTTTCCTGTTGTTGGGTGGGGGCGTGTGTGTGTGTGTGGGGGGGGGGTTCACAGCAAAGGG
>JAODLD010000038.1:14185382-14195613 GCA_026781065.1 Mormyrops boulengeri
CACCCCCTGCGCCGGGCGGGGCGGGGGGGGGGGGGGGGGGCGGGGGGGGGGCGCGCGGGCCGCCCTCACAGCAAAGGGAATTTACAGCAGAACTGCTACTTGGGTAAATCGAGCATCAAATGCCATTTTCCATTTTAATTCGCACGAATCAAACCTCCACACGTGTCAAACATCTCGAAAACGCACCTGCGATAATTTCCCTCCCATTTAACAGCAGCAGGCCCAGCATGCTAGACACCAGTTAGTGGAGTTCAATTCAAATTCAGACAGAAACAGGCTTGGCCATGTGTCTATTTTAATTTCCACACGCTTAGGTAAATACTTAGGTAAACACAAAACTGTGTGAGGGCAATTAATGCAGGGATGCAGAATGAAATTAAAAGTCCAAAGCATCTTCTGCATTGGCCAGTAATACCTCCGCATCATGGAATATTCTGTCTGTATCCCCAGACAACCGCGGAAGGTCCTGCAGTTCATCAGTTCCCTTCCAAAGACCACACACAGTGAACGTTCCATAAATTTAAAAACGATATGAAATCGGGGAGGGAGTTTTCTCAAAGGATGGGGAGTGAGTGGATAAGACATACGGGGTAGAGGAATGCAGAGAACCAGCCGCCGCCTCAGGCAGCCCGGGCCGGGTAAATGTATGCAAGCATTCCTGAATCCAAGGGCGGCATCATTGTTTTTAGATGCATCTCATTCTACGATTGGCCTTATCAAGTGATGCTTCTGATTTTTTTTTATCACTAATGCATTTATTTTTTATAAAACGACTGTACAAGAAAAAAAAAATCTGATGTACCTTAAATGAAACAGGCCTCAAAGAAATATACATTTCTATCAGTGGTAAATGGTCTTTAGCGGTAAAATCCGAAACCAAAGACGCAATTCAATGTGGGGGGAAAAAACGCCCTCCCATCGGTGCCTGATAAGGAATATTGTGAATCAGTGTGTGGGCGTCAAAGCTACATTAAATGTGACTTGACTCCATACTATAAATAAATACGATACTTGAATGAAAAGCCAAGTTTGAGAAAGTAATATAAAAAATTCCTTGATCGGTGGTATTCATGCATTGTGACGTCTTTTGCTCAACTTTCTCTCAATTTTTGCAGTTTTACTTATAGCAGATAAATAATTCTTCTTGTTACCTTGCCACAGCATGCCATAAGTACAATTAAGCAATTTTTTAATTAGCTTTTTAATATTACTAAATAATCAAATGAAAATGGATTGGTGTAAGCCTGTACATTTGAAATACAAGCCTAGGTAATGTTTAAAGTTTGAAATACTACACATGGTACAATGCTGACTCAGAAGTGGAAAAATGTTATAAAATCACACATGCAGCATTATATTATCGCGCAAGAAGTTTACAAGTAAAAATGTAGAGATCAAGGACCAAGTGACACGGAAAATAATGTGATAAAAATAACTAACATCCAACCAATTTTTTCACTACCATCTGTTCTATTAATAAAAGTTCAGTTTATTTTTTTAAAAAAGCTTAGTGCCCATTCCAAAAACAAACAAACTATATTTAAACTGTTCTAAAAACAAATATATTAAAATATGTTGCATAGTGTCAAAATATTCAGGCGGCAGTCACTGCACATTAGCAGACACAGAAGGAAATGTCTGAGTTGTCACACTGTGCTTTGTATTATTCACAATTTTTAAACCAAAAAAAAACTAAAAACATGTAATTTACTTAAAGCTGTTTCTAATGAAGACAAATCATAAACCAGTTAAGCTTGGCACGCCTACTGCCACTGCCCAGAGTGAAATAAACAAGCATCTACTCAAATAATATCTTGGATTATATTTAAAAAAACAAAAAATAAATAATAATTTTTCATTTATATGCATCAGAGATCTTTTAGTGTGGGTCATCAAGATTTCTTTATTTTAATGCCAGGGGCAACAATGTCTATGACACAAAAAATCACGGCGACTGCTTGCATTCTGTTCCCACATTCTATGGCCAAATGCCTCGAAGTGCAGAGAAGCAATACCATTCAGTCCTACCAGGACGGAAATAGAATAACAACAATACATTTCAAAAGATTACAGTACAAATGATGTGATTTTTTTCCATAGAAGAGAAAATGTGTGTGTTTATAAATGACAAAAAAGTAGACTTATTTCACTTATTTTAAGTTACTTGGTTCATAATTTAATTTCAAAAACAGAGGGGGTGCTCCTTCAGCCCTATGGACAAGGCGAATCTGATATAGACAGGGGTGCCACTAGAGATTCTGGGCCCCATGAAAGCATATCACACTGAGCCCCCAATCCAGACCAGTCCAAATATGCTCTAAATTTTTTTGTAAGGCCCATGTCACTCAGGGGCCCACTGGAATCATCCAAACTCCACCCCTGCCCCCCCCCAACACCCACCCCCGGTGCCCCTGGATATATATGTATATGTGTATATATATTCCAGTCATGCTTGCCTCCTGATTTCTCCTCCCACTGTTTTGTCTCCTCTCCGGCTCCCCGGAGACGTCATTGATTGATAGCCTAATCCAATGACTGTATTACAGGAGCCTCGTCTTGGACGGTGTCCTTATCATTAGCAGTTAGCCTATGGTTAAATTCACAGCTCGCTGCTCGGTGCAGCCCCTGAGATTTAAGGGTTTGGCCTTTGGAAAATATTTAACATAAAATTGAAATCTTGACAGCACTGAGAAGTCAGCTCTCAGCGATGCATTTTTAATTAATCAGACTTACTGTACCGTGTTCATCTAACGCAGCACAGATTACTGAGACGTGCAGTAATAAATTAAACAGCCACGAGCTTGCATCTAAAACTGGGGAAATTTATCTTTGTGCCGTAGTGTTTTATTATGGGTGGAAGCAGACACGGGGGGGTGGGTGGGGGGTGGTAGGGTATCTGTTTAGTGGATAAAAATGCAAATCAAATCACTCGGTACTCAGGTTGCTCTCAGAATAATCCAGATTTCTTATGACTCACAAATGTATGGTAATGTCAGTGAAGGAGGGCTATCTCTTGTCTTAGAACATTGTAGCACCTCAGCTCTTTTACACTCCCTTTCTTAAAGAGCTAAATTATCTCCTGATCCTGCAGTTTGCACAGGAATTGTGAGGGTGGGGGGGTTTACAAATCGCCGACAGGGAAATTCCGCTAAACAGAGCGCGATGGCGGCCGCCGTCACAAAACCTACAGTACACTACTCACAAAGCCTTCTGGGCCGCGACCCCAGCGTGAAACATCGCAACGCAGATCACCTCCATTGTTATGCAAATGCTCTGGAAAAGCCTATTGGAGAAGCACAATAAGTGAAGCGTCACAGAGACAGGCCTTCGTTAATGTACTACAATAACATTTTAGTATACTTTAGTATTCTTGGTGGCCAAGGAAAAAAATGTTTTAAACTGAAGTCTCAAAAAAAAGCAAAATATTTACTTAGAATTCAAGATGAAGAGGCAGGATGGACAAATTGACGATCTCCCGTAAAATATAGCCACTATATTCTCAAATTTAGCTTGAAAATAAATAGGAAATACCTATTAAGACTGCAAAAGGAACCAGGACATCCACAAGGACTGTAGGCCTGCAGTTGTATTCAGCATAACATTACTTATTAATATCAGTACCATTATCTTCAAGTACTAGGATAAATCTTCACGAGACAATTCACTATATGATACTTCTGGGTTTTCCAGAAGTGGACCTGATGTCTTTCATGTGGACATCGATTATCCATTTACA
This sequence comes from Mormyrops boulengeri, assembly GCA_026781065.1. Classification (NCBI taxonomy): domain Eukaryota; kingdom Metazoa; phylum Chordata; class Actinopteri; order Osteoglossiformes; family Mormyridae; genus Mormyrops; species Mormyrops boulengeri. The sequence continues at coordinate 14,189,119 of JAODLD010000038.1, forward strand.
TAATGAGGAAACCTTGGTAGCCCCCCCCTGCTCCCAACAGCTGCCCACCTCTACAAAAATTATATCGAATTAACATCAAAATGCTGAATTGCAAAACGCTCTCTTTGCACTGCTGCAATATAATGCTCCTTTCTGCAGTTGCAAAGTTGGTACTGAATACTAATGAGGTACGAACGTTTCTAAGTAAAGGAAAAAAAATATCCACCAAGCCTCCAAACACATAAAAAACAATGTATGGTCAAGCACATACAGATCTGAGCAGGAACCCGCCTGACTCCGTGTCAAACAGGCCCATCCGGTGGCACGCCGCTCATCAGCTGTGACCACGTCGGCCACTGTCAGATGCAGCAGAGAAGCACTGGGGATGGGGCAGGAGAAGCTCTGCAGAACGGGGACGGCGGGCAGCACCATTCGGTTCGGTTAAACGTGGCAGGTAATGGGCGTTTAAAAGAAAAGATCGCTGCTGCAAATGTGGTAAATACACAGATAAGTTTTCAGGTCGGTGGTGAGGTGTGTGATTTGCAGGTACCGCGCGTGTGCTCAGCATTTTAATCACGCTCCAGAAAGGCTGGCTTGCCTCCCTTGTAACAGTTCGAACTCCAAATCATTATGCTACACTCTAGCTATTTTTTGTAGTACTGGCACTGGCATTCATGTAAAATAAATAAACAAACCAATAAAGAGGCTAAATGACCCCACTGTAAAATAAACGTCTGACCGTGCAATGAGTCCTGACTAAAGGCAGACACTGTAACCCCCATACAGAATGCATATCTAATCTAATCCAACATCCAGAAGCTAAAAAAGTGACCAAATGATCGATGTCTGGCTCACTCCCAACATCAGGGCCAACACCATCGGGCAGTCAGGTACCCCAGCGACTGTGACTGAAACGCAGGTCCGGGGAATGGGTAAAAAAGGGCATGTGGTAGTTTTGCTTACATAAAGTACTGCTGCGATAGTTTCTATATTCATTTTTAATGCGCTGGGGCTTCCCCCCCCGCCGTCTACAGAGCAGCTGGCAGAGATATGGAAGGAGCTGAACATGGTAAGAACTGCATGATGAAGCCACTGCATGTCAGTACTCCATGCGCATGTGCAAAGAATGCGGAACTTTGATAGCTGAGCGTGCAATACATAGATGCAGAATGTATTGCAATGACTGTAAATTTTAAACAGACATTCTGCATACCCTTAAATATAGCAACTAAGAACAATGCAGGTAACTGGGATGATGTAACTGGGAAATGATGAAGTGTAAATTGCTACAATGACTTTGTCTAAAGTGACAGTAGATATACAGTAACATCCTGCCCATTGTCTCCAAGTCACAAAAAACATCTACGGGAAACTGATGACCAAGCATTGTAAATATCCTGAAACCGTCCAAGCCAGGATGTAACTGTGTGCTTAAAATCTGAAAAATGCTTTATGTACCTGTCAAAAAAAAATCATTTACATGATGTCACGTAATGTAACTCAAAATCTATATTTATAACGTGATTATGTAAAATTACACACACTGTAAAAGCCTGGCTGTTGGACCTTCCTGCGAATCCTCTTGTTTTCTCAGCCACCCACCACAGTGATGTTACCATTCTACCACTGCACAGGAAACAGGAATGAGGAGGTTCTGCATCTCTCATCATGCTCCTCCTCTCACCTCCATAGGAGTAGCTGACCAGTGCCAGTGGGCTGAGACTGCAGAGATGCCACAAACAACCTTCGGTATGGTCGACTACTGCACGGCCCCTCCACCTACCGGACACGCCTCCGTACGTGGTGCGGCTCCCTCGGCCGACGGAGGGCCAGGGTGTCCCGTCAGCCTTCAGCCCCATCAGCCCGGACACAGTGTTGGTTGCTGTAACGCCATCTGCGTCACCTGTGTGGAGGTTACAGTGGGTTAAAAACCTAAATGAGACTAAACAAAATGAAACAAAACAAAACAAAAAGTATTTTTCACTTTAATGTGGGGGTCAAAAGAAAAAAAAAAACAATTTAAACTAAACAAAATGAAACAAAACTAAATGAAACAAATAAAATTAAACAAAACGTCTTCACTTAAATACAGCGGGTTACAAGAAAAAACCCAAATGAGACTAAACAAAATGAAACAAAATTAAATTAAATTACTATAAAATTAAACAAAACAAAATCTTCACTTTAAAACTGTCAGCCAACTGCCACCATGTCTTGAAAGTAAGAAAGAAGAGCAGGTATCTGCTGCGCTGATTGCTGAGGTAACTGGGCAGAGGTTTGTTTTCCTCAATCTTTTTGGAAATCTGAATAACCCAAATTATTTGTGTGCCCTCTGCCTCATGGGCTTGGAAGCTGAAAGATCTCTATGATAAATGTGCTTTGGGACAGAAATGCATGAATAGCTATGCTTTAACCATTCTAAGCATGAGAAATTAAGCTCCGGAAGCAGCCGTAACATCATCCCCATCGTGACAAACCCAGAGTGCTCCAGGGAATCTTTTCTGGTGCTTTAGGTGTGACCATACTGGCTTTAACCCCAAACATTTAGCAAGGAGTACTGGGTGACAGTATTAAGATAAAAAGATAAAACACCAAGTCAGAGTCAATATGAGCTGGACAAGACTGAAATACTTGGTTTAAATGCAAACTTTTCAAATATCAATGTAATCAATTGAAAAAATCAATTGATTTTGCACAGATCTGTAAAGAAAGGGGGGAAAAAGGCAGATTAAGAGTTTATTACCTTCTCTGGTGGCTTTATGTGATTTAACAATATCAATATAAATAGTACAGCCGATCCATTATCCTGTTGGCCGGCATGATATAACGCTAACTTTAACCTTTACATTGTAAGGACGGATCTGATCCCCCACAGTCCCTTTGGGGCTAAGCCTTTCGGCATTCCCCAGTTAAGATCTCTGCCTGGCATCCAATCATCACGCCAGTAAGTAGTCAGATACCTTCGTGCGCTGCCTGGGCGATATCTACGATGTTGGTGACATTGGGGGTCAGCTTGGCGAAGAACGGGATGGCGACAGCCCTCCTCACCCACCGGCAGATGTTCCTCACCAGCTCTGGGTCCTGCTCAGAAAGGGTTAGCTACTGAAATCTCGGAGTCAGACAAATCTTGTTAAATCTGCACATGCAGAAGAAAAGACGAATTTGGTGCCAATCTCCGATGCCTGGTGCAGGCATGGGAGGGACATTCCATGTATATTTACACTAAGTCTATTAGACCGCAGCAAGCCACCATGGAAGTTACATTCATACTTCATTCATACATCATGCCACATTCATACTGTATATCACTGTTGTGTGGCTATTTACTAGATTATATCCCCGTTTTCTCTGTTCCTCTCTATGCCCCATTGAATACACTGAGACAACAATGGCATTATTACACATTTTTAATGGTAAAGAGAGATGGCAGGCTGGAAAAGATCACATCTGTGCCATTATGAAACAGCCCATGCTGTTTTAAATGATTCCAAAGAAATATCCTGTAGTTGATATTCATATCAATTTATATAACAACAACAATAATAATAACAACGAGAAAAAGAAGAATTATTATTGCTGATATTGTTATAATCACCCTAAGTCTGGTTCTCTTCCAGCTGCATCGTTCCATGTCAGCTCAGTTATTTATCTGCAGTTTGCATTTTTCATTTATTTCTTTCTTTTAAAAAAGCTCTCTAATGCGGCCAGATAGCTAAAGACAGATCCGTTAGACCAGCTTCTGAGCGCTGCCATCTCCCATCGCCGCAGCACCTTGGCAATAACCTGTACTCTCTGCCTCTGTCTCTCTTCTACACATCCAATAACAGTTGGCATATATCCCCACGTGCCAGGGTTTTTGCTCTCCTATATAAAGAAGAGAGATTAATAAGGTCTCTAAACAAAACAGAGCTTTGAGGCCATCTCCAGGGGAACACAAGGTAAAGGTTAGTCCTGAAAAATATACTACTCTAAAGAGATAACCCAAAATTGATTTGTGTGTTCTGTGGGAAAAAAGTCAACATTTCCTCCTCTCACTACTTGCTTTGATATCTTAAATCCTGCAGCGTGATTCGGCGTCCCTTACGTCTCAGAAACGTATTGTGGATGAGAACTGAATACTTAGTATCTTTGGGATGACACTGAATGCTTGTACAGGACATTCACGGTGCTCCCTAAATACGACAAGCTTCCAGCTAAGGGAGATAATGTTTGCGATTTTTTGGAAAGAAAGGTTGAGAAGATCAACCTTTCCAGCATGTGCGCCACATGACTGCATCCTTTTATTTCATAAAAAATGTAGGGTTTTAAAAAGGAGAATCATAAGCTGGCATTTCAAAAAAAGAACAAATCCAAATACAAAGTGGAATTACCTAGGGGTCATTAGGGCTTTTTCCTATATATTAAAGTTAGCAGTGCATCATAAAAGTTTTGGTGATGGAAGAAGGGGTAAGGTGAGGTAAAACAACACCGTCTGTGGGGCAGACATTCTCAAAAAGCAGAGCGTTCGATTTCAATCATGTGACCGGTTAGAAAGGACCCATGGGAGAGAGTCTTCCCCACCTCTAACAGCCAGATGAACAATCACGTCAATCCTCTGTCTTTCCCGGGTCGCAGCCCATAGACAGCGATGACTCAGATGCAGGTTTCAAGATCTTTCACAGTGACAGCTTGATGATGTTCACCCCTTGCAGTCCAGGTGCAACAATTTTATTAATAGCTGGAAGTCTGGGCCTATTTTGGATGCCTCCTACCAACAGCAGATTAATGCAAGAGCACTATGGACTGCAGCTGTCTAGGAAAAACCTATGCATTAAACCAGGTATGGGCATAATTCTGTGGAAACCACTAATGCGATCATTTGAGAAGTAAACAAAAGTGACATGTAAGGGGCATGTTTTTGGGGTTGCAGTGACATGCACCACCCATATCAGCGTAAACCCTCTACCAGGGGTTCAAAGCATATGTGTGCCTTTGATTGGAACCTTGCAATTCACCTGAGGGCCAGAGGCATCTGTGGCAGAGGGAGAATACAATCAGGGGAGGAAGTTCTGAGACCTAGTGATACTTGAATGCAAGGCAGTCCACAGAAGATTAGTTCTAAGTTGTGGGCCCGCATAGGACCTAGGAGATGTGGGAAGCCATGAGTGACTGAGGACGGCCCACAGCGGGTCGAGCGCCGTAGAGTATGTCACACTCAAAACTTCCATTATGCGGCACACGTCTTCCAAGAGATCTTCACAAGACGGACAAGAACTTGCCATTGATCAATGAATGCTTTGTGAGATTTCAAACTTTACTTATTTCTGACTCAGAGTCTAAGTGGGACAAGCTGGGGCAAAAATGCTAATACTAATTTATTTGGACTGGTGGAGATACACGGAAACAATCTATCTAGCAAGTGACAGTCGAGGACTGATGAGAAGCCATTCTGATCGCTGATCTTCTAATGTGTTCTAGTGTGGAAAGTAAGGAAGCAGTTCGGCTGAAAGATATTCAGAAAAGTGGGACCCCTACCTATGACAGGGAGTCCACTGCCTGCATGACACGGGTACAGCATCCAAACTCCACACACATGCACGCACGCACGCACGCACACACACACACACACACACACACACACACACACACACACACACACACGCACACACACGCACACACACACACACACAGAACAAGGCTGAAGTGTAACTCCACAGAGCTACCCCACTGAGCCAGAGTGCCACCTTTAAATATATCAAAATATAGGATTTAAATTGATTAAATGCTTTAGAATTGTATTATTGATAAAATATTAACATTCTAAAATGTCACTTCGGTGTAAACAGCTTGTCTTACAGTTGAACTGGAGTGCGTGGGTACAATGGCATATTAATATTACATTATGCAATCCCCCCCAGTTCAGCACAAACAGAAATATTATTTTACCCAGCTGTGGGGGGGAGGGGGGGTGCCAGACTGGTGTGATTAAATGGAGCTGCCTCTTTAGTTCACATAAAGGTTAGCCAGCCTCGGGCGCAGCGCTTTTCATTAGCCGAACATCTTAGAGTGGAGAGATCGGAGCTGAGGCAGGCAGCTCTGGATGACAACGGCTTTGCTGGCTGTCAGTACGGCAAACACTTTCTCTCCATAGCGCGACAAAATTTTTTTCTTATTGCTCCGAACATGATAAACCCTTAAAGACCTATTGTTTCACTGGCCTGTGTCTTTCCCTTTAATAGCCTCGGCTATTCCCGTTTTCACTGGCCTGTGTTTTTCCCTTTAATAGTCTTGGCTATCCCTGTTTTGACTAGCCTGTGTTTTTCCCTTTAATAGCCTAGGCTATCCCCGTTTTCACTGGCCTGTGTCTTTCCCTTTAATAGTCTTGGCTATCCCCGTTTTCACTGGCCTGTGTTTTTCCCTTTAACCCTCTGAGCCCTGAGGGTAGAAAACACACTTTCACTGATCACACATTTCTTCAAATATCATAAACTTAATTCATGGTAAATAAATTATTTCTTATATATTTGTTTTGCCATT
>JAODLD010000038.1:14208257-14226697 GCA_026781065.1 Mormyrops boulengeri
GTTATCCAAATGAATGATGAAGGTTCTTCCTAGTCAGTGTTAACAAGATAGTTATCCTTTATGCAGCATGTTATTGATAGCTATCCTTTATGCAGCATGTTATTGAACATTTGCAGCCGCCTTTTAGTTTATTTTCTGCCATTTTTAAGAGTTTGTATTTCTGTGACATTAATGATAATTCTTTGTCAGTTTGGCATGTCTGTGCTTAAGGATTGATAACAGTATCAAAAGAAAATGTATTTCTAATAAAATAAGTATTTCAAATAGAAATAGTTTGATTTAATCATACATTTGAGGGTACTATAACAATATTTTGGAGCTCAAAAAGGGTTTCAAGTGCATATTCAATTTTTTGTCAAAGTCATTTGAAAATCATCAAATGATGTAAATATCTGGGAAAAAAATCTTTGTTTCTAAGAGATTTTATGATTTGTTATTTCTTATTATGACAATTTTTGTCATGTGAGGTTGCCATAACTTTCATTTTTTATATGTTTGTTTAGTTTGTGAGGTTATTTTTGTTGAACACAACTTATATTCATATTCATGAATAAATATTCATATTCGCTTCCAAGTATCGTGATGTGTATTCATATTCGCTACCCTCTGTATTCCTTACAGCTCTATGCCCTACCTGTGTTTACCTCTCGAGACAAAGCCACGACTGCCCACGAGCATCAGTATGCTAGTTGCTACCATTCAGTGAACAACCCGCGCTATATAACTCTCTTTTCATTTATTTAATCTAATTGCTTTTGTATTTATGTATTTTAGTATTAAGCAGTGTTTAAATTATTTTATACAACCCCATAAATGTATAATATGCCAATAACTACAATAACAAATTTTTCATGGGAACGGATTAATCGTTTTCCCTTTATTTCTTTTGGGAAAAATTTGTTTAGTATATGTCCTGTTTGGTTTAAGTCCAAGAATCTGGAACGGATTAAGGACATATACCGAGGTACCACTGTAGGTTCATTTATTTTGGCCTTAATTTTGTTTTTTTTGCTTTAAAAATGAAATGAAAGCTTTCGGAAAAAATCTGTCGTTCTTTACCTACATCCTTCGTTATCTTATTCGTTTGTTATTTGCCAAGATCCATCGTCTTCGCGAAACGCACCCCTGAACTGAGCGAACGAAATCGACATACACATTATAAACTGAATTTAATTTCTTTTCTACACAGGCATTTGAAGTTGACAATGCATATGTTCATCCCCGGCTAACACTAGAAAAACTTCCCTTTCGTAGGAAGACGACTCATAACATTCACTCGGATGCATCGACATAACAGATCATCATCTTCCTGAACATTCAGCTGCCGGGATGATTTTGCCACAATGCCATTCATTCCCGTCACACCTCCACATTCATTAAGCTGCATATATATAATGCTAACAACCCTCAGGTTGTCAGCTTCAACGATGAATTACAACAACATATATTGAAGAAAGAGACAAAAATTAACCAACTGTTTCCAATATTATCTCCCAGTATTCAGTTGGCTCTCATTAAGTTGTTAAAATAGCTTCATGAATATGTTTACCAAATAAAACAAATATTAGGTATTAGCAATTACACTATTATTGTTTTCCTTAGCTTTCATACCATATGTAAGCGTGTATATAAGGATAAATATTATACACACACACTCTCACACACACACACACACACACACACACATAAGCTTAAAAGGTCATATGATTTACAATTTCTACAAAGTGGGCTATCTGATTAGCTAATGAAAAACTAATTACCACTTCCTCTGTTCCCTTCTCCTCCCTCCCTCTCCCGCTATCTCTACCTTGCTTATTCACAAAGAACAGGAGTTGCCATCTGATAAACTTGCCTGTAATTAAAAGCAAAATTCCTGAACAGCTAATTAATAAGCAGATTCTAAAATCCTCATTCCTCGTTCCCCCAAATCATCTTCTCATTTAATTGGGGTGCCAGCAGTACATTAATGGTATGATATCACTACATGCTTGTTTTGCCATATAATGAGCATTTTTACTAAATTAATAACATACAATAACAAAAAAAATCACTTTCACGACTCAGTTCCAGCAAACACTTTGCAGCTGCTGAATTTTATGACTGACCCCGATGATCCCCCTGAATTGTGGCAATGCACACAGACCCTCAAATAAATGGTTAATACTTAATACTGTGATATCGCTTACACTCTTCTTACTCAGAAACATTGGTTTTATTATTTCCATCCTCACTCAGGGTTGCATGGAAGTCTGTACCCTAACCCAGGCAGTGTAGGGTACAGCGCCAGGATAAGCCCAGGTCACCATGCCAGCCCATCGCAGGGCACATGCATGCACACCATCACACACTATGGACTGTTCCGAGACCCCAATTAGCCTAGCAACACGTTTTTTTGAACCGCCAAACAGAATTCACATGACATGCGAATGCTACATACAGAGCCGGGGGAGCATTCAAACCCCCATCCATGGAGATGTGAGGTGACAAAGCTGCCCCTTAAGACACCATGTCATCCATCCAATAACCAATTACTGTTTTATACCAGACAGATATTACTCTCCTTATGACCAGGACCAGGACGGAAGGATGGATGGATGGAAAGATGGATGGCTGGATGAATGGATGGATGGATGGATGATATTTGTCTAACACCAACCAATCCAGGGTGTCCTTTGCCTTGTACCCTGTGATTCCAGGGATAGGTTTCAGGCTCTATACTGGATAAAGGATGTTTAGACGATTGATGATTATGATGATGATGAAGATTATTACAATTATATACAAACATAATAAAATTATATGTCAAACAAAAAAATCTTTTGTAAATATGAAATACGTCTAGTTTCATATCTTCATTATAGTCACCTACAGGTACCCTGTCAGGAAACACCTTCAGAAAATCATTTTGAGTTTTTTTTAGCACTTATCCTAGTGCTTTATAATCCCCCCCCCCCCTTTACTGAATTTGGAATGTGGTTGTGAATAGTGAATGAAGACATAGCTTGTTTTCAATATGAGTGCCGAGCCCTCCAGTAAAACTACAATAGAGAATTGGAACAGGCATTCGAGGGCCTTGGGAGCAATGCTGCAAGACTGTATTTAATGAAGCTGTGACCCGGGAACATTTAGCTTTTGGCGTTATTTGTTATCAGGACATTTCGGAACAAGAGATTTAATATTAACCAACTGGAAACCATGAAAATGCCTACAGCAAAGGAAATGGCACATTACAAAAACAGAGGTGGCACACATAGCAGGCAGAGATAAGGTTTACTTTTTCTTTGCCAGTTTTTGTACTAGCATCCTGAGCAAATTGGATTCGGGAAAATTTATCTCGGTAGACATGTGCCTCGCAGAACCATATATAACAACACAAATCAACATTATTGTGCAAGCTTAGAAAAATTCTCTTGAAAAGCAGAAGGCTGATTCAAATACTCACCCAACAGATCAAACATATATTTTTTTAATTTATTAAATGTTTTTTACACTTCTGCCGCAACCAGTCATTTTTACAGTAAAATCTCTAACAGAATTCCTGGGCAACCTGTTGAACATCAATCTGGCTACATGCCTTTCACACACGTTAACATTTGTTACAGCTACTTCTATGTTTTTAAGCTAACCGGGTTTATCACGCCGGCCCAGACTCCTAATCCCTACACCCAGCAAACAGCCATTTGAAACAGGAAAAGAAGATAAATAGCAAGCAAATGTTATGCAGCACCTACTAAGCAGACGAAATGCAATTGGTCCAATTTTATGTTATATTTGTATGAAAGTAATTGTTTTATAGCAGTTACAAGGCCATTAGCTTCATTGACCTTATCGTGACAAATCCTTATTCAAATCAGACCATACTAGAAATTCCACTGAATGTCGGCTATTTTTAGTCTGACACAGACAATCATTCGACTACAATTATCTTAGACTTTAACTGTCATTATCTTGGGAGGCTGAGGTTAATGCTGATGAATTTTAAGTGTTTTTCTTCCATTTTCCTTCTCCTCCCCTCCATAGCAGGATTAGACTTTTTTAAAAAGGCTCTGTTGCCCTGAGGAAATCCCGGGCTGCCTGATGAGGGCCGCATTCTTATTCCCACTCCAATGCGGCACGGACCCTCGGCGGTGAGGTAATCCTACACATCAAACTGCAAGCCGCCACTGACGTCACATCAAATATCACGTCGCTCTGAGGTGCCTGTCATTGGTTAGCTTGTCTGGAGAAACAGTGTCAGGTCCTGGATGAAGCAGCATGATTTAATCTGATTGCAGGAAGCAATGCAAGCAAAAATTATCCTACATTTCTCTCTTGGTTTGGTCTTTAAGGCATACTGCACTGTGATTTTTTTTATTGTATTTTATTGCTAACATATTAAGAATTGCCTCATCACCCTGCACTGGAAAAATGGTTGGTAGATAGATGGATGGATATTATGACATAAATTAACGTGTATATGAATAAGCCTGTGTGTCTATGTATACATATAATAACGAAACTACAAACTAACGAAACTACGAAACTAACTGAAGCATTTCATCGCACAAATGCATACATGCAACTTACAGCATTTATTAAAAAGCAAATCACGCACGTTCTTGGTCTTATTTCTGTTTCTTAAATTGTGGCTGCAGGCAGAGCTTTCTCATTTTTTTTCCTTCAATCATAAAAAAATAATAATAATATTCTAGAGATAGATGGGCATGTCTCAGTCATTACTGAAAGCATTAGCCTTCGAGTGCTTGTGTTATCACCTATATATATCCGGCAGATTGCCTCCGGCACATTACAACTTAAGCTACTTTTGCGCCAACAGAAATATTCTTATATACTCAGAGACGTCTTTAAAGATAAGTCAGGCTTGCTGCTCATCACTGCAATATCCCCCATGTCGGCAAGCTTTCTGAACCGTTTCAAGCTGCAGTGTAAGTACTTCTTCATTTCCCTATATTTTCGGAAAGATAACGAATAGCAAGTGGTGACCGCTGCATACTGTGACCCCTTCGGACATGCAGCGAGGTTCTTTTGACAGCGTCGCGCGATGATGGTTATGCTACAAAGTTAATGGTCTACAGATATTCCTTTTATTCATAAATAAATCTTCACATATTTGGATTAGAATATAAGGAAACTGTACATTCAGAGTGATCTAGAGTATCCTTCATGCCACAAATATCACATATACAAATTCTGTATTTGTATGTCATGCATTTCCTGCAGGGGTAACTGAAAGAAGCCAAAGAATATTAATGTGGACTTTGGTGTAACATAGCGCCAAACTAGCTTTAAAATACAATTATAAATAAAACTCAAAACTGGAAGCTCAGTGGTTCTGAGAGAGTGCTCCACTTACACTGAGAATCTCAAGGCACCAGAGTAACACTGAGTCGCCCGAGTTGAAGCATTAATCACTGCAAATACCCATGACATGGAAATCAAAGCCTGTCCATGTCAGTTCCCAGACACAGCCTGGCTGTCTAAAGCAATGCTTCCAGAACATTCTCTGGAAAAAAAAAAAGAGGTGCTGGTGTTTCTGCTGCTGCTCCCACTGCTCTGGGCTGCTGATGACATTCGTCTTTGTCAGGTTTAACACGCGGCTTGTTACTGTTACCGCAACAAGACTTTTTTTTCTGCAAGGGGGAGTTTGGGGATACGACCTGGTGCATAAAAGGCAACGTCAAACTGACACGCATATTGACATACCCAGGGATAAGCCGTGGCCAGCAGACAGACTGGCTGGCTGACCACTCCGAACACAGTATTATCCTAGAGCGCTCATGGGAAAAAAATTTAATTTGTGAGCCAAAAGAATTAACAACAACTTAATGTTTTATTCAAATGCTTTCTAAAAAATGTCCCTCGTAGTTATTAATAAATAGTAAAACCTTTTGTTACGCTAGGTTTACGACATGCAGTCAATCTTATAATTAGATAACCAGATTTATCAATATTTTAATAGCAGGAGAGATATTCTTCATTTGTCCTTATTTTTAACGACCTTACTTAAAATACCATATATTGATACAACAAGGTATGTGAGATACCTAATTAACTGCTTCTTTGGTTTTAACATTTAAATTAAAACAGGTTCTATGTGTGATCTATATCGTAATATGAGATGTTCATGTCTTTACGATAAAGGGGAGGAACTAAACAGTGAACAAGTTAAGAGTGTTTTACAACAACTAATAACTGGAAAAGGGAGCAGCATTGGAAATAGACTGGGAAATGGTACGTGAAGGCATTAATTCCCCATTGCTTCAAAACAGAGCACTACTGTTACTATAGTCCATGAAGATATCCATTGATCTGTGTAATCCTGACTGATGCGGGTATAGACCGCAGACAAAGATAAGCTCAGCTCCTCTAAAGCTTTCTCTGTAGCTATCCCATAACATCCCGCAACCTTTAATCTCTACGCAACATCCAGTGGGCAGATCTGCACACAGGAAGGCAGCAAAATGGCAAACCGGGTGACAACCTTTTAATGCCATTAAGTCACTCGTAAATACAACCTGTCCTCGTGTTTAATTTAAGAAAGATCAGACAAACTGAGTTTAGGGAAATGCCAATGAAAAGTCACTAAAACAAGCAACTGCAATTTTTATTTCCTGGGACAGACTGCAGGCTCACCGGGACCTGTGCGCGATAAGTGGTTACTCAGGATGGACGTCTCGACATAAACAAACGTTATTTTTTTTTGGAAAAGCAAATATTTTGAGAGTAAATATCTGTTAAAGAAAAAAAAAGTTAAATAACACATCTTATCCTTCTCATACATCATTATATATTTTAATAAATGAAACAGCAGGTTTCCTCAAACCCCCACAAACAGAATTAAAAATAGCTAGGCTGGTGTACCGGCATCAGTGTGGGGTGCATTTCACTGTGCCTCATGTTTGCCGGAGAATCTAATGAGCGGGCCTTCTGTCAACATGGCACCCCTGGCACAGCTTTTATGGGGGGGGTAAATGCCAGCCGTGACAGCACAAGGACAGTTGGGTAATGAACGGCATCTATACATCTGAAATCCTGCACATTGTTAAAAAGAGTGCCATGTTTGGCTTTCAGTGCTGTTTATAAGAGTTCCAACATTCCTGTTTTATTAATACGCTGATCGGCCCCTGCTTCTCGAATTCTTTCAGAGCACAGGGGCTGCTTTGTCACGAGTGTTTCATACATTCAAATTCTTTTACAAATACATTTCCGTCTCATTTATTTCGGTCGATCTGCCTTTTAGTGTATTTGTTCTACTGTGTTTTCCCACAGCCTTGGAGTGCAGAGCACATTGTTCAGCCACCGTCTGGCATGTGGAGACACATATATGTGAATGCAACTGGGCACCTGTGGGAACGGATACTTCATGCCTAGAATCAGTTCGAAATCTTTAATTCCCACAGCCAGGAGTCAACTTTCCCCAAATTAAATTCTCAGTAATTCCAAACTCTTTAGGTGAATAGCAATGTTTCACTTCTTTCTCACTATTGCATGTCAGCTGTTTACTAAATAAATATATTTACTAAATATGCATTTATTTGTAAACTGTTAATTCTTTGTGCTTGGCGTGACTTAATGAGTAAGCATTCCAGTGCACTAATTACAAATAGCCAATAAAACGTCATGAAACATCTTGATATCAGTAATTTTTAATATGCTCTTGTCATTATGTATTTACAAATACATTTCCGTCTCATTTATTTCGGTCGATCTGCCTTTTAGTGTATTTGTTCTACTGTGTTTTCCCACAGCCTTGGAGTGCAGTTTCTGTCTTCTTTGTGTTACAAAACTAGTTTCAATAATATTTTAAAACATATTCTAAAATCAGATTTTTAAAGGATTAAGTCATCCTGTCTGATATAGAAAAGGAAATAAGCAGACAGCTAGATAAATGAATAAACAAGAAAAAAAAGCAAATAAACATAACGGACTTGGCCTCCAAACAGAGCTAAAACTATAGGAAAACACAACTTGAAGGGCTCTGCCGATGTCACTGTACCTGAACTTTTCACAAACCCTGTACATCGTGCAGGCTCCTTCCATCAAACGCAGCTGACTGAAAAGTCTTCCCGAAGCATCCTTTTACATTTCTCCCCAATTGGATACTCTTTCATGGATGGCGGACAGGTTTCTCAGGCAGTGGCAACACCGCTCACTGGCACACACGCACGCCGATCCTGTATTGATCGCGTGATGGGATGTAGCTAATAGATCACCCATTTGCGCATCATGTCTCCACATTCCTGGGCTGCCATTCTTCACTAATATTGCCACGCTGACACTGTGGGATTTCTTTATGGGGCACTGTCTTACCCCATGTTGTCCGTGTCTTAAATGGGTGACACACACAGCCATTTATTTCTGCACTACAACACACTCATCTTTCTCAATTAAAACAGTCCCATACGGGGGTCCGTTCTTTGTTTATGTAACCATTCTTTCCATTCTTCCCACAAGGGTTACATCCTCCCTGCAGACGACAAGCCCAATGACCCTTCCTTTTTCCCACAAATGCCACAGTTAAAGTATATCAGCGAGTAATAAACTACAAAAAAATCTCAGTTCCATCTTTTCATTTGAACAGCACAACCACCCTGTCCAAGATAAGACAGTGGAAGATGGATGGACAGACACAGAACACACATTATTGAATAAATTACAAAAAAAAATCTTGCAAAAATTAGGAATGAAAAACCTGTCGTTCTCAAAACCAAGCACAACTGATGTGAACTTGGCTACTCAACCAAGCAGATTATCTGCTAAATCCCATGCGAGGAGGGCCCACTTTACCCAGAAACACGCTGCCGGATATTGAAAGCATCAGACCTCATGATGGCACAAGTACAGTAATCACATGACATTTGTTTATACCATGACCGGATTTCCAGAGTAATTCCGCTGTAATTATCACTCCCTTGTCTAAATAACTCATACATACAATGATATGCTATTTATATTAATTGCGACCCACACATGTAGTGTGATGCTGGTCTCTGACCTCGAGCTCCCGCCCCCTTGCAGGACTCTTCTCCTTCTGTCGCTTCACTATAAGGTGTGAATATAGTTAGCTGGTCCTCCCAGTGAGCCGAATCCTTCTCCACTCAAACCACTAACAGCACTGAGACATAAGGCAGCCACACTGAGTCAGTTAGCATAATAGCTGTAATTCTATTTCCAGATCTCCTGGAACACACCCGCAATAGAAGGTGTTCCTCTGTAATACAATTTCAAAGTTTTTTTTATATTCCCTTTTTTTCCTTTCCTCTGTTACACCATTACTGAACCTTTTCAGCAGCTAATATTCTAGGGTATAACAATAAAAATATTACTCAGCAAACAAATTTTTAAATGTATTATTAATTACATCTATCTATCTATCTGACTGGTTGATTATAATAATAATAATAATCATCATTATCATTATTATTATCATCATTATTATCATTAATAATAAAAATAATAATAATAATATTAATATTATTATTATTAATCACACCAGATTCATGTTCCCATTGACCTCAGTCAGCCCCATTGTATTGATGACCCTGCATGTGGTCAGAAAATGTTAATCATCATTTCACATTTCAAACCCCCGGGTGCAACCACACCGCGAGCCCTTAGGAAATGAGTATCTTTGACTTTGCAATAGATCCTTGGACGTATCACTGGATGGGCTGCCAGCCACGTCCCATATGGGCAAAGAGGAGTCAAGAGTTTCGGTCCAGGAGTAAACAAGGCTCTTTTGACGAGGCCTATATTCACGGTGTCCCGACAGATGAAAAACAACAGATATCGACTGTAGCTTTTACATGATGGAATGAAATCGGCTCAGCTTTTTAAAATGAAAGGCCGATCGAGCCCCAGGCTGCAGTAGACAAACACAGACAAGAAACAAAGCTTCTCTTTTTACATCTGGTATTTCTCCCCACCTCTGCTCAGCAGTGGTTGTATGACGGAACCCGCCCTCCCCCCAACACGCACACCCCCCCTTAGCGCACACACGCACAGACACACGCACGTGACAAGCTCCATGCTTGCTGTCACACTCCGTCTCACCACTTCCCCATGTCATGTTCCTCACCAGTCGCTGCCAGTTTGCCAATTATACAAGCTGCTTCCCAGACACCCAGTTAAAAAAAAATAAAAAATTCTACAGGACTGCTGTGCAAGCTTACCCTAATTAACCGTCAGCTTAATTAGACAATTTACTGTTTAATTAGCAGGCAATTAGTCAACACCTCTCAGATCCTACTGACTGCTTTGACAGCCCTGTTTTTACATAGATTTAGGGGGGGTGAAACATCACCTGTAATGATGTTAGTTAAATTTCGGAGTGTAAAATCAGCTGCTGAACACTAATAATTAGAAGCATAGTGTGGCAGGAGACAGACAGGTTGAGTTTTAATGAAAGACTCCGCAGTGCCATGCTGACTCCCCCTTGACACTAGAGCAAACCACACGATAAACTGGTCGTGTCAATCGTAAACTCTTCGTAAACCCTTTGGAAGGGGAGATCTCGCAGACAAATCGTATTTGACTGTAAGCAGTTTCACACGGCTTTCAAACATTTCTGTCAGAAGGAAGGGTAGTGACTCATGTGAGCTGAGAAAATGATCCCAAATAAATGAAAAAATTAGCTGTTTTTATGTGCGTGTCTATAATATATAGACGTCAGGCACTACTAAAGGAATCATTGGTCTAATGGCTCTGACAGGTACAGACATTAAACTTCACCTTCGACTTTCCAGGGTTTCCTCTTACCTTCTGAACAGCACAAAGGAACATCAAAACAAGACAAAGAGACAAGAGTTCCACTCTTAACGACCTATTCCAGGCATCAAATCATAAAGAACTAAGATGGATACACAAGAACAGTGATACGTCAAAGTGGAGACCTGGGCTTCCATAGGTCAGGAACATACTGCAACGAGTGCACGTCAGAAGTCACGGTACTTTACTCATCCCTTTCACTTCTGCTACGGTCGCTTAATAGCTAAATGCATTTCCGGATTACACCTCTATGAAAATAAACTTGGAATCCGCATTACAACACAGTAAATATCACATATTGACTGACACCTGTATCATGCATGAACTTGGCATGGCATCTGTACACAGGAGATCACTTGGCTCGACGATCTCAGAAGTCATCACGTCTGTCACCTTCATGTGACGCTTCAGTCACCGGAAGCCGGATTTACCGACTTCACCAGACACATGGCACAGGATGAGACGTGTTACTCCTGTGATGGTCTCAGAATCAGAATCATTTTTAATGAGGTGGAATTTGCTTTCAGTACTACAAGGTAGGTAAGCTCAGATCAACATTCCGGAAACTTTGTGGAAGCTCCATAAGTTTGGCAGAATTTTTATGGTTCACACATTCCTGTGTTTCTCTGCATCATTATAAGGATTCAGGGGCATGTGGTACCTACAGAAATATGCACAGTGTTAGAGGTTTAATTGTATGAAGGACCAACCCCCACATTTAGCATTTAATAATATCTCAGTTCACCATGCTCTCTGCTGTACCTGGCAGGTCATCAAGCTTTGTAGAGATGAATACCTGAAAAGGACAATTACACTGAACTGCCTTTTGGGTCATATAAAGAGTTATTAACAGTTACAGGTGTAATCCCTGAGCCCAGCGCTTCCCATACGGTGAGCTGCAGCTCTTCCTTAGGTAGCCACATGGTCCAGTGATCTATCTCACTTTGATCAGTTAAAGGGCTAATTGGGCCCCTGTGGTCCATCCATCAAAGACTAGCTGCCTCTGCAGCCTCCGTGTGCCACGCCGAAATAGATCTTTGGGGATTATAATTAACAAGGGATGGGCTAAATCAGAGACGCAGCCTTCCGATATTTGATGTGATGTGACCAGAAATACAAGGTCTTGGATATTTTGGAGGAAACAAAGCTAAATATTTACATACCGCAGAGAGAAGCATCCCTTCGTCATACTTGATACCAGTATAGCTTGCAGGTTTAACCTTTCAGAGATTGTCCTCCACTATGAGTTAATGACAGATTCAGTACACAGCCTTTCCCCTGATACATCAGAAACGGTATCAATGCCGCACTATGGTAATGCCTAGATAGGAGAGTGATACCAAGGAACA
The DNA here is from genome assembly GCA_026781065.1 of Mormyrops boulengeri. Lineage (NCBI taxonomy): Eukaryota > Metazoa > Chordata > Actinopteri > Osteoglossiformes > Mormyridae > Mormyrops > Mormyrops boulengeri. The sequence goes on from JAODLD010000038.1 coordinate 14,220,374, forward strand.
GGATATTAAAAAAGAAGTCCCTCATGTTTAAGTTTAATGATAGCACAGAGCCGCCTATTCACTCATATTGACATTAAGAACTTCTTTATCTTGCTCCCAAAAGAAAGCACAGCGCAATCTTTCACACAGGGCATACAATAAAGAATAATGCGACTTCTGTTTACTGTGATATCGGCTGGTATTTCGCCACACGCTGACAGCCAATAGATGCAACAGTGTAAGGGACCTTAATCTGACGTCTACAAATGTCAGAAGTAGAGGGAGGAGGACGGGAGCTGGGATAGATGCAATATTCATAAAAAAGCAACAAAGTTCACATAAACATATTTGACGCCAAATCAGAACAATATTCAGCTGTCAATCTTGACCATCAACCTGGATGTGGGATAATGCAATTCAAAGCATATGTTCAAACAAGCTATTAATTAATTCGCATCAAACTCCCCTGGTGGGGCAGGCAAGCGGACGTCTATGTCATCAGAACTATAATCTGAAATGTTAATACTGTCTAGGTTATCACTTTGGTTATCACTCCTGAACGTTAACCAATAAGCGTGGGATTTTTTTCTGCAGATACAATATTTCATCTAAACATGTATTGCATCTCTCACTACTGTAATAATAATAATAATAATAATGATGATAATAAAAAAAGAAAATGCATGCATATACTGCAAATATTAATAAAAGAACACTGGAGAAAAAAATCATTTTATACTGTAAGTCTGTGAATTTTCTCATTAAGTTTTTATTTTTATTCAAGATTAATTCATCCTTTTGCATCGTGTTGGCACATGATAACTAATAATTATTAAGCTATGTAAGCATTAGAATTGTTATGGAAATACTAGCACTAAAATTATTCTCATTTTTAAACAATAATGCAACAGTTGTGCAACGATTCAGTGCTGAACAGGGTTGCACTAAAAGGGATTATTGCACAGCTATAATTATGGATCACTTAATTGAGAGCAATGTAACTGGTATAAGAGAACTTATAGCCCTTGGTATATATTGCATGTTGTGTTATTTTTAAATCAATCTCCATAATTACAGAAAGTCTGCATTGGCTGGTTTAGCATTAAGCAAACCGACACGCGACATTACAGCTTCTCCAGAATGAGGCTCATGATGAACTTGTGAACCCATGTTCATTTACGCTTGATCAGTTAGATTCCAGATTCCCCTCACCAAACCCTAACCAGCAGCATGAACCGTAACCAGACTAATGGAAATCAAACACGTGAAGTGTGGTTCAAAGACATGGAGCCTTTGGAAATCTGAAAGGCGTTAATACATACTCAGCCACAGACACACAGACATTTTTTTTTCTCTGTCTGTAATGACGAATTCTTATCTCATCACTACAAAGACAAATGAAAAAGATGAGATAACTCTGTCTTAGTAGGTCTGTGGTAGGAAAAGGAATGACATGGAAGGGTACAGGAAATGCGCATGCCGGGCCACAGGAACACATGGAGTGCTTAACACCCTATAAACAGCGACAATAAACCTCGCATTGGGTCACAGGTCTGAAATCTCCCTCAATAAAGACATCTTTTTCTTCTCAAAAGCAGTCATAAAAATGTCGTCAGCCCATGCCCCGCAAGGAACTCTTCAAGATCATGTATCTGACCAGCGTATTAAGTCACCCTTTGTGATGAAATAGTACGAAGACGTTATGAGTACAGACTGCCACTATAAAAATCCTAATAAATAACCAAAATAAAATAAACTGTTCTGGTTAAGTCATCCCATCCAAGATGTCCCCCTGCCTTGTGTCCTGTGCTGCTCGCGACGGGATCCAGGCTCTCACTGACCCTGTACTGGATAAATGATTACAGAAGACGGACAGACAAACTGATGTTAGATGGGCTTCTCACGTACCTTGTCTAGGGAGAAGGTCTTGGTGACGGCAAAGCCCCACCCCTCCTCAAAGGCCCTACGGATCATAGGGGCGCTGGTGGTGGGGGGGGCGCTGGCCAGGCCGAACGGGTTTGGAAACCAGATCCCAGCGATCTTCACGCTGATGTCCACAGTGTCAATGGAGGAATAGAAGAGGGGAAGCCGGGCCTCACCGTCCACCATCACGCCGTGGATTGACTGGAAGCAAATGCATGGACAAGCCTGATCACCACCACTCTCTCCAATCTCTCCGCCAATTCCCCGGCATGGACAGGCCTGATCACCACCACTCTCTCCAATCTCTCCGCCAATTCCCCGGCATGGACAGGCCTGATCACCACCACTCTCTCCAATCTCTCCGCCAATTCCCCGGCAATTACACTGCGATCTAGATAATAATGTAACGTCATCATTCACTTATTGTTTCACATGAAAGGATATATTAACATCTGAAGGACGATATTGACGGTATGATACAGTAGCAGACTGTTTGTTTTAGAGTCATCCGGCACATTTTTAGTCCTTATGATATAAAGGGAAAACAGTCATACATCAGTACTCACTTTAATTAGCAAAGTGTTTATCGAGGCGCCATAATTGCTTCTATAATAATGTCACATCAGCATAGTAAATAACACCCTGGCAAGCATAAGGACAGCATAGAGAAAGCATTTGAATGGCAGAGAATGACGATACCCAGGTTGCATAGTGGGCACTATACAGTGTTTGAAATGTAATTAAATTTCAATTATATACTTAAATGTAGAAAATGCACAAAAATGCAAGTTTAAAGTATTTACAGATTTTAACATGGAGTTGTATGCAAATTAAAAAGTCGTGCACATAACAAAATCTGGCATTTAATCTTCTTTCTCCCCCCATTGTGGGCAAATTTGATCTCCCGTTCTTTTTACAAGACGCATCAGGTTGGGCTCACAAAAGGATCGTTCGCCGAAAGCAAAATCGTCACAAGAGCAACAGGCATCAGAAGTAGGGAATGAGAGACCAGCCAAAGCACTGAAAAGCGTGTGATTCCATAAATCGGGGTAAAAAGATAAATAAAAAATAAACAACCTCCAGAATACAAATAAACCTCCCGTCTGATGATCATAAATATTCATTTTCTGCACACGTGCATTAAACTTCGGTATTTACTTTATACCTAAATAAAAACTCATCACACTTATGCAAATGAACCTCATTAAACTTTAGTTCAGACATAAAACCTGCAAGTGGCACAGAGTAATATTTTTTGCATTAACTAGAGCTGTAAACAAAAAACATCAAATTATATATATGAAATATAATATTAAAATGATACTCTACACTTAAGTGTTAATTGAGTCTGGTCCTTATACTTATATGCATTAACATTTATCTTTAAATGGTAATTTATAGTAATCAAAGAAAAGTTCCATTTCATGGGATAGCTTACAGATGCACCTACCATTATGAACACATCTGTAATTGTAATGCTGCTGAATATGATGACAAGTACAGCACCGCGTTACATTTATATCATCAGTTACATTTAGCAATCCTGCATTTCCTAGCTTGTCTATATAACCTTAAAGTAATTAGCAAGCTCATTAATATACGCTTTCATATGCTTCCCAGAGAAATAAACTGCATATCAATTGCGTATTTTAGCCATGCAGCAGTTTTAAATACCAATTATCACTTTATATTTACAGATGTTTTTACAAAATAATAATAATAATAATAACTTGATGAACATTTAAAGACATACTGTGCCCTGTGCAGCCCCTCTTTCCAAGCGTCTCCCAAACACGCCCACTCCTTTCTGGACACCATATGATATATTATGCAACACTGGCTGTTTCGCGCATTTCCTTATGGCGAGAAGTCAAACTCACTTCTCCGACGGTCAGCTGTTCTTTTTGTGATAATCTCAGCTGGAAACAACTCAAGCACCAGCAGGATAATCAACAAATGAACTGTCATATAACTGAAAAGGAAAGCAGTGTAAAACTGAACAATAGTTCAGTGTTCTATTATTTTTTGGTCCATGGGTAAGCTTGAAAACCTACCTAAGTTTACCGGTGCCTCTACCTAAATAGAGCTAATTTATTCACCTCAATTTTGACACATGACATTATAAAAGATCGCAATGTATAGCTGACACTTATGATCCACTTATACGCTGTACTTCTAATGTCTTAATTAAATATTGAAATAGAATTGAAAACCACAATAGAGATGCAACGCCTAGAAAAGGCATTTTAAATAGGACTCAGGTACACTGTTAATTGAATTTATTTTTGTTTTTTTTTCCAGGTTGGAATTGCCAGTTAGCCCAGCAGGTCATACCTTACGTGATGCCCAGACGAGCTCTGGGAAAGTGATCAGTATTACACCGGCGGCATGGGTATTTGACCAATGGTAGGCGTCACCGTAGGGAAGCGACGGGCAAAGGAGCTAACCGCCAAACACCGCCCCCGACAAAACACCGAAAGCCACTTGGTCAGGCTCAAGCCCACATTAATGGCATGGTACCCACCCCTTCCGTGACACCTGGCTAACTTGGGTAGGCATTTACCTCTATCTGCCTCAAGTTATACCAGTAAACTCTAAGCTTTGAGACTAACTTACTGTGCACCAATAAGAAAAAAAGAACTGAAAAAAAACATTTCTCTAGGTTATTGCTGGTTGGAATACTTTACAGTGAGCATTAATAAATTTAATGGCACATATTTAATTAGGCACAGCAGGCAATAAAAAAAAGACAGGATTCCTGCCTGGCGCATATGTAAAAGCCTGTCTCTGTAATTTTAATCAGCTTCACAGCGCTTCCCTTGTTACAGTGTTTTCTTAGCCCTAACATGGGTCTTAATTCTCAGCATCTGCTGGAGTCAGTCAGAATAAGCGGGAAGACGTGATGGCAAGCTGGTGGATGACTGAAGCGTGGCGTCGAGCACCTGGATGTACTTGTGGATGTGCCAGGAAGCCTGTTTGCCATCATTGACTGACTCGACAGTGGTGTTCGCACGGCCCGCCAGGTCCCCGCCGGCAAACACCCATGGCTCACTTGCTTGCATGGTCTCGGGGTGCAGGTCGGGAAGACCCCATCTGTTGAACTTGATGGGAGTCATGGCGTCTTTCACTGGGGGGGGGGGGGAAGCAGCCGTTACGGTGTGCTGACACCGGAGCAGATGTTGGAGAGTCGGTCGGTTTAGCCATAAGGAGATTCTCCACTGGTCTGATAAACACTACAAAATGCATATTCTACCCTTAATTCTCTATTACTGATCTCTCAGGAACAGCCTTTAATCACAAGTGCTTGTTTACATTCATTTTAATGCATATAAGGTGCAAAAGTGCATTAACATATTAAAAGGTTTATTAAACACTTTATTTTTTATATACAGCTAAGATGTACAGTACAAGCATGTCCCCGTTTAGCCACCATGTTTTGTTTCAATGACCAGGTCAAAGCGGAACCTAAGAGACAATCACACACCTGTGCTAACGACCTCAGCCTTTCATTCTCAATCTCTTATATCCTTGTCCTCCAAGAAGACATTTTACATTTTTAACCACATTTTGTAGATTCTACTTCAAAGTTCTCCCTCTTTCAAGTGCATGAGATTTGGTCATAAATGCACACATCATTCGGAAAATGAATGCATTTCGCCATATTTGTGAACTGAGGTCGCTAAACGAAGAGGAATACTTTAGAGCAAGATCCATAAATGCTGTAGGGAAAAGATACATACATTTTTCAACGCAGGTAAAGAGAAAGTGAGCCCATGTCGGGGTTTGATTCTTATAGGAAAAAGAACGAACCATATACTGTAGATGAATGAACACAATTATCAAGTTATGGTGGGTGTGAATAGATACACACATACACACATGAGAGTCATCTCACCTTGATGAATGGATTCATTTGGAGGAAGCTGGAAAAAAGACAGCCCTAAGCGAATTGCCATAGAGAGCCTTACATCATAAATATTAAAGCTAGTCTTGTATATGTGCTTTAGCGACCTCGAGCCGGGTCCGGAGCAGCACCTGAGGGGCGCGTGTAATCTGGGTCGCTACTCGTTTAATCAGACAAGGAAGGAAGTCTAACTAATGAACCTGAAGGAGTCACAATCCGAGAAGGTCGAACAGATAATCAGACCGACCCCCCTGCCACCCCCCAGCGTCCTGAGAGATGGATATGGTAAATGGTAAACTGATTAGCTATGTCACACTGCAGAAGAACAACCCCCCCCCACAAACACACATACACAGCTGACACCTTTGTATGTGTCACCCCCCCCAACCCCATTGAGTGTCCAGTGATCACAACGGCCCCAGATACCACTCCCTCAACACAAACGCGCCCGCACGTCGGCCCGGGGGGGGGGGGGGCGGGGGGGGGGGGGGGGCGGGGGGGGGGGGGGGGGGGGGGGG
>JAODLD010000038.1:14244585-14261125 GCA_026781065.1 Mormyrops boulengeri
GGATGGGGCACCAACCCATCACAGGGCACAAGGCAGGGAACAACCCAGGATGGGGCACCAACCCATCACAGGGCACACTCACAAACCACCAGGATAACTCGACTTTTTTTCCCTATAAACAATTGCATTACAATGAAATTAATTTCTTAAAATAAAAAACAAGCAATCCATACATGTATACATGAAGACATAAGGGATCCATTCTTCACAACAGAAGCCCAAATATTTGAATGGGATATGATTTACGTCTATGAGGTGGCCAGTGGGTAACATGACTTAGCAGTTTTTGGCACACACTTAGTCTTCTCATGAAATCAATACATAAATTTCCACATATTGATCGACTGTTACAGAAATATGGCAACAAGCCTTGGATCAGCTATATTAAATGCAGCATGAGAATGATATTCATCCTTTCTGCAATGGACTGGCATCCTATACAGGGTGTAGCCCTGCCCCGTCTCCACATTCCCCAGCAACCATACTCACGATATACGGCTGAAAGAAAGTCTGATGTTATTCACGATTTTATATAATTATATTCAATGCAAGGAAATTTCAGATCCAGTAAATATGAACAGGATTTACACGAAGCAGTAATGTGAGTAAATAACTTCAGAGTTAGATTCATGTTGCTCACTAAGCACAGTCCGCAGGTTAAGAACATACGTCTTACGAACAACTCGTACTAACAAACAGACAGCCATAAAAACTATTATTTGGGTTAAATACAGTGGTTTTAAATAACAGAAGCATGCACTACTTTGTGATGCTCATTAAATCATTGCGCGGCCTCAGCGGTCCATCTCATGGTGCAGTACAGTAAAGTATGTACTTACTTTTATTATTACTGTTTATTATTATTATTATGTTTTGTATTATTATCTCACTGACATTCCTACAATTTCAAGTTAAAGTCAGACTTAAGGAACTGATCTCGTTCATAACCTGGGGACTGCCTGGCTATGATTTCAGCTTTCAAATGATAAAATCAAACTGTCTATCGATCATAAAGTCGTGTGGCTAACGCGTTTATTTGTTAAACTTCTTTGTTCAAAATTTTAATATGGTAAACAAAACTTTTTGAAATATATTCACTGTATACGAGTCTGTTAGTCTCCATCCCCATAACCATGATTAGGAAGTAGTTAGAAGATGGAAGGAAGGATGGAAGGAAGGAAGGATGGGTGGATGGATGCATGAGTCAGTTAGATGTTACACTAATTAGCATTTTTTCCGAATTTCATGCTGAAGTCAAAGAGAACTGAATCTGCTTATGCAAAAGTTAAAAAGTTATCAGTAGTATCACAGTTTAGCATGACAACACCAATATTAAATATGACTGGGGCAGTGGTGGCCTAATGGTTAGGGAAGCGCACTTGTAATTGAAAGATTGCTGGCTTGAATCTCTGACCAGCAAGGCACCACTGAGGTACCCTGAGCAAGGAACCGCCCCCCTTGTGCTGAATTAGCTGCCCCCTGCTATGTCAGGATGTCACATACTGTATGGGTTAAATGTAGAGGACACATTTCGTTGTTGTACACCGTGTGCTGTGGTGTGTCAACACTGATCTCTGAATATGGACAGTAACATATGGCCCCTTACAAGCTTATAGTAGTTAACACTGGCTATCAGCTTCCACAAATTTTCTCATTTTGTATCACTGCCCTGGACCAGGATTGCGCGCGTGAGTTTCACCACGCAGCCAGTTCCAGTCTGTACACATTTATCTCACCCATACAGACATGCAGGTCTACAGGGTTTCTAGCAAATTATCTATCTTCTCAGGAAGATATAAACGTCAGAAAATGTTTAGAAGATCCAAAATTAACACACGTATCACTCAAGGCTTGCAAAAATATGTATTTGGCATGCATACTTTACTTTTTTCTAGTTATAATAGAAGCACTAACATTTTCAAATATCTGCACTGAAAATGTTTCTGAGGTCAGTGATGACTTCCACAATTAATCCTGGGCTACCTGACTAAAGGTATATGCCTGTGTCACCATCAATACTGAAAGTCTAAATCATGGCAAATATTCACGCAAATATCTTCCCTTGATTTTCTTTCAAATTCATGTGGCGATGATGGTAGTAGCAATCATTACTACTGGACTGAGTACTCAATAAAAAAAAAAATTATTTGCAAATCTTGCAATAAATATCAAATCTGCTCTAAATACTAACATTTGTTCTGTTTACCCTCCATGTTAAATAAAGACAAAACTGCATAATATTGTTTAGAGACTTTTATCGACGATTCATCTGACCTTTTGTCTCTGGCCTCGTGGATAATTGACTATATATATTCCACAGTACAAAGTTCAAAGCTAATGCCTATTTTCTAAATGATCAGATGAAACTTCTTGCAAACTTCAAGCTCAGTACAGTGACAAATCCAACCTCTGAGGAACTCTTTTCACCACTAACATTTTTAGGAATTTTAACTGTAGGCATTATTAAATTAATTCCATCCAATATCAGCTAAACTGATAAAGCACCCAAATGCTGAGGGTCTCTTGCCCGGTTTACCACCCTGTCCTACACAAGCAGTCATGTTACCACTTACTTCAACACCATCTCCCGCTTACTCCATCCCTTCATCATCCAACCACTTAGCCACTATGGGATTTCCAAAGGTGCATGAAACGATTTGTACGATAGTCTTTGCTTTTGTATTGGACAACGTGCAGGAAAAAAAAAAAACAGATCTCAAGGCATCTGAAACTTTAGAATTAGAAATAATCTTAAGGAACTTAAACCCACATTAAAGAAGCCATAAACGTAACCATGGAAACTAAAGTATCACTTCCAAAGCTAAGTCATCTCTTAGCCATCTAAGATATCGCTTCCAAAAAATAAATAAAAAAGGATAAAAATAACAGGGGACAGTAGGCATGGTGAAGGTGTGAATATCACTAACGGTTTGTTCCAGAGACACATTTAACATGGTACACAGCTCATATACAGTCTGGTGAACATGGTACTACCCAGGGGTCAGAAGTTAGACTAAATACTTCCTGGCTAGTTCTTCCTTTCAAGATGGCTTGGCAAAACAAAAGGAACACTGACAGAGTGACGATCATCACTTTGCTGATCGAAAAATCCATCAACCACGGTTGGCCATTTTGAATACTTACTGGGCTCATCCGTAATGATAAAACTGCATTCATGCTATAATATATCCTACCTTAAATTTTTTTGACCTGTAAAAATGTTCTTATTAAGCAGCTGTTTTTCTATGTAAACATCATTTATTATAGAATACTCTGCATTTTTTGTTGATGAGTTTTCTTGTGTGAGCTGATTCCAAATTTTTCACCCTGCCGAGTGAGAGAAGACAAAGTGAAATCTTGCAGTATGTGGCTTGAATAATAAAGTTTCATTTGAAAGCATGTCTGAAGGTGAACAAAATGAACTTTTTGGGTGGAGCTGCCCATTAATTTTCTGCTTTTGAGAGAGTATGACATGCAAGCCCAAAGGCTCGCCGTTGAGAGTCATACCTCAGTTAAAAATCAGTATTGTTCCAGGTCTTAATTAAACCTGATGGCAATTCAGGGCCATTTTAATTAATCTTCACACAACACTTACACAAAAGATGCCCATTTGGCACTTCCTGAAGCAAAGCTATTGAAATAAAAATTCAGAATGGGTTGGGGAAAAAAATAAAACGAAAATTTGACCGCTCCAGTGATGTCAATTAATTTGACATTCAGAGAGGCATTTTTCTGACATGAAGGAGTCATTTAGACCACAGCTTATGTGCATTATCAACATCAAGGTCATGTCATTGTCATATTCTCTGCTTTAATAGAGTCTACTAAGTGTCCACTTTTGTTTTCCCTGAGAAAGCTATAAAGCAAATATCTACATTGATTTATAAGTCTAATTATAACGGAGTAGGGACGGGTGGCACTAAAAAATTTAAAGCAAAACCAATTCAATCATTTTATGAACTAGCATTATCGACACAGATAATAATACTAAATATTTTAATGACAATAATCTTTTTAAATATGGTAATGACAGTAATAATTTAATTTAATCATTATCAATCTGTACAGGATATCATATTTTTAAAAGTATATAATATTATATAAGCAAGAAAATGCTAGAAAATAAAAAGCATACGAATAAAACGAAAATTGTCATACAAACAAAAAATGAACTTTTACACTTTCAGAGATTAAATCTACTTAACATATCAATAATTAAAAAATGTCATGGGCGTCTGTGATTCCTGCATCTCGAGGGTCTGTTATTGAGGATTATAAATGTGTCATGTGCAAAAGTGCAGAAACTCTTTGAGAGAACACTGCGATGACTTTTGAGGAAAACAAACATTTATAAACATACGTCAGAGTGCATGAAACTGAATTATTTTTGGATTAAGATAATGTAACCAATATTTAGACAAAACGAGGGTTTAATTTTAAAGCATCCAGATATTGTATTTATTATAGGTTGAACGCGTGAAATACAGGCATTACCTTTTTAGCCTGATGTGACTGTACTCGGGGTCATTGGACAAATTCTTTAGCATCAGGAATACCATCATTATCTCATTCTTATCTGCTCATACTAAGACAAACAGTCAGTTCACCAGAACATAAAGTCTACAGACTGTTTCAGGAGATTCTGGATGACCAGGTTCATGTGCATCTTTTGAAGAGGCATGGACATATTCAGCAGGAAGTAACCTGTTATTTTTGGCCATTTTTCAACTGGCCAAAATACAATTTGTTTTCAATTATTTTGCTGATAAAATGGTATGCGAGTATGGTAACCACAGCTGCTCAGAATATAGTAACATCTTTGGTTGACCTTTCTGCAAAATTAGCTATTACTGATCTTTTTGGAAACGTTACGCTCACATGGCGTGTTCTAAAAGCACATGTTCATGCATCGCACAATCAAGTAATCATTAACGCTCTGCCAGCAGATTCAGCTAAGGAAGCTAAACAGCAATGGGCAGAGTCCAGACAGTTTGCATATGACAGATAAAACACAATATCTGCAATAACGAAAAAAAATCTAAATGACTGACATCATGTTCAATGTGCATTCCTACTGTATGCAGTGCAGTAATATTAAATAATTCCGATTATGATACTAAATGGAATTATTATTTATTAAAAAGTTCACTCCATATTTCTGGATCGTTTACACAGTTTTCCTCACTTGCACAACTAGTTTAAGAATGATGGCTGCTAGACACATTTCATAAAATATGCATGCATGCATCGTCCAACCACTCAGCCAGCGCGAGGTAAATGAGGGCCTGGAGTTACCGATAACATCCTAGACTGGGTGCCAAGTCAATCACAGAACATTAACACATTACACAATAACATGGAAATGCGCCTCTCTCTCTCTCTCTCTCTCACACACACACACACACACACAGGCTATTAAATCTTTGTAGGGACTCTCCATTCATTTCTATGGGAAAAACTCTAATCCCAAAATGACAACCTTAACCCCTACCCAGCCCTAACCCTAACCAGAAGCAACCAAACAAAATATGAGACTTTTGCCATTTTACTTTTTTTGATTGCATTCACAGATCTTTGTGTGGACCTGAAACGGACAACAACAAAATAACTGGTTTTTATCACATTGTGGGGAATCTTTGGTCCCCCACAATGTAATATAAATATAATCCACACACACACACTGCTGGGACAAGATTCGGAGCAAAAAAAAAAAGTCTTGATGTAATTATCTTAAACAAGCCCTTGCTTCTAACCCTAATTCTGTCATATGTGCTTAATGAACCACAATCTGTGTTTGTGTTTCTCTCCCTCCTATCATTTGTCAACTATTGACTTATCTCCTTAGGTTAAGCAGTTTCTGGCGCAGCAGTTAATCCTAATGGGAAAAGTCTTTCCCATAAGTAAAATATTGCTTGTGTCACATGCAGTTTTCATCTATTGTTTTATTCGCATGAGGTAATTCAGAGAGTGTATCCCTGCAAAACTTTGAAGTATGGATTCTAAATGGAACCAAGAACATTACTGCCAAACATGCTACTGTCAGAGAGTTGAACGTGGACCTGCAAGAGAGGTCTGATGGATTAAGTTTCACAAAAAGTAAATGCGAATGTCCTTTTAAATGTCAGGTTCCACAATACAGTAGAACAGTGGCATTTTCTTATATGCAGTCCCAGTCAGACCATATCCATAAAAGTTTTAATTGCAAACCAGCCTCTCATTTCATTTTCTAGGCATTTTTCTATTACATCAGCCAACAATGACCTCTTAAACGCCTGTTCTTACAACCAATATCCATACACAGACAAACTAGGTCTTATTAAGCATGATAGAATTAGAGAATAATTAATTTTAACTGAGGATAGAGTATGCCTTTCTCTGCATTTTGCTTGGCTGAGTTGTATAAACGTACAGGACGTCAGCAACACAACTTTCAGCCTCTGAAATAAAGACCACATTCCAACACTGAACACAATCCAGGGCTTTGCATTCCGATGCATTCACTCACTGCAAAACGTAAGCCTACAAAAAAAAATAATAATCATAATAATAATCACACAGTATATACTGTATTTGGTTCTCAAAAGGCTGATAGCGTTATAAATGAAAACACACAATGGCAGATTTTCTTCCTCTTCATCATCATCTTATTATTATTGTTGTTTGTTGTTTATTAATAATAATAAAATGATAAACAAGAAGAGGATGAAAAATATTTAGCATATACTATAAGTTTCTGTCGGGTAAACAACCGTATAGTATTTCACTGCTGCTGATGTGAAATAATGAGCTTGGTGTAAACTGAGCAATTCAAAGGAAAGAAAAAAATCAGACGGTAAAAGCGGCATGGACACAACTGACAGCAAGTAATAAGCAGGAAAGGCGGTTCACTGCGGTTCACGTAAGCAAGGCAGTGGAAACGCGTGCCGTCGTAAAAAGAGGAATTCTGCTTGTACAGTTAAATCAATATAAATTAATATTGGTTGGTGTTGTTATATATTGCTTTAATACCATAGATGTTTGCCCTTCGGCTTTACACAGTGCAAAAGAAAACAGTTCAAGCCAGCACTAACTGATAAAACAATAAAGGCAAAATGGGACCGATTAATCTTTATAAAGCATGTTTAAAACTGTAATCAGCGGCTGATTTAAAGTATTGTGTTATTACAACAGCCGTTAATACTCGAAATGTACATAACAAAAGAATTACTGGAAGCAAACACTGGAAAACCTTTACCACCCCCATCCCCAGCACCAGTCAAAAAAGCTGTCAAAAGCGTAATACTTGGACGCGAAGTTCTGTAATTAAATCCTAGGAAGAATTAATACACTTCCTGGAATGGGAAAATGTATATATAATGCATTTGTACCTCAATATCCGGGAGGTCCCTGCTCAGCATAGCCATTATGATTCGTCCAGGAAAATGAGATTTTCCAAAGTAACAAAATCGAAAAGTGTAAACAGGGACCCTGCGCTTCCTGGCGTTAAGAAGCGTGTAAGAGCGGCTATGACGTCAACATCCGCCTGCTCCATCCGCAGCCCGGGGGTGCGCGCTTGGGGCTCTGCAATCATGTCAAAGCTACTGCTAGCATATTGGTCATTTTATCTGACAGAATCTGCGGAGCTTAAACCCCGTCGTTTTAACTCAGTATAATTTTAATTGATAAGGATTCACTATCCGGTTGTTTGACTGCCCTTCTCAGGCTTTTCCCCACCGTAGTGGTACATTCCAACAAGAAGCCACTTTGTTAAAAAAAGTTCTGGTTGTGCTTTGAACTGCTGTCGTGGGCTGTAATTTAAAGTCATAAGGGTATCTCGGCGAGTGTTAATTGCTGTCCGTCTCGTTAAATAGAGATTGAAATGTTATACATTGATTTTACACCAATGAAAATTACGCTGCCAGAAAAAAAGGGAAGAGCCCAGAGGGGTGTTACGCAAAGCCAGATTTCTCATTATCCAAACGTATAGACTGAAACCTGACATTCTTGTTGGACAGTCATCTCCTTACATTTGTCTTGAGTTGTCTAGCTAATGAAGAAATCCTGCTTTGTGGAACGGTGCAGTTTTGTTTCCCAAGGTGCAAACACACATTAATGTGTCAACTGTGCCTTAAATTAGACTACAGGTAGATTTACATACAGCTAGGGTACAGTTGGCAGAGCCTTGAGGGTACAGCCGCAGTGACAAGTAAAGGTACAATGACCTACAGCTAAGGGTACAATAGGCAGAGCCTTGAGGGTACAGCCGCAGTGACAAACAAAGGTACAATGACCTACAGCTAAGGGTACAATAGGCAGAGCCTTGAGGGTACAGCCCCAGTGACAAGTAAAGGTACAATGACCTACAGCTAAGGGTACAGTTGGCAGAGCCTTGAGGGTACAGCCCTAGTGACAAGTAATTGCACCCTGAAAGGTACAAATTAGTACTTCTTTCTGACAGTGTAATAGTGACACTAAATGCACATTTTCTACTTTGGTTTCATTCCAGTATCACATGGTATGACCTCCCTACGAGAATCCAGGGTGTTTTGTAATGCGTAAAATGTAACAAAACTCGAAATGCTTTTTTTTTATCAACGATGACTAAAAGAGTTTTCTTACATGACACGTGATCAGCATTTCTGTCGGTGCTGAAGTATACAGCGGTTTATTAGTTAATCATGGCAATTTATTTAAAGGCAATCAAACCATAATTATTTTTGTTGAAGCAATTATTTTCAGATTTTGTCATGTATAACAAATAGTCTGTTTTTATTTGGCAATAAATTTCCCACTAAATATCTAGACTTTCGGTTGGCATTTGCTGTAATAAATACAGTACGTCAATCTGTCCATCCACATTTCCTAACTGTTAACCTGAATGAGGTCATTGTTACCCTGAATGAGGTCACTGTTGCCTATACCCAGAAAGAGACGACATCGTGGCTTCTGCAGGGTGACTACCCCAGAGTTGAGTAGTTGGCATTACTGCATATCTTCCGAGTGTGGGAGGGAGCTGGAGCCCATAGGAGAAAGCCACAAAACATGGAGAGAACATTCAGACTCCTCACATGCAGAACATAGTCAGGTTTTCTAGCAGCAGCTCAGGAGGTGTGTCAGTTCCTATAGTACAAATACAAATGCCCGACACTGTTCCACAGATTCATGGGTAGCTATAGCTGGAAGGTTTGCAATAGCGCAAGCAAAGACTGAGATGTGGATATATGTGAAAGTCTATGAATGGTCTGAAAAATTGCAGTTGCTTAAGGGATTCAGATGTGGTTGTAGACAATCATCAGGGATTATAGACATTTGGGCACCGTGCCCCTGCCTGATCTGTACGGTCACACCAGCTTTCTAAATCTGATACTGGCTTTTCCCTGTGGAGAGATAGGCTTGACTTGGAAGTATTTCACAAGTCTGAAGATCAAACAGGTGCTGTACTTCTGGTTTAGTTTGTATAGTTGGACAGAATAAGGCAACACCCACGGTTACTTCAGGCTGAGGTGCTTCTGAAGACGGTTTGGATGCAGCTGATGTTGCTGATAAAAAAAATATAAAACTAGCGGGATTAGGCTAGTAATCTGCTCCATAAAGGTTACAGCATTAGCTGTAGAAAAGTTATCACCTTGGGAGATGAAAAGTAAAGAAGCATTGATGATGACGCGTGATGCCACAGAGATCGCATAAATAAATCAGTTCGATTTTAGGCGGCCCGTTTGCACAAAACCTCCCAGGTAAATATAGCAACATAAGCAGTAGAATCTGAGTGAGGTCAGAGTGAAGACCTGAAGAGTGTTGTGTGTAGCATCAACATGCAGAAATGCGAATATAAATCGCGGAGCTGTGGAAATGATGGGCTCCTGTTTCAAAGAAACACTTCAGAAGTCTCTTCAGGATAATGATCATGTACCTCATACAACCTTGGTAATAGAGGTGTTGGTTATTATTTATTGTCATTATCACAAAGAATATGTGAGTGCTGGAATAATACGAGCAGTGCTCCTCAGAACCTACTCCACAAATTTCATATGTTCTTGACTACAAGAACAAGGAGAACAAAGAAAAGAAACCTTGTTTTTTCATTGTGTTGGGTTAACATAGTACATGTTAGCAGCTTGTCATTGACAAGGAAAAGGATAACCCCCCCTAAATACATGGTCAGGTGCTCCTTGATGCCTACTGACATTCATTTACACAATGTTTCTGGCCCCCGTGTCCAACTTTCTGTGACTCATGACTGTATCGTTCCACATGCACTAAATTACATTTATTTACATTTACCTATTAAACAGACACTTTTATCCAACATGACATACAATTGGGAAAGCAGAGGCAGTCAGTGCCTGGAGCAATTGGGATTGAGGGCCTTGCTGAAGGGCTTAACGCTGATATCACTCTACCAATGCAATTTGAACCACTATATACTAGTGTACAACACACGTCCATGTAATTTATTCATTATGTATTTATACTGTGAGTTATTTTTTAATTACCACTGAACAATAAGAATCCCCCATACTACCACAAGATCCACACATTATTTTTTAATCTTTTTTAATTGCATTGATTAATTGCATTATTTGTCACTTATAGACCAAATTAGTGCTTTCTGTGTAGGCTTGAAATGTCCATTTCCACCACAGTGTGTTTCCCTAGTTCTGATTGTATTGTTCATTTGTCACAAAGCTTAGAAACTGATGTATCTTTTTTTCATATTCTTCATCTTTTTAATTTATATATTTAATATATTTATTCCCTATGACATTGGCAAGGGTATGTGGATAGAAGATGGATGGATGGATTTTCAAACAGTGTTTTGAGTTGCATTGAGTATTTTGTAGCTTTATGGGGTTTTGCCTACGAAATTGTGTATTCTATATACACCCGAGCTATATACTATATTATTTTATACAACTAGCTGGGGTAGGGCTCACTTTTGCTATTTTATTGCAAAATAATCCCTAAAATAATTCCAGTTTCAGTATGCCACAGCAGTTCTCACTAGATAGATACTAGTGTGACTTGTGTTTTGAGGTGGCTGTATGTACTGTATAAGCACAAGTGCAAGGTTAGTGCAGGTTTAATATTTCCTCCAGTTTGTCTCATTGTACATTCACCGTATCACCCCTTAGCCCTCTGCAAGGCCATTGCCTCACAGGGGATGAGCTGCAGCCTCATTGGATGGAAGGAGTGAAAGGAGTCCAAAATAGATATTAATGTAAGTGCCTGCGGTGGAGGTATGAGTGAGCAAAAGGGGGCGGAGACAAGAGAGGAAAGTGGACAAGTTGGATGGACAGCAGGTACCTTAGGATTTGGCCTTGTAAACTACAAAAACACATTTTGCTAAAAGGCCAGATTAGCGTTTCCCAATCTGCTCCTTGGGGACCCTGAGTCCATCCATGTTTTTGCTCCCTTTGAGTTCCCTGCCAGACCGGGCATATTCTTGCTGCATTTGTCCACATTCTTGTCCACATTTCACTACCAGGAGCCAGGAGGGAGCAAAATCGTGGACTGTCTGTAGGTCCCTGAGGACCGGACTGGGAATCACTAGCCTAGATGAGTTATATTAATTTGTCCAACTAATGACTGCAAATGTAGTTTCATTTTGCTTGATGTTGACTATTAACTATAATTTTGAGTTATGCGGTTATTCATATAACACCTATGAGCCCGAAAAGCCAAACAGTTTTTTATGTGTCAGAATGATCTTGAAATGCAAACAGCGACCAGCCGCACACTAACATTCCTATGTGTGCAGCAGATACATAGTAGATTATATATCATTTAGGAGGTCCCTGCAAAAAATAGGATTTAAGCTAATCTCCAAAGACATCTTCTATGATTTTCCAATGACAAATGTTGCAACAACAAACCATTATTTTTGGTCTTTTCAAATTAGATTCAGCTGTCAGGTGAAATTGAACTTTGTTTTTAAGAAGTAAAGTAATAAAGATAGTAAAGAAATACTTTATGTTACCAGCATAAATGTTAGTTGTTTTTTCTAGTCATATGTAGATTCATATTTTGATAGCAGATATCTTGCAATTTGGTATTCCAAGTATTGCCACTGCGTAATGATAAACAGTCCATTTTCAATAATATTGGTTTAACAATTTTACAAGAAAATATTTGTTTTCTAGCATCTAAATTGCATTTCTTCCATAGTTTTGTGATTATTTGTGTATATTTGAATGAATGCAAATTATGTTTCTTATCTTCTTGCTCAATTACACCTGATTTAATGCAAATTATACATCAGAGTTTACCATTCAGATAATTTCTGCAGGTTCCACACATAATTCCCCAGCGTTGCCTCACAAAGACCTGTTGTGTAATAGTGTGCTGTTTGCAACTATAAGCATAATTAGAGTAGTTTTGAAGGAAATAGTGCACCTTTAGTTCACAATAATCTGTTTTATTCAAATGTGTCGGTCAGGACTTAACATAAAGACACCGACTGAACCTTTACTGCCACAGTACAGATGTAACCACTCACTTTGTTGACCTATATGGATAAATTTACATTGACAAAAGTAAACATGGTGGACATTGTGTACTTGTGTAAAAGTCATACGCAAAAGCTGTCCCTTTTTTAAAGAGAGTAAACAGTAGCTGGGCATAGTGCACTACAGTGAACTGCACTATCACTGTGACTTGGCATTTAGATGTAATGGCCTGTTCTACCAGCTCAAGGTTAAAGAACGGGTCAGAAAAAAATGCACCCTGCAAATATTCCTCACCCGGCAAGAGTTTCTTGGATACATATATTTCTTCTTGATGAAGTTCACTGTTGCAATAAATCAGATCAGGGAATAACACGATTTTGGCATTCTGGAGAAGTCCTACATTAGTGGGTATATCTGAATGCTAACACAATTAATAATTTCTATTAGCTTCAACTGCTTAGAGTACAACTGAATAACAATGAAAAACTTGCCAAAAGAGGTTCTATTACATTTTATTAGATTCATATTCTTTGAACACTTTTAGATATGTGGGTACGATAGGCGACAAATTTTGTCTGTAATAAAAATTCTGAATAAATAACAGATTTTTTCCCCAAAATACATACAATATATGAATTTAATAAGAATCTAAAGGACACTGCAAGTCGATGTGCACTGCATTCAACATTTAATCCAGCAGAACAAAAAAAGCAACAATGTTAAGATAAATTCATAAACGTAAAAGTAGCTTCAGCATTAAATTACATTTTGTTCAGTCACGGATCAAAGGTAGTTTTATTATATAACGCACACATATTGAGAATGGGATGGAACCACAGCATCCTTTATTGCTTAGCTAAACCCTTGAGGAATAAAGATATATGTCAAGTCTAATTTTTGCATGGTCCTTTCGCAAGTCAATCTTTTGCTAATAATATGAAACCGAACCAAATGATTTAATGTCGTAGGACAAAAAGAAACATTATTCTTCGGTTTAATTTGATAATTCTGTTTTGAGATTTTATTTAGTGGGGAAACTGCAAATTGCTTGCATATTTCATAATCTCCCTTAATCATTCAATTGATACATTTCTAATAAGAGCGTATAAATTACATTACATTGCATATTTCATGATTTCACTAGACTAATTGAGTCATTAATTCAGATACTGTGGAATAGTTATATAATGCTTTGGTTCCACATTACAGAGGGAACCATGAATATACGACTTCATTGTTACTGAAAAATGCTTCATGAATTAAATAAGAAGTGGCGTGTGAGCTGAGTGTGGCTCCCTTAGGAAACATCACAGCATGACATCCACCACTCAGACACAGAGGATTAAACCAAAATCTCTTTTGAAAAAGAAGATGCAGTATATGTATATAATTCTGAAATTCCGATTTAGTTGCAATGCATAACAAAAAGTAAAAACAAAAACTATGAAAAAGAAAGTAATGTTTCTTAGTTTTGGTATTTTACATAGCTATTTCATTTAAACTGAATAGCATGGTGGTTAGCGCTGCTGTCTCACATTTTTCAGACTCAGATTCGTGTCTCTGGTGGGGCTGCATATGTGTGGATTTTGTGGGCTCAGGTTGTGGGGTTTCCTCTGGGTTCTCCAATTATGCCCCCCCCCAGTCCTATGATGGGTTACACCCAGCCTCCAGCTTCCAGAAGAGGATCTGCATAAGACAACCGCATACAGGAGATGGATGACCTGACAGATAGAAGGACAGAGGGGTGGATGAATGAATGGACAAATGGATGGACGGACGGATGCACCATCAGTCCATCGATCGAGTTTATTAAAACTTGTGTTGAGGAATTAATTTGGTTGTCGACACAGAGCTCTTTTTCCACTCACACAGCTGCAGTATAGTTCCACCAGTGTTTAGTCCTCTGCACTCAAACATTAGCAAATCTGCTTCTAAAACCACTGGTTTGTGTTAGATGGTGAAAGCGAAGGAAACATGACAGCTTCAGCTTCATGACTTCCACTTCTCCAGTCCTAAGATCTTATTATCGACCTTAATATGCATCTTAATGGTCCACTGGACAGCAAAAAAAAACATTGATCTGCTTCTTATCGGGTGTTAACACTTTGCAATTCTTTGGCAATCCATTCCATAAGCAAATACTATTCAATCTTTAAGTGTATCAGGGTTATGTGTATATATATATATATATATATATGTAGTTTCTTAAATCACATAGCATGAATTCAGATTTTTTTTCTCCCTGAAATGGCAAATATGAAGGAAATAAATGTCTTTCATCATGTCATTTTTTTTTTCATTCACAAAAGTACAACATGACAGATGTTTGACTCATAGTTCTTTGTCAGGTATAAATTAGACCTCTGAATTAAACAGGTGCACCATATAGGGTAATATTTTACATCTTAAATACATTACATGCATTAATACTTCTAAAATAATGTCTGATTTAAGCAATTACTTTTGTATGGAGTGCTTAGTATGTGAAATATTCAGCAAAACCATTTCATTGTTTTGTCATTTATGTATGCCATGAAGGTCAGCTACGTTTTTTTTTTTAGCTTTTTAATATTTTATGTATAGAATTTAATATTTCTGCAATTCTGTGGGGATCACTAAATGTCAGGTAATTAACAGCATGCAAAGGGACTAAAACGTAGATTAAGGCAGTTCACCATTCATTATAAATACATGGAATGTTATAATGACTATAATAATGCAGTTTGATGCAGTAGTGGGTCCATTATATTGAGCAGAAGGAACTGGCGATGGCAGTGTAACAGCAAACAGGTAAGGTACAGAATATAGAATGTGTTTCTCATTTTTCTATGCATCTACAAAAATCTAAAAGTCTTTGTTCTGAAAAGGGGGCTCTGGATCACCTAACCAGTTATGCAGTTTCAAAGACATCAGCCTGTTCAGCTGTAGAATCAGACTATCGGACCGCTGTTCTTTAAGCTTAAATTGATGTTTGGTTTGATGCTTAGTGTTTCTGAGCATCAAATTTCCCATCTGTAATTTTAATACTCGTGTGTAGCCAATAGATGGTGATTAGCTACAAGTTTTTTAATTTTCTTTTTGGCATATTTATTCTTTAATTGGAAAACAGACTCAATGTCATTTTAGGTAGCAGACCTCTAAAGATTTTATTAGACACTATTGATTGACATCAGGGTACTGACTGCAGCCTGAGTGATTCGCCATGACTGAATGATAAAAAAAAAACATACATGTATCCTGCTTTGAATATGCAAGTGATGCTGAGTCTGTTCCCCTTCGTCACACTACCTGATAAAAATAGAAGAAAGATGTCAGTTGTGGAGTTCCAAACACAAGCTCACCATCTTCCCAACTTTCTCCTAACTTCGATTCTAATTCCATCCACCTGTCGGACCCTGCCTCCCTCTATCCCGGAACCCATCCCAGAAGCTCCTGGGAACAAGGCAGGAAGTGTATCAAAATACGCCTGCTAAAATTTCACATTATTAGTGTGCAATAAAATGGATATAAGAACACTGATTTTTGAGGCATTTTGTTTCCAGACATTTAGTTGAAGCATGTGAATGTCAAAATGAAAGGACAGAATGTGTCACATGTGGAATCAGGAATGGATTTGGAACATGCAGAGTAGTGTTAGGGTCTGGGTTAGGGTTAGGGTTTGGGTTAGGGTTAGGGTCAGGGCTCGGGTTAGGTATGTATAGCATGTGCACAAGAGTGCATTGGTGCCAAGCATCCAAAATTATTCTGGGGGACTCAGTTGGAACGCTAAACGAAAGAAATGCTTTCTGATACGCAGTAATGTTACTGGTAATGTATTATGTTGGCTAGTTTTTAGATTATGTCATTCAGGAATTGAACTTCCGTGTAATGTTGTTGCTTTTTCTAAAATCAATCAGATTAGTTTGAAAAAGAGAGAGGAACGGGCGGAAAGGAACGGAACTTGGGAATGAGAGAGGGAGAAACGGCAGAGAGGAGCAAAAACAAAAGTCACATTTACAATCATACCACATCTACAGTCATAGCACATCTACAGTCATATCACATTTACAATCATACCACATCTACAGTCATAGCACATCTACAGTCATATCACATTTACAATCATACCACATCTA
>JAODLD010000038.1:14315832-14337447 GCA_026781065.1 Mormyrops boulengeri
GTCAGGTTGGAATAAAGGAAACGTGTGTGAGTGACATGTAATGTCTTACAGCCATTTTTAACAGACCCCACCCACCCAGCCACCCACACTCAGATTAGGAGCTTGCCCCCGCATTGGTTCTCTTCTAGTCTCCATAGAAACCAAACAACTATAAACTCCAACAGTGGTAGTTTTACATGGTTGTACACTCATTAGATACTCATAATTTACTCTGCCTATATACCTTTAGGTGATATTTTTAATGCACAATTATTGAATTTGACTTCACATATATAAGTTTGTAACCATGCACAATAAGTAATCCTTTAAAACCTTGAATTATATGCTACTACATTTCCTCCTGTTAATGGGCTTATAAATCCTAATCCTCTGAATGTGGGTTCAATTTTACACGGCAACAATTGCAGGTGGAAAATTTTACTGACAATAACAATGCCTTTAAGACAGGCCAGAATTAAACCAACCTACTTTGACATTTACTGTATGTTTCAGCGATGTGATATGTAAATGGGAAGAATCAAATATTTACACAAACAGGAACATAGACATATACACTGCCCCTCAAACCGTTTTCAGAACAGTAAATTAAGATCAGGAGATGCTTCCTTCTGATGAAAAGCCAGCATTCCGTCCTGTGAGTAGAACAGACAGCTATGGTTCTTTTCCCAAACAACTCAGATCACGTTTCAAATACGACCTGTGTCATTTACGGGGAACTAAAGAAATGAGCCTCATTCTGCTGAGGCCTGGAGGGAGGCTGGTCGCCGTACTGGCCGTTCACAGCATGCATGCAGTCTTCGGCTGTTTATCAATACCAAGAATGCAAAGAATGCACTTGCGTTCTTGGCAAGAGCGGTCTTGCTAACCTGGCTCCCAATAACAAATTTGGAACGTAATGGATCGTGGGTTCTCGTTAGCAGGCATGCAACCACTGCATGCTTGATGTTTAGGGGTGGGCAAGAACAACATCCAGGGATTTTTCCCTTCCTCTGTACTTCTGTTCGTGAGTACTGAAACTGTACTTTGGCAATGTAAGATGATGTCAAATGGGCGTGCGAGGACACCACAACAGTCAAGAATGCGTAGCGATAAACGCCCTTTTGTGTGGATTTTTGGGAGTATGCTGCTCTCTGGCTGCTCCCAAACTCACAACCTACACACAACTTAGCACGTTCTACACATGGTGGGGGGGTGGGGCGGATCCACCAAAAGTCTGCCATTAGTTTCCCTGTTCCTTCTGTCACTCTTTAGCTCTCCTGCGTGACACCAGTGAAATGAAAACCAAGCAAGCGGAGAAAACAGTGGTTTGGATGCACCGTGCAGAAGCTGGAATCGTGTGGGAAGAAATGGAAAAGAGAGGGAATATGGCATGTCTTAAAAATTAAATCAACCCAAATATAAGAATGTTACTATAGCATTATGCAACAGTTAACATGTTTATAGCTCCTGCTTGTTCAAGGCCAATTCCATGTCTTTCAAGGGTACATCGACCATTCAGGCTTCTGCTGCTTTACAGGGAATATCCACCTGCTTTACAGGGAATATCCACCTGCTTTCCAGGGAATATCCACCTGCTTTACAGGGAATATCCACCTGCTTTACAGGGATATTAGATAAGCCATCAAGCCACAGTTTGCTTATACAGGCAGCAAAACCAGCATGAAAGAATATCCTTGTAAACAGTTAAGCCAGAGTTCCGCTATTATGTGCAGTGAGAGTGTCTGCGTGTGTGCAAGTGGTCACATATATATTACATTGTACAGACTAAATGGCCCATAATGTGATAAACTCCTGTTATTTTGAAGTTGTGGGGACCTTGCCTGTGGAAATGAACGGAGAGTCCATGCAAAGATATAGATACATAATTTGTGTGCGTGGGATTGTATGTAACACATTGTGGGGACCAGATATCCCCAGAATGTGCCAAAACCTGTTACTTTTTAGCTTGTGGGGAGATTTTTCAGGTCCCACAATATAAACCTCAAGTTTATAAAAATCTTGTGAATACAATAAAAAAAACTAAGATAGCTGAAAGTCTTGTGTTTTGTTTGGTTACTTATGATTAAGGTTACGGCTAGGTTAGGGTTAGGGTTATCATAGTTAGGACTATGTTTATGCCTATAGAAATTAATGGAGAGTCCCCACAATGACAGGAATATATGATCTGTGTGTGTGTGTGTGTGTGCGCGCGCGCACATGCAAGCATTTCACGCAATTGAAAAACCTTCCTGCATTTGAATGCAAAATATGTTACAATACACTTATGTTTATTCTGGCTATGGTGTAATGGCACTATATGAACAAGAAACAATGAACCCAAACGGCATTTGACAGATGAAAGCAAATGGGATTTTAATATTTCATTGAACTGACAATGGGTAATTAATTTTAGGCTTAGTTTCACTGAGAGTGTAAGTGAAGTCAATGCCTCCTGTTTGAAAAAAGAAATCTTTAGAAAAAAGGAAACGGAAACGTTACATTCATGTCCAAGGGCCTCAGATTCATTGGACAACAATGTGAGACATATATATTTTGACAAATTCTCCATTCTGGGTTTTTGTTACCTATACAGTGAATTTCAATAAGCATTGTTTTCCAGTCTAAGAATATTAAATGATTCATTTTCGGGGGAAAATTGCTCCATAAAAGTAAGAAAAAAATAGATCACAGGAGTGGTGTAGGAGTAGTGTAGGAGTGGTGTAGGAGTAGTGTAGGAGTAGTGTAGCCCCTACACTTGGGATGCCAAGGACACTTGATAGTGTAAGACGAAAGTTAAGCATGAAGTATTTATAGTGGTGATATAATATTCATCCATATGTATCATTCTTCTCATCTGCTTTATCTGTGTGTGCTGTGGTGAGTAATGGATGGTTATTGGAGTACCCTCTGCAGGGCCTTGGCTGGTCATGGAGGGATGATCATCATGCACCGCTGGCTGTGGCTGCAGAGGCTACTCCAGCCGGCCAGGGGGATGTTATGAGTTTCTTGCTCTAGGTGGATGCCCAGGAGCACAGGTGAGAGCAAAAGGGAGATAACAGTTTATAGCGCCGGCCTGAGTGTAATTAGAAGTGACCTGTAGCAGAACAGTATGAGAAGGCAATTGGTCTTAGCATCAGCAGAGATAAACTATGGCAGCATGGCAGAAAGGTCCCTGATTCTCCAGGCCTCCCACTGAATACCAAACTTGGCCCAGAATGCCGCGCTGTTCTCGTTGACTTACTGTAAAAGTCCCAGGGCCACCTTCAGTTCAGGGGTATAAAAAAATTGCGTGATAATGAATGAAGTTATGGCTGGCTAGTTATGCAGTTATTGTTTGTGAGTCTAAAAGCTTACAGACTAAATTGGGACATGACAAAACATAGAGGACGAACATCCTTTTTACACAATAAATGAATAAATCAGTTTTTATTGAGAGAAACGCCTCATTTTAAATTTCCGCAATTCAATAAAGTTAATTTTTTGCAGCTACCCGTGTTAGAACGACTAAATATAAATTGTATTTCATGTCTGCTTTTTATGCATAATCTATATCACTCTACTGTCGTGCCGTTTTAGGATTCATCCGCTGTTGATGCTACACTTTGGCACCATCTCGCACAGACAGCCCCGAGTTCCATTACATTCCTGGGCTGGATGCTCCTTGTAATGGACTTGGTCCGCAGAGAGAGCAGTCTGCAGGAATTCAATAACCTCAGAGACAGGGCCAGTCATGTCAGTTCAAATTCAAGTTTCTCCAAGTTGATTTAACTCTTGGACAATTTATTTAGCTCCAGTAACTTTTTGTGTATGTGACAATACCATTTAAAAAGCAAATAACAGCACACACTCCAAAAGCCAGTCTTCATCGATTGGCATTTGCTGATTTTTCACACCAACATTTGGAAAAAAAAATTGGCCGGGGTGAAACAGAAGTCATGTGGTGCAGGTCAGTAGGAGTTTGACTGCAGGCATGTCATGAATGACCACATCCCATTAGCCACATAACAGCTGGAAAATTCAGTGTTTCACATTGCTTAGGGTCTTACTTATTTGGCTTACAAATTAAGTTACAGCACTTTCTTACATGCAGAATTCCATTTAAGTAATTATTACTGCTTTAAACGTATTTAAATCTACGAATGTATTGGTTTGTTTAAAATATAAAACAGGAAATGTAATGACTGAATATTTTTGAGATTCTTGTTATTTCTGTCTACATGACACCAACATTTTGTCTAATTACTTGCATTATTTCTTCCTTGCCTTTGTCACTAGTTTATAGCCCTAGAGGTGTGTACAATTGTACCTCAATGATTCAAATAAAATTTGTCGAAGACAAAAATGCACATCTGAGTGCAGCATTTTTTCCAAGTATAAAAAATAGATCCCAAAACACTCATTTGGAAACTCATTTTGCACAAGGTTTTCAAAATAAAACATATTAAACATTAAATTAACAAAACTGTCATCTTTCGGAAAAATGTTATCTTTCAGGAAAGATCTTTCAGGGAAGATAACCATTTTCCTCTGTTTTTGAAAATGTTTTAACAAAATCCCATTGTGGTCCGTTTATTTCTTTATTCTGTTCATGTCCTTGAATATTTGATTCAAGAGTTTATTCATCACTACAGAGTTATACAGGTACAACATGCAGTCAAAGGAAAAGGTAGCCTGCTCCAAAACAACGCAAAAAAATCATAAAGAATAAAATTAAAATAGCAAAAATAATACATTTGCAGGAGAGATAATGGAATTAACTTAAGTAGAATATAAAGTGGCAAATATAAAGTGACCGTACAGAGTTACAGTATATATATGTCATTCATACATTTACTTACAACTTGTGGTGACCTAGATGTCGATCCCAGGAAGCAAACGGGTATGAGACACTCAGGGTGCGATTCCTGTTCATCACACAGAGCAATTTAGAGACACCAGTTCACCTGGAGCACATGGCTTTGGACTCTGTCAGCAAGGTCACACAGGGGGACCAGCCGAAGTCAGACACTGAGCCAGGGACAATAATCAAACACACAACCCTGGAGACATGAGGCCACACTTCAAATCACTCAAGCACTGCACCACCTATGTGTCATTTATTAATCTGAATTTATAAATGTAAAGTGAATCGACTTACTAAACTACACTGACGCTTGGCAAGCGCTTAACTATGGAAGTACATTATCTATCTTCCAGCCTCAACAAGGACATTGTCATGAAGGTCCTGGAGCCTATCCCAGGATGCAAGGCCATGCACAGATTTTTCGAGGGGCAGGTACTCAAAGCAGGGGGTGGGGTTTATGGTATTATTTTGCAAAATGGGGGTGGAGGGCATCAGTAAATTTTACTGAATGGGCAGAGGGTCCCCCTCAGGCTCAGGTCCTCCGCAGTAAATGTGGCCGAACATCATGGGTAAATTGGTGATGATCATCAGTTGTCGAAAAGGGCCATTTACAACGTAAAGAGGGGGACAATTTCAACTGTTTGGGCAAAAGGGACAGGTGCCCAGGGCATGCGGACACATACGGCGGGTAATTCAGAGATGACACTCTTTGGAGGACGGGACAAAACCAGAATAGGCAGGGCAAACCCACACAGTCACACACAGACCAGGGACAGGTGCCCAGGGCATGCGGACACATACGGCGGGTAATTCAGAGATGACACTCTTTGGAGGACGGGACAAAACCAGAATAGGCAGGGCAAACCCACACAGTCACACACAGACCAGGGACAGATTCAGACCCCTGGCCCTAGAAGTGCAAAGCCTTCTGCAAAACCACCACAGCAATCTGAGGAATATGGTCTGGTGTTTTTGACCTAGAGATGCAAATCTTGACATAGATTTAGCATTCCTAACACCTTGCATTTCAAATGCATAAATAACACATAAAGGCAATACAAATATTTACATGTTTAGTCCCTTGTAAAGACTGCAAACACATCCCCTTTCCTCCCACTTGGTCCACATCCTTAACCACTGCGCTACTGGCCAACCTGCACTGCATACCTATGCGGTCGTCCATTACGCCAGTGTCTCCTAGTCTGGTCCTTGGGGGCCCATAGCCGGTCCAGGATTTGTTCCCTTCCAGCTCCCTACCAGGAGCCAAAACATGGATGTCTGTGGGTCCCCAAGGACCGGCTTGGGAAACCCCACATTGCACCATATATGATGGCTGTCTTACTCACACTCTCTTTACTTAGCAGCTGCTCTTGTCCAAAACAGTTTATTCATTTAGTAGATATTTTTCCACAAAGAGATGCACAATTGAAAACAGGGTCAGTAAAGAGTCCAACTGCAAAATGACTCAGCCAACCTGGGATCTGAACCATCAATCTTTCAATCCCTGGCACAGCATCCACAGAACTCCTGGTATGAATGAGGCAAATAGCACATTGCACACATAAGGCCGTCAGGCTGTCAGGAAGCAGCACTTTTAAGCACCCTGTTCTGATTGGCTCCAGCCATCAGCCGTCATGTGACGCTGAGCGGCAAACGTGGCTAAAAGATGCATGGGTGGATATTTTACTTTGAAGTCATTCTTTTTTCATTTCCCAAGTTATTGGGGAGATACTCTCCAACATGTCTTTACATCTATGGTCTTATTATGCAGTATATTCATATCAGAAATCCAGTTTCAACTAGTTAAAATGCCAGTTCTTGATAGCAGAAATTCTATTTTAGCTAGTGAGATTCCAAATATTTTTCTCATTTATTTCAACCAGAGTTGGAACTAGTTAAAATGCCAATTTCTGTCTTCAGAAATTCAGTTGTAACTAGCTAAAATGCCAATTTCTGTCTTCAGAAATTCAGTTGTAACTAGTTAAAATGCCAATTTCTGTCATCAGGAGTTCAATTTTAACTAGTTAAAATGCCAATTCCTGATATCACAAATAAAAATATAACTAGATGAAAATCCAGTTTCTAAAAGTAGTAATTAAATTTTAACTAGTTAAAATATTTTTTTAAAATTAAAACTAGTTACAATTTAATTCATGATATCAGAAATTAGTATTTTAACTGCTTATAATTCAATTCCTGATATCAGAAACTGGGATTTTAACTAGTTCAAATTCCAGCTCCCACTGAAATGAATGAGAAAAACATTCGGAATCTCACTAGCTGAAATAGAATTTCTGCTATCCAGAACTCATTTATTCCAGCTCCCACTGAAATGAATGAGAAGTGCCCTGCTCTGGTTTCCTGGTTCTCTGGTTCCATGGTTCACTGGTTCCCTGGTTCCCTCATAACTCGATAAGTGGCTGGAACATGAGACGCGAACACAGTAAAAAAAAAAAAAAAAAATTGCTTAAAATAAGAGCTTGGAGGCGTTTTTCTATACTGTCCATCTCATCATCGAAATTATTTAGAATAATCTAAGTGGTTATACCCAACGCCAGACGGCCGACGTGAGGACCGGCTGCCTGCCGTCGTTGACAGGCGGACTGCGCCCCCTTGTTCCTTTCAGCGGTATTTCCGTATCTGCGCACTGAGCTCCGGGTCCGCCGGGTCCCTCCGCCCGCAGTCCGCCCACCCCTTCGCTGTCCTCGGCTGCGCTGCGGACCGGCTCGCCTTTCGCTGGCATCCGGAGCTCGCCGAGCCTTGAGCTCCGATCTCGCCGCCGTCGGATTCCCACGCCGGCTCTCACGGAGGAAATGCTGGAGCTGGACGAGGACGACGACTT
Source organism: Mormyrops boulengeri (assembly GCA_026781065.1). Lineage (NCBI taxonomy): Eukaryota > Metazoa > Chordata > Actinopteri > Osteoglossiformes > Mormyridae > Mormyrops > Mormyrops boulengeri. Next base: position 14,323,497 of record JAODLD010000038.1, read on the forward strand.
GGAGGTTTTCAGCAAGGTAAGGCGGCGCTTATGGGGGAAGAGAAAGAATCACGCCAGTGCCGGGGCAGAGTAACAAAGTTCGGGGGAGAAGCAGAGAGTGCTGCGCGGATGCATCGCTTTTAATGCAACATGGAGTCAGGATCGTATAACTGTAACCATTATCGCCGATCCAGCTTCTTTTGTTGGATATTTAGTAAAACGATAAAGTGACTTTTTCCCGAATGTAATATCGCTTCCTTGTGGGGAAACAGTGACGGACCAAAGTTCAGGCGGTCAGCTGCTGTCAGGACGGGATGTAACATTTTATTTGTAAGTTTTATTTGTTTACGTGGCGGCACCTCCGCGCTTCAAAACACTAAAAGTCAAGTATGTCTCAACATGGAAAGTATCCATTTCAAAGTGTTTATTTGCATTGCATTTCTAAAGAATCACAACTTTCCGTTTTCATGAAAGACGAGGTGATGAGTGCAGTTGCTGTTATTGATCGTCGTTCAGACACACGCACAACAAAGCGACTTTTAAATCATCTTACAGCTACTTTTTATTGTTTGGCCGATGCGTGCCGAGGATTTGACGTCTTTTTATCTGGATCCTGACTATCCGACACTGTCCGAGCCCCTTTGATAGATCCTGTACGTATGGCGACACTGCCGGACTGTTTTAAAGTTTCGGTTTTATGGTGGAATGAACGGCCTGCTTTTCTGCTGACAACCCCGAAAGGGGATTTCTGTTTGCTGACGATCTTTGTTAATGAATGATGTATGAAGCAAAACGGGACGGTCTGTGGGCAGAAAAAGAAAGGCCTGCCTTCTGTGAAGGGGCGTAAATCCCCTGGCCTGTTTACAGTTTGAATAGGCTTGGAGGGGGGTGGGGGGGTATGCACACCTGACACTCCGTACTATACAGTTAACTGCAATCTGTGAAGGTCCACTTAAATGACTAGTAATGTTTCTTCTTGCTGCTGGAATTGAAAAGTTACAAAAGAGCTTTTTTGAATCCTTTAAAACATGGTAGCGTTGCATGTGTTTGTGTGGCCGCCGTGATTAGGGATATTGGATACTAGATTAGTAATATTTTGGATTTTCAGCTAGAACAGCCTTGCACCTCTTATTTGATATTCTGAAACTTTTTAATGCTGCCAATGAACGCTTTCACTGGCTCGAGGTCCATAATTGAAATACCACCCGTGCCACTGTTTAATTTTGTTCTTTCTCAGGATGTCACCTTCACAGACGGCAGTTCTGTCAGCGCCTCCCTGCCCACTTCTCCATCCTCCATGACCAATCAGTACAGGTTCGAAGAGGAGTCAGACACCAGGGATATTTTTGTCACGGTGGATAGTCCAGAGAGCCATGTCACAGCCTTGGAGACCTTTATCGCCTACAGAGTTGTAACCAAGGTATGATTCAGCAATGGTTAAACAAGTAGATCCAGCTTAAAGGATAGAGGTTTACCTGCTAAGTGAACCAAGACTGGAATTTTTATATACATATTATAATGAAAACTTTGTCTCCTGTAACTCTAATTAGCTAAACCCAAAAGCACGTAGCCTTTAAGACCAATAAAGAAAACCTATATTCTGTCCATTTTTTATATAAATGAAACTATTATATGGCATATCAGTACAATCTTTAGTCGTGTAGTCATTTATTTAAAATTAGTTAGTGCAAATGTTTCCGGAAACAATTATTTGCATAAGAGAATGTCAACAATGTCAATAAACCAAATTGTCACCAGAAAAAAAGATGTAGCAGTTAATGTATTTTTATAGAAAAGCGGGCAAATATCAGGAAACCGGCTACTTTTTACAAGACACTGACTTAAATGCCTGGAAATTAATTGCTGAGAAAATGTAATTCTAACTGAACTGGCATCCACTGTCTTCTCCTGCCTTGTGCTCTGTGCGTCCTGGCGTAGGCTACTGGCCCCCTGTAGCCGTGTACTAGATAATCGCAGGTAATATCGATAGATATTATTCAGAGATGGATCCAGCCTTATGCTTGAATACCCACGGAGTAAACGATTTTTTCTGTGAAGCATGTCTGTTACGTTTCAGTAATGAAAATAAATACTACCAAGGATTAATGGTGGCTTCTTCCATCACCAGTCCTTTTTGAATTTTTAATTTATATTTAGTTCTTAACTCTTAATCACTTAATCTTAAATCACTTAAATCACCGTAATTTACAATAGCAAACTGAATTAGAGTTGCTGTGTAAAGTGCCGTTTGGCCACATTGTACTTCAGTTTAAAAAATGTATTTAAATAAAATGTAAAGGGTTCATTTTATCGACATTGATGACTGTTCCGTCGATCAAACGCATCCCTACAATCAGAATGTATTTCTTCTCTGAACTCATTGAGAGAACATCCAAATTCAAACTACTAGAATTCTGTAATGGCAAATATATTGCCCATATTACTAGAGACGGGCCGATCCACATTTTTTTCAGTTCCAATCCGATTCCGATACACAACTGCCAATTCCTATACAGATTCCGATACGAGAGCTCTTTTACTTTGTTATATTTTATATATAAATTTTTTTAAGCTAGTAAATACAGATGGAAAAAATGTATGACAAAACATATTTAATTAGGCTACATACATAACGTACTGCTTAAAATTTTAACACAATTTTTCTCCCATTGACGCCAGCTCAGTTACACTTTGTTGCGATGGCGGCCCCTCTTGTATCACAAGCTGCAGCCCAAGTTAGCGACTCCCAAATCATCCATCGCTTTTTTTGTCTCGCACAGTTGACTGCCCTTTGTTAAGTGGGATTGTCCAGTAAACGCTATTCCCACCTCTCATAACTTTATTTTACATAGATTGCAAATCGCTGTGTTCCTGGTTTCTGTTAAAAGTGTAAAATACTCCCAGACCGTCACGCCTTATCTTACGCTCCTCATACTGCGAAGGGCATGCGCATGACGTCAAAGCAGGCGGAAGTCACTGCACTCACACCCACTGAGTAGCAAAAAAGACTGAGGGGGGGGGGCAGCGTTAGTGTTCGACCTGAATGCCGCAAAAAAACATGTAAAATGGGAAAGAGCTGTCATGTGATTGATTGTAGAAATAGATTTAACACGAAATAGGAGCTACAGTATCTTTTTAGAGATTGGCAAAAACTAAATAAGTAAGTATAGGACGTGGATCGGTCATGCATGGCCGGTACCTGATCCGCCAAATAGGTCTGGATCAGCACCGATACCGATCCGATCATCAGATCGGTGCATCTCTACATATTACTTAGCATCAGTTATTTTAGATAATATTGACATTGTTTACACAAACATTTTCTTTATAGTCTGTCCTGAAAAATAATATGCAATAATTTGCCTATAGCCAGATGCAAGTGCTACACAGCAGTGTTCGTCTCGGCACACCTCCCAAGCTTACTGTGTCTCAGGTTGCGTTGGAATGCAATGTTAATTGAGCGTGAGATAAAGCATTCCTCGTCATGGACCTACCTCAAGAGTGCTTAGAATTCTTTCATCCAGCTACACCCACATACTGGACGGAGGAGTGGATAGAGATACTTTTTTCCCCTTGATGTGTCACAAAACAAAAGGTATATATTTGTTTGTCTTCAAGACCACACGCAGCGACTTTGAGTCATGCGAGTATGAGGTCCGTCGGCGCTATCAGGACTTCCTCTGGCTGAGGGACCGCCTGGAAGAGACACATCCTACACTCATCGTTCATGTGAGAGATCTTCCAAAATTCACGAAGTTCTTGCTACTGCTCTTTTTCTGCCATCCTATGGTTTTTCTTGTTTTTACGATGGTCCGCTTTAGTTTATTTGTGATAGCTGTTGTTTTTGTTTAGCTGTTCGAATTTAAACACAGACTTTCCCCTTAGCCCTTGCCGGAGAAGTTTGTGATGAAGGGAATGGTGGAGAGGTTCAACGATGACTTCATCGAGACTCGTCGGAAAGCCCTTCACAGGTTTCTCAACAGGATTGCTGAACACTCCATTCTGTCCTGCAATGCCGATTTCAAGATCTTCCTCACTGCCCAGGCCTGGGTAAAATACTTGGTTTTTCCCAGTGTGCGAAATACCCGTCAATATTCAGGGGGGTCCCCATCTTCCTATTGTTTCGCAATAGCGATCTTGAGACCCCCTTAAAATTTTGCTTTTGAGGCTTTCGGGGGGGTCTCATGAGTGTCGGACCCCCCCAGAACCCCCTGTATTTTGCACACTGGTTTTTCCTCTTCTATAATTGTCACTCTGTTCAAATTACAAATATCTTTACCAAAAGGCATGCTATGGAAGCACCTTTAGCGATTAAATTGGAACCCTTCTGGAAATCAGAATCGATACTTCTTTGTTAAGGCGTTTCCCCATGCAACTAGACGTTTATCTGAAGTACATACTAATGGGTTTTGAAGCAGGGTCTTCCTTAGGCCAAGAACTGGGCCCCATCAAGTTACAAGCATTTATCCTTAGCTGCTTTTCCTTAAGCGGTGGAATTGATCACCAAAAACACACATTGTGTTTTTGAGATCCTCGTCCATGGGAGCGTTTGTTGTAGTCTAGTGGGAACTTCTGTTTCTCTCGGCAGGAGCTCACCTCTCACAAGAAGCAAGGTCCGGGATTGCTGAGCAGGATGGGCGACACTGTCCGCGCCGTAGCTGCTAGCGTCAGGGGAGTCAAGAACCGGCCGGAGGAGTTTGTCGCTATGCAGGAGTATGTGGACACCTTCAGCCAGAGAATGAGCTCTCTGGACAAGGTCACCCAGAGGATAGCCAAAGAAATGAAGGGTAGGAAATGAACGTTATAAACTCAAGGCTAACGAAGACAGCATTCCTGTAAATCGCAAGGTGCGCGTATACAATTAACAGGCATGTTAGAGACCCCACTTAGTCTAATTATCAAATTATGTATCTTTGGACTATGAGAGAAAACTTGCCTGATACAGAGAGAACATGTAAATGCCACACACACATACAGTAGATCAGGAGTCTCCGACTCTAGTCATGGAGAGCTACTGTCCAGTAGGTTTTCTATCCTACCTGGCTTCTGATGAGCCACACCATTTCTCAGGTAAATACCAGGAACAGGTGTGGCTCATCAGAAGCTGGATAGAACGATACAAAACCTACTGGATAGTAGCTCTCCGGGACCGGAGTTGGAGACCCCTGTCGTAGAGGTTGGGATTCAAACCCTCAGCCCTGTAGATGTGAGCCAACAGTGCTACCCCACTTTTGGCCGCTCAAGTTTTAATATGCTTGAGTGAAATGTGGCCATTTTGGTGTGAATCTTTTAGAACCTGGGCTCTGAATTGCATGCCAGTGGTGGTTTCAGGCTGCGGTCTGTTGCAGAATACCTGGATGATCTAAAGCAGTACGGGCCAACCTACGTCCTGTGGTCGGCCTCTGAGGAGGAGCTGGTGGAACCCTTGAAGGGCGTGGCCGGCTGCATCGACAAGTGTTGCCAGGCAACAGAGGAACAGCTGAGCCAGATGTCTGAGAACCTGGTCCCCCTCCTGCACGAGTACGTCCTGTGTTCGGACACCGTAAAGGTACTGATGCGGGCACTATTTCATCGTAAATCTTTTTAAACTCACACAATAAAAATGATGCTTCATTTGTCATTTACATACATACAGAAAAAAACATTGCAATGCTCCTGTTTTTGCATATCGCATCATACTGTCTTTTGAGACATATACACACATACAGGTGAGAGCAAAGCTTAAGGTCCAAGTGCAGAGGGTCAGCCATTTATTCAGGAGCTTTCCAGAGGGTACAGGGCCTTGCTCAAGGGCCCAGTGAACATGTGACTGTTCTGCCAAGCCCAGGACTCAAACCAGCAACCTTCTGCTCACACCCACTGTGCCGTACACTGCCCCAACTGGGCTTAGGTGGAAATCTGTATAGGAAGGAATAAACCTTCAGGGTCAAATCATTGACGTGATACATGGCCTTCAGGTCGCCGCAACTGGCTCCTATTATAATTTGGGATGTCCTGATCCTTACACACTTAGACACAGACACACACACAGTTCATGTATTCCTATCATTTTGGGCACTCTCCATTCATTTCTACAGGCATAAACATAATGGTAAGTATGATATCCCTAACCCCTACCCAGCCCTAACCTTAATCATAAGTAAGTAAACAAAATGTGTTAAATACAAACCCACACACACACACATTCTTCATCTGAGTAAGCCCTTCCATGTTGCACTGTTCTTTATTTCTGCATATTAAAGGACACTCTATCTCTACCTCCTCTTGAAAGGATGGCTTTGCAAACATTGCAGGTAGCTGACATCTCCACACCTCGTAGCTTCAAGCCATGTGCCTGTGACTTACCGCAGCATGTGACAGATCCTTACAATCTGTGCGACTGACGTGAATCAGGCGGACGTGGGAAATCGAGTAGATCGGGCTCTGGATCAGGCGGCTGCTGATACTGACCCATCCATCGATTTTCTGTAACTGCTTGTCCCATTCAGGGTCGGGGGGGGGGGGGGGGTCTGGAGCCTATCCCAGAGGCTACAGGCGCAAGGCACAGAACAACCCAGGATGGGGCACCAACCCATCGCAGGGCACACTCACACACCATTTACTCCCCCCCCCAGTATGTGGGGGACACTGGAGTACCTGGAGGAAGCCCCACAGTGACTTGGGGAGAACATGCAAAGTCCACACACATGGAGCCATAGCAGAGACTGTAGGTGTGAGTCAGCAGTGCTGATCACTGCACCACGGTGCCACCCTCCTAACTGGCCCTGAATCAGATTACTGAAATCTGCTCAGGAATATCACTGGTTATAATGGCTTATAGGGAGCTAATCATGATTGAGAAGGACTGGTTCACAGTTGCACAATTCCAGGTGGGGCTACTGCAAGTTGAAACCAATCCTGACAAAGGGATTAGTCTGTAACAAGACCAGTGAAGGTATTATGACTGGTAATCCAAGTTTACCATGTTTTGCCTCTGTTTATGCCAGTGAGAGTCAGTCTTTCATGTTGTGCTGCAGTAATGATAGAATCAGTTACAAATGAAGGTATTTATTTTCTGTGTGTTTTATTTTTAGGCGGTTCTGAGAAGGCGTGACAACATTCAAACGGAGTATGAAGCTAAATACGATATTCTAGTTGACAAGCAGGCAGACCGGGAAGCGGTAAGTACAATATTGACTTGATTGTGACTTTAATGTTCTCCTGCCGATCCCAGGCCTCATTACCAATAAGCTCCTCCGAAGCTGTCACATCTCCATTCATTTCCATTCAATCCATTTTAAACCCAAAGGGGTATTTGACAATATTGGAAAACGTCTGTTCATAAGATTATGTAAATATTCCAAGACTGTTCATGAGTCCATGTTGAGCCCTTATATGATGCTGAAGCAGGAGAATATTGAAGAACTAATCTTGAAATAATGAAGCCTCTGGAGGTTTCTTCAAATGTCAGATATATATCTTTAAAATCACTTAATAATAAAAAAAGCTTCAGGGGTGCTATTTTGTCCACCAGATGATCTCAGTGGATTCTAAGTATGATTAAGATCCGCTGGGTGTGGATTGCCGGAGAATCTGGGGTCCGGCCCAGGAAAGGCCAAACGTGTCAAAGTAACAAAGACAAAATGTCAAGCCTGAACACTGCAGCTAACTGAACACTGAGCACCATATGTTTTATAGGAGGCAGAGTCAGGGGGCCTCAGATGTTTTGGTGTGTTCTTGTCAAAAGAAAGGCGTTTGGCATAAAGCACAAGCAGGTGGTCGTCAGTATCTGCATTTATTGGGCCAGAGGGAAAAGAAACTCAACACTTGGGACGCAAGCCTTTTTCCTCTGACTCAGTGTTTTTGTAGGTCACCATTAAATGAAATTAAGCCCAAAGTCGCATTAGTAAATGTAATCAATTGCATTAAATTATATGTAGCTTAATGTTAAATGGCTGTCTGAACTTAATCTGGGCATGTGATCATGTGACAAATACTAACCGTCTTGTAACTGCAGTGTATAATATCCTTTAGCATAGCGAACAAGTACCCTAAGCTTATAAATACTAGGACACTAAATAAATATATTTACTAGGACAATTGGCCAAGTTTTGGGGCATGACATCAGTTCAGGAAGGACGTGGTGTCTGATGTGTTTGTGGGCCTTCCTGCCCATGGAGAACTGACTTTCCTCGCGTCCACTGTGTCACTAGTTGACAGACACTGAGGATCTAAGCAGTGTGCTGGGGAGATTGTTCAGGAAAGTCCCAGAAGATGCCAGACAACAGCAGGAACAGAAACTTGATGGTCAAATTGAGGAGGTATCAAAACAGCAGCGCACATTAACCATCTAACAAGCCAGGCTGCCAGTGATTGGTCTGGGATGGTAACATTTTAGAAGCATTTAAATATGGACAACCAATTGTGTAAACCCCCCTCCCCCAAAAACACTAACCAGACTGTGAAATCTGTAAGAGAGTGAGCAGTCTCTTAAAAAGTAGGTAATGCTTTACATTAACTGCACTTCATAATGCCTTTATAATGCATTCATATAACACTCATAATTAGCTTGTAAGTTTACCTTAACATCCTAACATACAGTTACACATAATATACATAATATAGCCTTATATTATTACTATGTTTTATCATCATAATGTTTGTTCTTAATGTATATTAAAACTGTTAAAGTATGTTAGGATCTCAATGTATACTTACATGCTGCTTATGAATGTTCTATGAATGCATTATGAAGGCATTATGAATGTGCAGTTAATGTAAAATGTAAAGCGTTACCAGAAATGATTGTACGAGGAAATGCGTAAGAGACAGATGATGGAAATAACATTTATATACTACAAATGACAGTCATACATTACACTGTATGCCACCACGTAATTCGTTTTTTTTTTTTAGTTTATATCGAAATGTTACCAACTCAGCACAGGTGAAACCCCTCTCTATGTACAGATAGTGGAACAATGGAACTTGTACGATGGGATTTGGGTTGGACTTCATTTTGGTGGGTTTTCCATTAGGGCTTATCTGTTACTCAGACTTAATCTCGTTTAGGTGTGGCAGTGGGCCTTCCTTGTCTCTTTAACCCTGACTTTGCTTCATTACTCTCTGCCATTTTGAGAGGCTGTCTGGGTGCAGGATTTCAGCCAAATACTAATCTCTGCAGTTCTACGCGTCCTTCTCTGTTAGTCTCTAGCTTTAGCCCCTTTTTATCAGTGAGATTTTGCCTTGTTCTGTGGGTGTTTTCCAGATGTAGACATTTTTTTAAGGAACAAGGTTCTGCAAGTGTGCTAGATGTGTGGTTTAAGGCGGCATATTTGGTGATGAAGTGAAACTGAATCCAAATGATTTTTTAAAACTTGTAATATAATTTCTAACCATGCGGTGGCAGCAGAGCCAAAGTCAGTTATTTAACTGTAGCGTGTTAAATAAAAATGTCAGGTGTGTACTTAGAGCATGTGTACTGTCATATCAATCCTCGTATTTAGCAGTCAGCCATTGCATGACAATGTAGTGGAATATTATTCCAGATGCTTGTAAGCCTCTTCATTTGTATTGAAATAGTTCAGTAGTTTTGTTTTTTGAAAGATCTTTTTCCTTTTTTTCCTCCCTTTTACTTCTTGTGAGAGGACATTATCTCACCTTAAATCGGAGCTGTTGTGACCATGATGTTTTCTAAATATACATTTGCAAATAACTGATGTCCCCAACATTGCTTTCCTAGTCATAGATTTAAATGTACTTATTGCTATCTACCATACAAAAAGCATGATTATGCCTTGTGCTGTAATTGCATTTTGAAACTATGTCTCCAGTTGACGCTCTTGTTGTAGTGCTATGACTCGTACTGCATAGCCATGCCAATCGTGTTTTTCACCTGCTTTACATTTCCTGAAGGCCTGTCTTAGATGAAGGCTGGTGTTGTTAGTGTATCACCTGAAACACAGCTTTATAAGGACCATGGTTGGCTGTCCAGCTCTCGGTCAGATGGATTAAGGAGTAAGGAAGCCACACTTCTTCATGAATGACTATTGCTGAAATTAAAGCTGGATTCGTTTTTAAAGATTTAAACTTTTTTTCTGAAAAAACACTTAATTTACATTTACACTTAATGTAACACAACTGCAGATGGTTTAAAATCCATTTTCATTTCTTTACGCCAATATAAAAAAATGAATCGACTTGAATCTGTCTCACAGCTATTTCTGAGATTTTAAACAGAGATAAATTGACACTAAAGAGAACTATAGGAGAGTATTACTGAAATGTTTCATCCATCATACAGAAACTGGTCTGAGTCATGGAAAATAATCGGACAGTATCATCTGATACTCGTGGGATGTTTTCTTTGCGTTTCTGAATGTTTTTTACGAATGTGTTGAGTCAACGTTGGAGCTGACTTGAGAGTCTGCAGTTGAACACAGAAATAATACAGAAACAAAATCTCTACTGTCCCCAACTTTGTCCCCTGAAGGTTGGTAATCGCCATCACCAAATGCTAGTGAAGACCAGGCTTTTGTTAATTTATCCTGTGAATTTCTTGGATCTTAAGGAAACAAGAAGGCATAAAATTGAGTGAGTCACTCTCTGACTGTCAAGCAAACAGATTCTGTTCAAGGCCTGCTCTCCATCAAGGTTATTTGCTATTACACCCCCACTTGGATCTCAGGGTTTTGAGGATCCTTATTGCACGGTTTTTCATGCTAGTTTTTAGTCCTTATTTTGATGCATTCTAGTTGACTTTTGATGTTCCAGAAGGTTGGGCGTTTTCACCCTTAAATGAGAATTTCTGTGAGTTGTCATCCGTAACCCTGAAGGAAAGAGGGTTGTTCCAGAGGGAACTATGTCAGAAAATTGATGATTATTATTTTCAGTTCTAAGCATATGTGTGTGTGTGTGTGTGTGTGTGTGTGTGTGTGTGTGTGTGTGTGTGTGTGTGTGTGTGTAGCTGCATGGACAATAGGTCCAAAATTCCTGTTTGGCTTGTCAGTGAATCATGATCACACACACCTGCAGTCTCACTTTGGAACATGGCACATGTGACTCCTGTGCTTTTAACCAACAGCTGAAAGGAGAAGTTGAGAAGCTGGAGGACAGGGTGGAGTGTACCAACAGGGCTCTGAAGGGGGACTGGGAGAGGTGGCAGAGCAAAATGCGGGGAGATGTCAAGGCCGCTTTCGTGAGCACCGCGGAGAAGAACATCGATTATTACGAGAAGGTGAGTGAAGAGGGAGGTGGGTGCTTGGATGATTAGGGATAATTTTTTTTTCTTCATGAGTCAGGTGTTAGTGCAAGTTTCAGCTTTTTGTGATCTGTAACCTAGGATATGAAAGCTCGCTCTGGGGGATTCCTGATTTTTAGCTTCTATAGCTCAACATATCAAAGATCCCTCTGGGGAGTTGTTTTGGTACCGTAACCCGAGATGTAGCTTTTGTAGCTGCATGAAAACAGGAAAATATGATGCTGAACCAGTCTTAGGGTTTTATGGTCATATTTTAGTTGGAGAGTAATACTGCGGACTGTTAATACATTTTAATGTGGAATGATGATGGTCCTTAGCTACCAACAGACCCCCGAATGGCTGGGAGTTGACGTGATAATCATTAGATGCTTGTACTCCTGTTGACTGATGTGTTTGCTTTGGGATACTCAAATATACTTCTCTCAACTGAATTCTCATCACATGCTTAATACAATTCCTAGGGAGAAGTAAATAATATATGGTAACGCTTTACATTAACTGCACCTTCAGGAAGCGTTCATTAAGCATTAATAGAACATTCAGTGCACTGTCATAATACATTCATAATGCATTTATAGAACAGTCATGGTCAGCATGTATCACCTTAACATCCTAAAATACCTTAACAGCTTTAATATACATTAATAACAAACATTATCAGATTAAATAATTATAATGTTTGTCATTATCATATAATGTTTGTTTTTAGTGTATATTAAGGTCTGTTAGGATATTAAGGTATACTTATATGCTTCTTATGAATGCTCTATAAATGCATTATGTAGGGGCACTGAATGCTATATGAACGCATTATAAAGGCATCATGAAGGCATCATGAAGTGTCAGCCAAGGTCCATCAAGACCAAAAGAATAGCTCGTATTTATTGGCTTATTTGTTCATCTATTGGGTTTGAGTGAAAAATGTGTCTATAAGATTCTTCAAACATTATGTTCAGTATATTTAGTCGATAAAGTGTTATTTTGTTACATTAATGAATCACATACATCATGGTGTGAGCTGTCAGTTTGAAACATTCGGCTTGTTCCATAAATGTGGCGCAGTAGCGATGCTTATTTTTCACGTGTATTCTGCTCTTTAGCGCTATCTTGACTCATTCTGAGAGGGCGCACATGACTCATCGCCTCCATATTTCTGAATTTGGTCTTATGAGGTTAAGATAAAGGAACCCGGCAACTGTAACTGTACGGGACACAACAACTCCAAGGGCACAATTAAACTTATAAAATAAGCTGATATCGCATCATCATCACTCCCATAAAGACATTATGATTTAATCCTGCCTGATAAACATCCCCCGGTAGCCTTTTTCTTGGCTAAATTCAAATACGAGTTCATTACTTATAGTACTATACCTTTGTAGATTCAGAAAACTTATTTACACAGCCCTTTATTAAACAAGCACATTAATAATCAAAGAGAGAAAACATCCCAATAGTGTGTGTGTGCATGCATACATATATATGGATAGATTGATATACATATATTCACCCATCTAACCACTTATCCTGGTCAGGGTTGCAGTAGGGTCTTGGATTCTGTCCCAGGCATCACATGGCCAGAGAACACCCACACAAAACTGTACATTGAATGGCAATTTAGAAACACCAGTTAGCCTAACCACATGTCTCTGGGGAAGTCGGGGTATGCTGTGGAAACCTGAGTGACATCAAAGTCAAAGTCTTTATTGTCAATTCCGCCATATGTACAGGACACATAGAGGATAGAAATCGCATTACTCCCAGACCCCATGCTGACTGCACTAACAACAACACACAAGACAGACAAACAAGACGGATAAAAGCGTGCAAAAAAAAAATTATTTAAATACTTAGATTAAATACATAGGGGAGACTTGCACACTCCACGTACACGCAGAGATTTTTTTAATACTTAGTGGAGCGTCAGGCCTCATAAACCACGACCAAGAGAAAGTGGTTGTAAGATGGCTGTATGACGGATGGAGTTCTCAGGCTCCAAGTTGCACCTTGAGATGTGTGCTGAACGTGCGTTAATTAGCGGCAGTTTGTGATAATCGCTGTTGACGCGACTGCTGGCTGTGGCCTCCGGTTTCCTTGAACTGGTGTGAAGCTGGGAACGGCGTAAAGCCCGGCGCCCTGCTGGGCCCTGCTGGATTGTTGGCTCCAATGAGCGTTTGCAGGCACCTGTTAAGACTTGGGGAACTGCTGATGATGCTGTAAGACAGTGGTTTTCAATCCTGTTCCAAATGTTTTCATTCCAGCCCTACCTTAATCAGGTTTATATGGTGCTTAATGGGCTAATAATGAATGTGGCAGGTTGAAAGTAGTGTGGGTTAGAATGAAAACATTCGGGGGGGGGAGGAACACCATTGAGAGCTACTGCTGTGAGGTCCCTTTGCTCCCTGAGATATTTGGCCCCCTGCTGGGCATTGGGAGAACAGCTTAAGGAGTGGTGAAACCGATTTGCTCAGTCTTCATTGGGGTCCCCAAGCCGTCACTACACTATCAAATAAACCCATTTGTTATTTAGGAAATGCTCATGTAGCAAGTTATGCTAACCAGCTAGCTACCTATGGTCTGCTGACTGTTCTTGCTAGCTATTTATTTTATTTTTTAAACATTTGGGGGGGGGGGGGGGGTTATTAAATAAAAGTAACATTAAAAAATGAAAATAATAATCAAAAAGGTATTGAAATTTTTTTTTAATGGCCGTTTTTTTTTTGTGTAATTGTT
>JAODLD010000038.1:14354880-14369739 GCA_026781065.1 Mormyrops boulengeri
ATGGGGCGCCAACCCATCGCAGGGCACCTTTATATCCACATACAGGCAATTTGGATTCTCCAATTAACCTTAGCATGTTTTTGGACAGTGAGTGGAAACCAGAGAACCCGGAGGAAATGGGGAGAACATGCAAACTCCACACACATGAAGCCGTGGCAGAAAGTCAGAGGTGTGAAGTGACAGTGTCACCACCCTCTGCACCACCGCGCCTCCTCCCACTCTACATGATTATTATATATTTATGAAAGAAATACACCTTTAGTCAATAGCTATGGTTCTTTTCTTGCTAGTGTTCATACACACATACACACTGTTGTCATGAAAATATACCTAAAGCTTTTTGTATGTGCAGTCCTTCACTGTAGTCTTTTAATTTATTGTATTACCTATACATATACAATACTGCAGTGTTTCCCAATCCGGTCCTCAGGGACCCACAGACAGTACACATTTTTGCTCCCTCCCAGCCCCATGCCGGATAGTACACATTTTTGCTCCCTTGGGAGCAGGACGTGGACTGTCTGCGGGTCCCTGAGGACCGGATTGGGAAACACTGCAGTACAGGGCTTGATGCACTATTTCAAGTGGTGTTAAACTGAAACCCAAATTATAGTTCTGAATGACCTGTTCTCAGTGACAAAGTTAATTGACAAGCAGACTCACTAGGTGCTTTTTAATTAGTAACACCTTTAAAATAACATAAAATGCCAAACATTTAGATAGATAGATAGATAGATAGATAGATAGATAGATAGATAGATGTGTGTGTGCGTATGTGGCTGCAATGAAAAACTTGCAAATGCAAAAACTTTTGTATTTTGCTTGGTTACTTATGGCTAAGGTTAGGGCTGGGTAGGGGTTAAGGTTGTCATAGTTAGCGTTAGCATTTTTCCCATAGAAATGAATGAGCGGTCCCCATAAAGAAATGCTTATTCGACATGTGCATGCGTGTGTGTGTGTGTGTCTTACAAAAGGAGTGTAAGATGGGTTATGTGAGCACCTCCCCATGTACCTGGACTTGTACAAATGGCAAATTAAGCTTCATTTCAACTTACAAGCCACCGGTTCACTGGTCTATGAGACCTGTACTCATATCTTTGTGGGGACCATCCATTCATTACTACAGGCAAAACCCTAATCCCAACATCATGACCATAACCCCTACTCGGCCATAACCTTAACCATAACCGCTACTCGGCCATAACCTTAACCATAACCATAACCCCTACTCGGCCATAACCTTAACCATAACCGCTACTCGGCCATAACCTTAACCATAACCATAACCCCTACTCAGCCATAACCTTACCCATAACCATAACCCCTACTCGGCCATAACCTTACCCATAACCCCTACTCGGCCATAACCTTAACCATAACCATAACCCCTACTCGGCCATAACCTTACCCATAACCCCTACTCGGCCATAACCTTACCCATAACCATAACCCCTATTTGGCCATAACCTTAACCATAACCGCTACTCGGCCATAACCTTAACCTTAACGATAACCCCTACTCGGCCATAACCTTACCCATAACCATAACCCATACTCGGCCATAACCTTAACCATAACCAAAACCCCTACTCGGCCATAACCTTAACCTTAACCATAACCCCTACTCGGCCATAACCTTACCCATAAGTAATCAGACAAAATATAACACTTTTGGTTTTTTAGTTTTTTGATTGCCGTCAGAGATTTGAATATAATTGAATTTTCCCTTTTGGAGACTAAAAAATTGTCCCCACATCAGAATGCAGCATCAAAAACAGGTTTTCATCACAGTGTGGGGACATGTGGTCCCCACAATACAATGTATACCTGGACCCTACACACACACACACACACACACACACACACACACTAACAGATCAACAAATCCTTGGAAACACGCACCATCCACACCATTGCATGATAGACTGACTGAACTTGATTTCAAGAGATTCAACAGCACTTACCGAGGCAAAGCACGTAGGCATGAGCGCCTGCTCTCCCAAAATCATTTTTTCTACGTTGTCTATGTTGACTTGAGAGGCGGATGTTAGTCCCAGGGTCCTCTCTTGTAATTTTTTAAATCCATTTTTGTTTTGCTTGTCAAAAGCTAGTTCACAATATAAGCAAGCTACCTTCTTGAAATACCATGGGCAAATCGTCAACTAGGAGTCCACCATGCACATCACAACCCGACAAGCTTACCCTACATTAGTTAGCTGACACTCACCCAGACAACCAATCAAGGGGATTTGTGAGGATCTGAAAATGTTGGCTTAGGACATGACTTTGGTTTCAGCAAATTCTGCTGGGCTGAATTATATATTAGTATTTTTTAAAAAAAATAATAATTAAAATTAGGCCTTTATCATCACTGAGGGGGCGGGGTAGTCTATCTGAGGGAGAATTGCCCCATTAGATGACCCCTACCAGAGTGTACCTTTTGAGTCTCTGAAATGTAGACAGAAGTCATTACATTATATTAGCTCAGATTAACAGTTTTTTGATCCCAGAGGGAAATTCTTGACCATAGAGGTGCAATTAATTCTGGTTTAGTTGCTACGGCAACTAATCATCCATGCCCGATGACACTTTAGTCACTGATGTCTAGCTGCCCCTGATAAGTACTACTGGACCTTCAGGAATAAATAGGGCCAACTGAAAGGCATCTCTGCAGAGATCCCAGGAGTAAGACATTTAGTTAAGAAGCTAAAAACTAATTTTTAATTTAATATCATTTTATATCTGTGGATGTAGACTAACAGTATTTTAATAGTAGCTTAATCCTAGCATTATGACATATTGAGACCTGTTACTGCTATATAAAAATTGTTAGATTTACACTGTTAATATATTAACTTAATAAAACAATATATATTAAGAGGATCATTTTTTTAAGAAATTAATTCATCTGAAAAAATGAATGCTTCCATTAAGCGTTATTTACACTCTGGATCTTCAGCCATAGTTCTGAAGGTTAGCAGTGTATATTATTATTATTAGTAGTAGTATTCCAGCGCATAATTGAACTCATCTATCAGTCACTTTTGGTGCCAAGGCTGTTGGGTGTTAAAAACTGAGAAAAATCCACAAACACTACAGCCGTCCCAGGCCAGCCACAAAAGCCCAAGTATGACGACTATGGAGCGGTGAACCATCTAACCAGCCTCATATTTTCATTCTTCACATTTAAGACAAATGGCACTCCAGTGCCCTGGGTTTTAACACCAAAGCTACCGAAATAAGCATAGGGTATGTCTACGGCTCAATTTGTTCTCCAACCCCAACAATTTATAGAAACAGAAGATAAGGCACACACACATTTCACTCCTAGTGATGATTTTAAGACACTTTGTAACACTGTTTAAAAGTCTTAATGGTATAGATTTCCCAGAGTCCTAGATCCAAATGAATAATTCAGTGTAAATGTATTAACTTTATTTCCATAATTGTTTACATGGACATGTGAGGTTGACAGTGCAATAGAAACACAGGAGAATTCCAGCATGTAATGGATTACCATTTTTAAAAGAGAAGGATAACCTAAACACATGGCTTATTCTCTTTTGCTACAAAAACAATTACTTTTCTGTCTCTGTCTAAATGAACATACAAATTCTTTTAATAAAAAGGAACAAACAGCAAAATAAATACTGATAAAATATTTTTTCTCTTTATGACTGTAAGACACATCGTTTTATTCAAAGGATCAGAAGGTGCAGGCTTCAGGCTTCAGGCTTCAGCAGCTACAAGGTTGATACAAAAACTTCTTTTTAATTTCTGGGTTTCAAGTCTAGCCTGGTAAATACGTAACGGTAAACTGAGTTGGGGGGTGGAAGGACAGTCTTGTTTATGCTTGTCAATATTTCCATTAGGTCTGCCGGAGCTTTGGGGTCTTCAAATAACATGTGAAAACGGGCATTGAACTACGATGGCTGGACGGTAAACAGGGATGACGACCAGTGTGTCTGGCAAATGGCCGCTTCAGTGTCATGTGACCTCAGCGAAGGCGATGTGATTCTGAGAGGCAGAAAAAGAGCAAAAACATATCAAACTCCTAACAAAATTAATAGGAGCGATTAATCACTTTTCGCCTGCGATGTCGGATGCTTGGACCATGCTGATGGATGAAAGGTTAACCATGTTTCCCTTTTTGTGAAATATTACTTATATGATTGAGCATTTATGTATAAATCATATGTAAAAGTACAATGGTAATACTGAATGCTGCGCATTTAAGCAGCTGTGGAAATGGAATGTGCGGTGGCTCATGTGTAACTGTCGTTCATCCTTAAGCAGGCAAAACCAGCCACTGTAAGCTTAATGCCGTAGGCTTGGAAGGGTTCATCACGGTTAGAGAAGCAGCCAAGCATTGCAGGCAGAAATATCTTTGTGCTACCTTGGAAATCCTGTTCTACTGCCATATAACCCCTGTCTGCTCCCCAAATCTGAAACCAAACGAGCCTCGGTGAGATAGAGGGCACTGCAAATACGGTAATTATGTCAGTTTCTGCAAATGAGTGTCCATGACTGTCTGTGATTTTGTAACATTTTGGTCAACTG
The DNA here is from genome assembly GCA_026781065.1 of Mormyrops boulengeri. Taxonomy (NCBI): domain Eukaryota; kingdom Metazoa; phylum Chordata; class Actinopteri; order Osteoglossiformes; family Mormyridae; genus Mormyrops; species Mormyrops boulengeri. The sequence goes on from JAODLD010000038.1 coordinate 14,359,441, forward strand.
TTAAGCTGTTAAAATGAACTGTTAAAATCCCTGAAGCAAATATCTCTACGGTGACGTAACATGGGTAAAATATATTACTTATCTGATACGTCGGCTACATCTACTTGCTGCTCCATATGTGTAATTACATATTTTATCCAGTGTGACACCATTCATCTGAATTTGTGACAACTGAGTTTAACCTTCCTTTCTCAGAGTGATGGTGTCATGTTACAGACATATGAAATCAGTGAACATCATCTTAATCTTGAGAGATTTTTGAGACCACTGTTTGCTTGGTTATCACAGTACAGTAAAAGAGTTACAACTATAATGCAATGCAAAAGACTTTCAGATATATGATTTGCTGCTTATTTTGAAAAAACACACACACACACACACACACACACGTTGGCCAAAACAAAGTGAAATACATTTCAAAACAGTTCAAAAGATTTGAACACCATGCATGTCAGACATTCAGAAATTAAGCACAAAACTGCATTCAGCTGACAGATTGGTAAATCACTTAATTTTTGATTACACAAATACACACAGAAACCTCTCAAAAGACTAGATTGTTTCTAAAAAACAAATGCTTACACAATGCCTTGCCAAGTAAGGGACCTGGACTTACAGTAAGTCACAGTTTCATTTACAGCAGTACGTCAAAGCTTAAACTGTTGGATCTTTGACAAACAAACGCGAGCACATGCTGTTTCACGTAAACAAGCAAACAAACCAGAAGTTTGAGTAACAACCTCTGCCAAATACTCTGGATGGGCCGGCGTAACAAAAAGTGCACGTTAACAATTTACCTCAAAATTATCAGCTACTATCAATTTGCTTAGGCTGCTCGCCGTCAACCGCGAGCGATCCAGAGATTTGGCGGGCAGCATCCCTCCACACAGGTGTGCATACGTTTATTGCCTTGTGTGATGCAGGTGCTCGAAGCGACTCATCCCCGTGATCCAGCTAAAGAACCTGACGACGCATGATTTGAGTGAGGTAGCGGGGACCGCCTCCTCTTCCCTAAGTTCTGCCACCTGAAGGGCATATTCATCACATCAATGACCGTAGGCGCTCCACAAACCTCCAGTTGGCCCAGCCACACAGAGACGGCGCGTTAAGCAGTACCTGAGAGGCGATGTATTTCTGCAGGGGGCTCTCCACTCGAGGAAGGCCGGTCGTAGGAGCGTTGGACAGTGTGTCCTTCTCCAGGGTTTCGTTCGACAAGATTTTGCCCTTGAAGTTGTGCACAACACAAACCACCTTTGACAGACAAGGGGAGAAAAAAAAAGTTTTCTGGTCAGCCAGTACCTCAGACCTTCTCGGACCTAACTGACGCATTTGAAACATGAATGAAGCATTTCCTAGACTGATGCAGCCTTTCCAGCTAACGCCGATACCCAAGCTGACAGACGTGCTTGTGGCTATAGCCTCATAAATGAAGAGAAATGTAAAATGCAAATGAATTCATCCCAAGATATTTGAACAGCTCTGATTTTCGCAGGCTATCTATTTATAAACACAATCTGGAAATGTCACACGCAGGCACATTTAGGCCAAGGAAGTCAATGGGAAGTCTCCTAACATCAACGTATAAAGGAACTAAATGGCTTTTTATGCTATTAAGAATACCCAGCTGTAGTCTAGTCAGTTGACAAAGATGCTGGCTAGTTACTATAATGGACCCTGAAATGTGAGGATTTAGATATTGTTTTCATTTTAATCTCTTAAACAGCTGGACATCTGACTAAAGAAATTCATATATAGTTTGTTTCCCATGGGCACAACATGGGAAAAAAAATTACCAAGCAACCTTGGGGGTGGTCACTAGTCCAAATCCAGAACCAATATCCCAGCTGTCTCAGAAAGTATGGAAGTATGAAAAAACACTAAACCGGAGCAACCTTGGGGCCACTCAGGTGAAGCGATGGGACTGACGGTGTATAAAAACTGTAAAAAGTAAAAAAAAAAAAAAAAAAGACACTTTAAGGAGACTTGACAGGACACATTTAACAAAACACGCTCTTCTGTGTGAAAAATGGGTAATTACACTGTTACAAATAACTGTGGGCTGTTGGAGATTCAGGCTCAGATGGAGATAGAGGGAGCAAACATGGCTGTGCCGGGTGGGCAAGTTAAGAAAAAAATGATGAAAGAAGCTCATGATAATAAATCTTAAAAGCCAAGGACAGAGAGAATGGAAGGAGAAACAGGAGAAATATTTCATAAACGTCTGACTGGCTATTGCCTCAGAACAGACATGTAGACAGAATAACTGCAAAGGACAAACATGCCTATATTTACCATTATAATGTATATTATTAACATTTTTAATACTGACAATGTTATGATGTTACTGTATAATTTTAGGCTCAGGACAGTAGGCCTGGAAAAGCAAATAAAACAATAGGTATTAGATGTCAGTATTGCTTGAATCAGTACAAGTATATTTTATACTACATTGTTAAAATAGCTACAGTATGAGAGCAAATTGCATGGCATATGGTGCTGCTATATTTACTTGAATTTTGAAGTTATAGCCAGTCAGAGTTACCATGAAAAAACCTATGGAAATGTAACCATGGTATTGTTCGTTTTTAGAGATAACAAATATAAAATGCCATCGGTAGTTCAGCTGACACTCTGACACTTTATACTCAAGGTTCTACCTCCATTGCACTTCTTGCACTTATAAAGGCTTTGTCTGCTTATCCATGGTGATGTTATTTTCATTTTTTTACTGTTACTTATCCACAGCCACTGCATTTCGGGAAACACCTCAAGACCAAGGTGTTCCATAAATTCTTACACATACCTGATGTCTCATTTTGTTCCCTGAATGTTCTTATGTTGCACTTTTGTCCTTTGTATAGTCTTAAGTTCTTGCTTTAATAGAATTTATTGTGTAGCTCCTGCTCCAGTCCTGCTTACTCTTGTACCTGGGAATTCATTGTGAGCTCAGCCAAGCTGCACTTATGCCTAGTCGACTCCTTGACAGCATTAATGTAAGCAATGTGCTGTTTGCCGTACTTATACATCACTTTGGCCAAAAGTGTCTGTTAAATATACAAGTGTATCTGTATTCATTGTCTTTTATTTATATAGCAGTATTATTTATAGGCAAATATACACGTGACAATAAAAAAGACCTTGAACCTTGCATATGCTGAAATGTAATGATATGAACACATATTTTACTACTCTTTCACAGAGCAGATTTTGGTATGGTTGATTAAACTCTCTATAATACAAGGTCAAGTATTTTTTCCAAGAAAGGAGTTTGTTGACGCCACATCTGGGCTGCTGGCAGGCACATGGGACTGAGTGGAGGTGATGATGGATTCAAAGTTCAGGGGGCACACAGATGCTGTGAGGTGGCCATGACGTGCCCAGAACAGGTGGAGTTTGTTTATGATGCAGCACCAAGGGCTGAAAATAGAGGCAGAATGCAATGCCAACCAAAAATAACAAAAAGTCAACATTCACAGGCAAAATATAGATATTTTCACGTTTATAAAAATACTACAGATTTTTTTTTGGAACGGCTTCCTGCGCCTTGGTTTCTCTGGCTTCCGCTTCTCCTGGGGTTTCAAATCCATTTTTATAATACTATAGAGAAAAATAAACCAGTTGTAACTATCCTATCGGATCCAACGGTAGCCACTTTCAAGGATGCGCCACGATTAATTTGCCAAATTTGGCCAATTTCTCCAAACTAAAACAATACAACATGAACAGTATTTACATTATTCGGACAGACCTTACAAGACAGCATTTTACCATATTTCATAAATACATGAGCAGACACATCAAAGACACAAAGAATACTAGTTCCCAGAGTTTATTTACACTAGCAAATAAAATCACATTCCATGCTATTCTTATCCAATCTTATGCCCATCCACTACCGCGCATCTATCATGGGGTCGTTGTTAGCCTGGAGCCTATCCCAGAATGCACAGGGCATGAGGCAGGGGACACCCAGGTTGGGATGCTAGTCCATCACAACTGTAATTATGCTGCAAAATATGTACACCTGCTCCATGTGTCGTCACAATCGATTGGAAAAGAAAAAGTCATCATTGCACATCTCTTATTACCTTCTAAATGATAATGATTCGGAATGAGCTGTGGTATAAACAAACAGAGGGACTATGGGCAGAAAAAGATAACTGTAAAACACGTTGTTACTACAAACCTGTCTCCAAAATAGTTGGGATGCTGTGTAAAATATAAACAAACACTGCAGGGGCTGCAATTAACCTAATTAGTTGTGAGATATTCAACCAGCTGTTTTGTTTTCGCATCACACGACTTTTCCAGTGTTTTGCTGCCCCAGTCCCAACTTTTCTGAAAGACGTTGCTGGCATCAAATTCAAATTGAGCATATATTTTTATAAAACAATACATTTTTTTCTGCTTCAACATTTGATATGTTGTCTTCCATTTTCAATTAAATATGGGTTCATATGATTTGCAAATCACTGCATTATTTTTTTGTTACATTGTACACAGTGTCCCAACTGTTTTGGAAATGGAATTGTACAAAAAGTGTCCACAGTGTATGTGGAGTTGTAAAGCCTACCTATTACGGAATCCGCTGGTACCACAGGTACATGCCACAGTATACCACAGGAGTGTTTTCATAAGGATTATTGATTGGATATATTCATTTAGGCATCATTCTGATCCCATTACCTGCTTTTTAATCAATACTTCTCAGACAGCAATCACACAGTCAGGGACACGCTTCCAGGTAGACCATAACTTTGATGTGTTCTCCTCATTTTTCCCATTACAACAAAACCTGCACATAAAAGTGAATGACAGCAAAGCCAGCCTCTCTGCCGAAATCCACAGGGGCCCAGTGGGTGGTCAGGTGACACCCCTGATTCAGATCTATCTCAGGGGCTGTAATGAGCTCTCAGCTCCACCTATCTATGCAGCTCACGCAACATTTGAAGATCTGTAGGATTGTTACAGATCCGTGGAGTCAGAAGCTTAGAAAATGAAAAATTATTTTGTAGAATACTACCACAAAAAAGTGTACTTTATTTCACAAATAAGGAAGCAGCCCTATTTATAGACTACTAATCTATAAAGTTCTGCAAAGAGAGAATATAGAGAGTGTAATTATCTTGATCGACAACTGGACAACCAGCACCTTTACAATGGAAAGATTCAGGCTCTAAATAAGCCACAAGGCTAAACCGAGGCTTTTGGGAATAGGCTGCAGATTAGAGACGTAAATGCTTTTACTGCGACACCATTAAGGAAGCGTTCTGACTGACCTGCTTTGGAGTTCTTTCAAAGCGGTAATAGAAGCAGGAGAGTTATTTCATTACTTAGTAGGATGCAACCCAATTATAATGGGTGTTGGGTCTTTATTTTGCAAATGAAAAATAGTCAAATAAATTGAGTAGAGAAATTAAAAGTTAATATCCTCCATAAAAGACATGTAAACACTCTCTAACCAGTATGATAATAAATCTGCAGTTTTCTGTGGAGTTCCCAACTCCCCAGTGCCAAATACTGCGTAACGGCCAGCGGAGCATCTTCACGACCGATCCCCTTTTCCTCCAGTTGACTATGAAAATGTGAGAAGCAGTTCGCAAATGGAATAATTCCTTTCTCTAGAAACACGGCTGATTTAAACACAGTCATGTAAGAAGCGTTGTTATTAAAACTGAAATAAAAATGATCAAATTGCTTATGTGCAAATCAAACAACAGTAACTATAATAGAAATCTCAATACATCCAAAGAGGAAAGTTTTTGTGAAATATTCATGTTTCTGCAGAACTGTGCGGAAGTCAAAGGAAATGATTAAAGCTATTTATCTGTGCTGTAATTGTATATCTGCTGAGAACAAAAAAAAAAAATTGACATTAGAACATCTGCAAATTTAGAGAAACACAAAAACAAACAGGACATTCTTATGAACTCTAAAAAGTTACTGATATCTAGCTGGATAGTTAGATGAAGACCGTTTCAGTTCCCAAACCTCTTACCGGGGTCATCCCGGCCATTCCATGTATTCAATGCATCTCAGCATGACCTCACTTAATTAATTAAATAATCAATTAGTGTAAAAAGTCAATGAGGTATAGATTTGCCACACTAGGTGGCGCAGTGGGATAGTCAAAAGATGCATGGCTGTGTTGGATGGCTGCTGCAAAGGCTGATGTGAGGTCTTCAAACGGTTAAGTTGCATACATAACATCATGGTTCTACACCAACATGAAGATCATTTTAACATCATTCTCTTAGACTACCTATGACTTCTGCACACTACTATGTGTAGATAGGATGTAGAAAATGATCCATTTTATAAATGGATAAAAGGTTTGAAGGTATACCCAGTGATCAGTTTGTGAGTTTATGATCTTCCTAGAACCTGGTCGGACCCTCTTTAGGTTCCATAACTGCCTTAATCTTGAGGCGTGGAATCACAGTATACAAACATTGCGCGGATACCAACGTACTGGGCTGTAGCTGTTGCACTTGTGGCCCTTCAGACAGTCTGAACCGGCCTGGTCATTCTCCTCTGACCTCCTTCATTAGTAAGGTGTTTTCGGCCACACTGCTGCCACGGACTGAATGTTTTTTGTTTACCTTTCTCTGAAAATTGAAGGAGGGTATTTCTGAATTTCTGGAACCACCGACTTTGGCACCAACAATCATCCATGATCCATCTAAATTCCAACTGTTTATCCAGTACATGGTTTATGGGGACTCAGAACCCATCCCAGGCAGAACATGGCAATCTGTAGAAAGTTAAGGGTACACCCTGACTGGGGTCCGATCCATCACAGGGCACAGACATCAAACACTATGAACAATTTAGAGAAGCCAATTAGCTTAACTGCATGTTTTTGGACTCTAAGAGGCAACTCAGGCAACTGACAGAAACCCACATAGACATGGGGAAGACATCCAAACTCCACACACAGACCACAGACTGGACACAACCTCCCAACCCTAGGGGTGTGAAACAGTGGTACCCCACCATACTGGGCCACCCACCAACATACTATGTTCAAAATCACACACTCTCTTGCCCGCTATAGCACTCAGCTGAACAGTAACAAACTCTTCACCCAGTCTACATTCCTTATTCACTGAGATGCAGCCACACGACTTGTTGTTCGGAGGAGCAGGCGGCTTTTCGTAATGAGGAGTAAACCTGTAAGACTAGTCATAATCACAATTCGTGAAATATTTGTATACGCTGCTGTGTGGGGGGGTCTGTAAGTATAATAGCATATGTCTGACTGGAACTGGCTCTTAATTTATGCAAATGTTATAGTTCAAGAAATGTATAGACACTGTAGAGTTAGTGAAAAACGATCACGCTGGTGCTCAGTGCCCCTGAACGACAGGCTTGATACTGTTCTCTCTCCTCTTCCTGAGCCCCGTGAATTTCATCACCCCTGGAAGGTCTTGTGACAAGCAGACCCATGCACAGCATAGCAGAGATGACATTATTATACACACTAAACCAGGACAGCTCCTATCGTTCTGCTCCATCCTATTTGTCTGCTCATGTAATTATGTTTGGTTTCCCTTTTTGCCGTTTTGTTTGGCATAAGGGAGGCCACACTGAACTGATGTAATCCAGGAGTATATCCAGCAACTTTACCTAAAGGAGGTTTGCTTGCTCGTGTGTTAAAGAATATTCCGCACCCGTGACCTTTCCTCCACAAATGGCGCCTCCTGGCACCTGAGCGTCATTCACGTCGTCCAGGGAGACGGGAGAAGCGGCCGACTCCTCCAATCAGATTCGAGCTACGGGACCAGGTAAAGGGATAATGCCTCCAACACACACATGCTGTTGCTGTCAGCAAGAGCATATATCGATACCGCGGCAATTCCGTCCGCGCAAAGCAATTCCCCCGCGCTAATGTTTCCCGCCGGGCTGTGCAACAGGGCATAGAATTCCTATCCCATTTTTCTTACTGCAAGCGATGAATCGAAATCTGTCTCCTTGCTCTCCCTTCATAAGTGGCTCACAAAGGACTCGTCTGGAGTTCAGCAAACAAGGCCAAAGTAAGTAGGGACTCGGCGCTAGAAAGCCGAAGCCGAGAGTCAGGGCCGGCGGAAGGAGAGTAAAACGCAAGGAGCGGGTGAGGCTCTGCAGCCTTTATACAACCCCAGACATTCTGGATTACACAGAACAAATTTTACTTTTATAATGTGAGGACTTGAGAAACTCAGAAATGGCTGCCCTTCTGCGATTGCGGCAGTGCCTAGAGTTTGCAGAGAAACGTGAGATGTTTTTTCATCCAGCACCTGGAAGTTCTGTGGCTGAAAACACCTTGTTAATGAGAGAGGCCAGACTAGAATAGCCAGACTGGTTCAGGCAGGAAGGCCACAAGTGCAACAATAACAGTACATTATACAACACAGAGCACATTGGTATGCACACAATATTTCCATAATGTGAATTAAGGCAGTACCAGAACCTAAATGGGGTCTGACCAGGTTCTAGGAAGGTCTAACTAATTAATTGGTCACTGGGTATACCTTCAAAGCAAATACTCATTTATTAAATGGGTAATTTTACACAATATATATCCACATGCAGATACCTGAATATTTCAGTTTCTCTTTTTTGTGACCGATTACTTAGATCCCTTAACAATCATTTAAAGCTCCTTAGTCCATCTCTATAACTTGATCTCAGCATCTCATCCACAGCATTTGCTGGATTTAAATTCAAACTAAAAGACAACAGACCAAATGGAAGATAAGTGCGCATTTCTCATGTACTTTTATATTATTCACCTTGCAGATGTGAATGTGCCGCCCGGTGCTCTTACCAGAAAGGTGGCGATGGCCACACCGACGATGAACCCTGCAATGACGTCTGACCAGTGGTTGCGGTACTCCGCCACACGGTTCAGGCCCGTCAGAAAGGCCAGGCACATCAGCCCCAAGGAAAAGACAGGCTTTGCTAGCCTCGTTCCTTTGGCTTTCACTGTGCAGCTGATGTACATCTGGAGGAGAGAGAGAGAGAGACAGACAGACAGATGATATATCCAAATTCTGTTTCATCAGAAGACAGAACCCGTGAACGTGAAAGCAGGGCAGAGACAGGAAAATGCAGCCTTGACTCTAATAATATGTACCCCACCCCACCCCACCCCTACTGTTTCTGCTAGTCCACGGGGACAGGGCCTACAGGGTGGGGGGATGGGCAACTGCTGATAACGGTCCAGCTAAATTGGGAAGGCTGAAAGAAAATGCCTCTGGGAGACCAGCCCAAGCAGGCAGCTGGGGTGTGGGGGTGATTGGTCTGGTGCCTCCAGGTGTCCACCTGGGATTTGGGGTCCTGTCACTCCTTCATGATTTATCCTCAGATGGGAAATGAGGGCTGAGTGCTTGGGGGCTGTGGTGGGGTGGGGGGGCTTGGTCCCAGGTTCTGGGGGTATGGGGTGGCAGTGCTAACCACTACACTACCAGGCCACCCACCACCCTTACTCCAGTGATTACCAGAGGTTCTCCAAACTTCCTCTTGGTTTCACGGTCCCTCTGCATGTTCTGTGGTCGTTTGTGGGCTAAGCCTGGGGCCCGTGATTAGAAGACTGTTGGTTCAAGCCTGGCCTATATATGTCTTAGGCTGCTTTCAGTGAAGGGAATCTAAAGAGGTTTATTTGATTGTGATCAATAAAGTGTCAATCATTAATTCCTTAAAATATTTGTTATATTGGTCTGGGACCTACACTGTCTTTCGACTTGGTGAACACAAGGCAGGGTACTGTCTTTTGGCTGTGGTGGGGGTGAGTGTGCTGATGCTGGGTGGGGTGGGGTGGTGAGGCCTGAGCCCAGGTTCTGGGGGTGTGGGGCAGCAGTGCTAACCACTACACTACCAGGCCACCCACCACCCTTACTCCAGTGATTACCAGAGGTTCTCCAATCTTCCTCTTGGTTTCATAGTTCCTCTGCATGTTCTGTGGTCGTTTGTGGGCTAAGCCTGGGGCCTGTGATTAGAAGACTGTTGGTTCAAACTTGGCCTATACATGTCTTAGGCTACTTTCAGTGAAGGGAATCTGAAGAGATTTATTGAAGAAATTAAGAAATTACCAAAACTATTACGAAGAATACTGATAAACAGTATCATAAATTGTGTTTTTAAGATATTATGGTTATGCCCTGCGATGGGTTAGCAGCCACGCCTGGGTCATTCCCCACCTTGCACTCGTTGTCTTTAGGACAGGCTGTGGAGCCCCCCCCCCCCCCCCGGCGGGGGCGCGGGGGGGGGGGGGGTGGTGGGAGGTTTTTGTGTTGTTGGTGTGTGTATAGGAATAAG
>JAODLD010000038.1:14369839-14388810 GCA_026781065.1 Mormyrops boulengeri
TAGAGCAAGCGGGTATTGAAAATGGACATACTTTTTAATATAGTTCATTATTCAAAACAAATAAGTGAGAAAAAAAACTGGATGTGAAAGAAAAGAAAGTCTCCTTAAGGTCTCTTTAATCTTAATGCAAATATGGACGGCATTGTATGATTGAAATATAAAAAAAAAAGTGCTTGCTGAGGTCATCGAGGGGTTATATTCAGTGGCGGATGGAGAGACTATCATTAAAAAACATTTCGGAACCATTTTATAAAAGTAATAAAGACCAGATTCATGCTCTGCTCTGCATCAGGCAAGCTAATGACAACCGTTACCCGTGACGAAGTCTGCAGACAACATCCGATGTTCAGGATTTAGAAGCAGCATGAGATGTAATCTTCAGTGCTGTTCAAGGAGATCAATTCCTCAGCAGGTTTGGAAGAAGCGAAGTTACAAAGGGTCAATGTTTTTTAAAAGGAAAGTCCAAATGAAAAAAAGATCTTTTTTTTGCTTATTTATAAAGATGCTGTTTAATGTAAGTTATTTTTTGATGTTCAATGTGGGGTTTGAGAAGCATTATGAAACACAATAAAAATCCTCTTATTACACATGTATAACAAGAGTTAATGTTTAAGATTATATTAAGGGCTGACTAAATGTTCTGTCTATGTCATACGCTAAAGGGCAGTATGACTGAGGATTTTTTTCCAGAATATTCCATGCACGAGATCAAAAAAATAGTTGATGTATATGGCCTGTTATTTGTGTGTATTATATCCTCTTACATTCCTCCTTCATTTCACAGCTCTCAAAATAAATATATCATGGTAAGAAATTAGAAACATCTGTTTTAGTAGACCACCACAGCACGTTAAGTCTGAATAATTCCAGGGAATTTACTTCAACTGACTGAGCCTACTGTCATCTCAAGAAGACACTTGTCTACCCTGCAAGCTAAGTTAGCTACCTAGCTAGGTACTCTAATGACTAAGAAAAGCTTTATCATTCTGGCTAGGTTGTATCTATGAAGGTAATTTTACTGTATTGACAATGGCTATCTTACTTTGCTACTTAATAAGCTTTATATATTTTTAAGTCCTTCACGGTGATCCATATTTCCCAAAACACAAAAGTGCGCACACCAGCATTCCCGATTTCTCTTTGAATAGACACCATAACAAGCCTGGTTTCCTAGCTAACCAGCTCTTCTTAACAATCGTCCATTTGCTACTTTGCCCCAATTGTCTGTTCTTTCATCCAGCTATTCCAGCAGAGAATCTGGACACTGTCATTTTTAAGCGTTAGCAAAGTTAGCAACACTTAGCAACAGATCACAGTACCAGAGGTGTTTTGTGAGTTACGCGTCTGTTGCTGACGGACGTGCAGCTCAAAAATGGAAAAATGGTCGTATTGTCCTACGTTTTCATAAGCTTTTCTTTTTCTGAATGTGGGAATGTGTGATATATGCAGTGTATCCAAAAGAGAAAGCGGGTACAAGATGGGTGGACTCCCTGTACGGGATGCCAGGCTGTCACAGGGAACACAGACATTTGCACACTACGGACAACCTGGTTGAATTTCCACATCTTTGTGGTGTGGGAGTAAATCAGAGTATCCAAGGAAATCCCATGCAAGACAGGAATCGTGTATAAGCAGCTTACAAATAGAGCATGGGCACGATTTGAACACCCAACCCTGAAGGCCTGAGGCCTTTATTATTCTCCATGTTTATGGAACATTTATTTCTGCAGCAGACCACAAACAATGTTAGCTTAAAAGAAATCAGATGCTGTCTGGGTCCTGTGATGCGCTGAATTGTTCATTATCGATATATGTTAAAAAACAAACAGTAAACAGAATTAATTTCATTGTGTTTACTATTATTGTGTAATACTTCAAACACTTTGTATATAGGGTATGTAGTACATTTTGCCCACACAACCATTTTAGACATTAATTAGACTTTTGAATATTAATCATGAGGCAGGTAATGCTGTAGTCCATGATAAGAGGAAAATAGCATCACTGATCGTAATTAACATCCCCACTTAACAAAGTAGCGGCTGAACGCGGTGCCTGATCGGCCTGACCTACATAAACCTCGATCTGTCGAGTTGATCAGACTAAATAGTGCATGTAAATATTTGCTTCTGGGTGCAAACTCAACGAACTCAGTACGCACAGAACCCTGGGAGGCTCTGACGCAGAAGTAGAAAATTCTCTTTGGGAGTTTTCTTCCTCTTTCTATAATCACGTCTACAGAGTCCATCCTGCAGCCTCCGGAAGAGCTACATTAACAGTATTTTCCCAGAGTGCTGGTGAATCTTGGCACGGCTCAAAATTATAGCTTAAAATTGGAATGATGGAATCAGATATGAAGCAGGTAGAATAATTGCTTTTGTTCTTCTTATGTACTTAAATTATTCTGGTTTCTTCTATCATAAGCATGGAAGCCTTTTACATCAATTGTGACTGATATGAAAATCTCAATGATAATTCTGATATCAGATATTATCTCCAGAGATGCAATAACCTACTTTCTCCTCGTGTTCCAAACCAGAGATCTGCGGGGTTCCGAAACCAGTTGCGAACTCTTCCATTGAGCCGGGTATTAAACATCAGTCGCCCCTAAAAACATTAAGAAACTGTGGGCTTTACAATGTGGTATACAGGAAGATTACAGAGACTGTAAATAGCCCGTGAAAGAGACAATGTGCTGATCAGAAACATAAACACTACAATCGCTAGGGGTGTAAACAGGAAGGATGCAAAAGGACCTTTGCAATGTTCTCCCTGTTAAAAGTTCAGCTCGCTGCCATTCGGAGCAGCGCGCGGCTCAGCAGCGTAGGACTGAAAAGTCGCGGGTACGACTGATGCCATTTGCTCGTTGAGCATGACCCTTAATCGCAGATTGTTCCAGAAGCTCCTAATAAATGGTCTGACCCTGCACTTAGGCCCCAAGCTTCACTCTTACATTTGTGTGTGTGTGTGTTTGATTATCTCAAAGGAGAGTAATAGGGGCTATGTGAAAAGAAGCCTTCCAACGTACCTGTACTCATACCCAGGGCCGGCCCATGGCATAGGCAATATAGGCAGATGCTAAGGGCGCCATCCATCCAGGGGGCTCCACAAACGGAGGAAGAAAAAAAGTGTAACATTCCACTATTCTTAAAACTAGTTGGTATTAATGTGTCTTAACATGAAAAGAACAAGCCCACATGAATTTACCTGCTTAGCAAAGCCTATTAAGTAGCAGTAGTAATAACAGGGCCGGTCAATCCTATACGTGACATAGGCGATTGCCTAGGGCAGCAACTTCTGAGGGGGCGCAGAACTGCCAGCAAATTTAACTTTGCCTCGAGCGGGGGGCGCTGGCGGTGATGCTCGCCTAGGGCGCCACACCGGCTCGGACCGGTACTGCTCATACATGTACGAATGGCGAATAAAGCATCATTTAATTTCCATTTCTGATGGTGACGGGATCAACTGGATAATGTTTAAATAAATGAAAAGGGGGGGTCTCTCGTCACTGGGCTGAGAATCTGCCACAAACATCCCCACAGCCACTGTATTCCTATTCAAAAATAGCTCCAAACTGGAAATTCCCAGCGAGACCCTGATGACTCTTACGAAAAATCTTTTCACTGGAAGCCGCATGGCCCAAAATTTTCTTCCATTTTGGAAGCTGTGCTCACAGCAGCCTACTTGCTGAATGACAGAGCGAGTACATCGTGAGTTCAATAAAGGTAGCTACAGATGTCGTCACCTTTGCTGAATGCTATGGAAATGGAGACAGCCAATCAAATGCTCTGAGGTTCCGGCAATGTAGTTTAGGTTGGTATTTGCTGCTGACAGAATAGTAGAATGGACTGCCTGGAAAAAACAGAATTCTTGTTTCTTTATGCTTACATAATAGTGTGACAATGAATTATAATGGCATAAAGTAATTACCATGCAGGAAGGCTGACAAAACTGCCACAGCGAAGTGCACAGAGCATAGAGAGTAAAAGAAGATATAAAAGACTGATCGTAGCTGTCGGTTTTAGGTAAGTACTCACAGAGCCGGATTAAGAGTATTAAGTGCCCCTATGCACCAAAGCACATGACGTCACATCAGAAACAAACCGAGCAGATGGGTGTCACGAAAAATTCAGAATTGCATATAATACAGGGAAAAATTTACACAGTTGGCCGATACCTGTATATTTCATTAAACTGTTAAAAGACATTCATGAATTGGACCATGGGGGGGGTGGGATTATGGGGGGGTTGCTCTGTTTGGTGCCCCCTGGGCACATGGCCAAATGCCCATATGGTTTATCCAGGCCAGGGTTCTTGCCAAAATTGCTTTTGCTGTTTCTGAAGAGTTTACAGTTTGGGAAGGCTGGGAAATACAAGGCTGGCTTACTCACGGCGAGATAAAGCGCGGCGTAGACACTCAAGGCGGCTTCCTTGGAGGGGAAGGTCTTGCGCGCGCGGAGGATGTCCTCCTCGTTGCCCGTGCAGGCCTCCTGGTGGCTGATGAAGCGCAGTGCGTGCTGACACCCCAGCGCTGTGTAGTTGGGCTTACACACAGTGAGGAAGTGGGGAGCCAGGTTGCCGGTCACCACCTGGCCGGCGTTCACGAAGATATCTGTGGTGAAGAGGCCGAAGATGTACACGCCTGAGGGGAGAGGCGAGGGAGAGGGTGACTCTCATTCCATCTTGTTGACCTACCATGATATCACATGACTGTGGACTAGACAAGTCAAGTCAAAATATCTTTATTGTCATCTTCAGCTACACTGCCTGGCCAAAAAAAAAGTCACTCACTTTAATATTTTGTTGGACCGCCTTTCGTCAATGCACTGTTTCCACGTGCTTTTACAACATTTATTTTCATCCAGATTTGTATTAATTTCTCGTCAAGATCTTGTATTCGTGATAGGCGAGTTGAACCGCTCCATAAAGTCTTCAGGTCAAGACCCTGTGGTGGCCAGTTCATGTGTGAAAAAGATTCGTCATGCTCCCTAAACCACTCTTTGACAGTTCGAGTCCCATGAATCTCGGCATTATAGTCCTGGAATATGTCCGTGCCATTAAGAAGGAAAAAATCCATTGATGGGATAACCTGACCGTTCAGGAGATTCGGATAACCTGGCCGTTCAGGAGATTCGGATAACCTGGCCGTTCAGGAGATTCGGATAACCTGGCCGTTCAGGAGATTCAGGCTCTCAGCTGACTTCACTTTATTGCTGCATAACATTGCTGAGCTGTAATAATGATCCAATCATTGGCTCTTAAGTACTTGCTGATTTAAATTCAAACAGTGACATTCTTTTAGCCAGGCAGTGTATGTGATCCATGAGTCATACACTGCAGTTAGAATTAGTGGCCATAGTGCAAGAAACAGTAATAAATAGAACATAAATATGAATATTATAGACATTTAAACATTGACACAGTTTAAACACAATGTACTGAGACATGGACATAAGGCTTACACATAAAAATAAAATCAAAAATAGAGTTTAAAATTAGTTAAAAATTAGTAGAAAATAGGTGTTTCTTTCAAGAGCCGCTTAGCCAATGTTTTTAAGATTAATCATATTACAATAACAACTTGACTTCTACTTGATATTTTGTTTGCCTTTTTTGCTTACCCTTTGGACAGAAGTGTCAGCTAAATAAATAAATGTAAATAAATTTAAATAATGTGAATAATGTTAGAAAAATACAGAAATATTTACACAATACACAAACCCCTCTATAGTCTTAAGCCCCTTAGGAAACAGGATTTCCTACAGCAGTTCTCTTCATCAACATTTCCACAACCAACATTCCTTGTTTCCCATACAACCTTTGAGTTTCTGCTCAGGATGAGCATCCATCAAGCAGGACACTCCCATCAAGCAGGACACTCCCATCAAGCAGGACACTCCCATCAAGCTTGCAAGTAGAGATCACTGCTTGATGCGTTGTGTTGGGTCTGCACCCAAATATCCATCCATCAATTCATCCATCCATCTATCCATCCATCCATTGTCCTATGCAGGGTCCTGGGGGTCGAGAGGCTATGCAGGAAGCCAAGGGTGCAAGACAGGGGTGTCAACCCATCGCCAGGCACACAACCGTTCACACCAGAGGGCAATTTGGCAACTACTAAACCGTGGGGAGAAACTGGAGAACCTATAGGAAACCCCCACCATGACACGGGGAGACCATGAAAACTCTGGGACTCAAACCCATATATAACTTTTAGAAAATTACTTACTGATAGAAAATTTCACACAGGCTGTGAGATGGAATATTTTTCATAGTCGTTCCCTTTGTGAAAACTTGGCATGATCATTTCTTATAAAGGGTTCAAAGTAAAGTTCACTGATGCATGTTTTATCAGCCGTGGTTGTTGTAGCTTGGTTTGAAGGGCGTATGCCTTGGGGAAGTCATTTTTGGGTCACGTTATGTCTGCACTATTTCTCGATGATTCAACAAACCTGAAGCCGTTGGGGTTAAGGGTTTGCTCAAGGGTGACGTTAGTACTTTTCCAGTCGTGGGATTTGAACCCAGAACTTTCCAGACATAAGCATAGACCCAATAATAACGTTAATAGCGTCCATGCCTAAAAGTGTTGCCTGCTGAATTCAATTTTCCAACTGTTAGCTGTCACGTTACAAAAATACACAAAACAGGAGACAAAAGTGAATTCTCACCAAATAAAATATGCAAATATCGTAAAATAATAATGCAGCGTAAACAGGATTGCTCCTATCACAACCCAATCAGACAGCATGGCACACGCTACGTTCTAATTCTCACATCGGAAGAAAGCATATTGCATGTTCTAATTTTGGTGCTATTCACACTCGATCCTGTGAAAGCAGCGCCAGATTGCTTAACCGTTCATTCAACACTCTCCAGCTCTCAGTCGCTGTTTTCCTAAGATTTATGACTACTGAAGTACTCTGAAGCATCCCTGTAATTCATAATTGATTTGTGAAATGTAAGAATACACTCTGATAATAACAACAATTAACCAAAGAGGGCTTATGGGGAAGTCATTTTTTGTTCATCAAGAAAATAGTATTGAAATCCTTGTACTACATATTGAACTAAGACTAACAATTGTAAGAGTAAGTAAAAAAAAGTAAAAATGAGCTTTTCTTATTAGGGAAAAGATGTGTTTGATCAGTGATTTGTGGGATTTAAAAAATCCACTTTGCTCTATATGCACAAACAGAAGATATTACCATAATATGCCCCCTCTATCCAGCAAACTATTCCCATATGACCTGAGACCTTTCAAAGAAAATTTTCTTGCCTCAAAGCATGAAAGAAACACCTCGGTAATCGTCCAAACCCGAAACTCCCCGATGACAGAATGCAATACATTACAGATTTTAAATAATGTGCTAAAACTAGTGCAGCATTATCACTTGCAAATGGATTCCTTATATTTCAGATGCTGCATACCTTTAATATGCATTCAGTGGCCAGGTTATTTGGTTGACCTGCTAATACAGACAGCCTGCTTCTCCAAACAGAGAGTGACGTGGATATAACTGAATGTGTACAGCATGCAGACAGGGTCAAGATATTTTGTTATTGTGCATATAAACACAATATAGCATATAAGCTAAGATGCTTAAGCAGTTTTGAATGTGGCACAACTGTTGGTGTCGCGTGTAGCAGCTCCAGCTTCTCAGAAAGAGCCTTTTAAAACATTCATGCAAACTGTGTTTAGAGGATGATGTGCTGAACAAAAAGCGTCCAGTCAGTGGCCAAAAACACCTTGTTAATAAGAGAGGTGAGAGTAGAATGGGCAGACTTGTTAAAGCTAACAAGAAGGCCACAAATGCAATGACAGCTCAGTGCCACGCTGGGGGGCAGGAAGGCGTCTTTGAATGCACAGTCTCTCTGCCTTTGAAGCAGCTCTGTAGGCAAAAAAACAGTCATAGCCATTTCTAGCTAGGTGTACCTTAAAATGGCCCCAGAGTGTATATACATAATTTCCATCCTTAGAAATACGTGCTGTAGTGTGGGTTAGTACAGAAAAATATAACATATGTGATGCTAACTCATTTAAACTTAAGGGAGACAACACTGGAGACCAAAAAGCGGAATGACAGAGCAAGCCGGGCCGCTGCCTGAAAGATGAACTGTAACAAAGGGAGCAAATCACTGATGACACTGGGGCTCACATGAAAAATTATGCATGATTTTATAAACTGAAATGATGTCGTACTGCTGTGTGAAATGGATGGCAAAGTGTGGAAAACACAGAATGACTTCCCAGGGGTCTGTGTCGTAGTGAAGAGCAATTACACCTTTAGCGGAATAAGGAATATAATTTAATTTAATCTATTTACATAATCTCTTTAACCTCTCTCTTAATATAATCTATTTACTAATGAAAGGAATAATGGTTCATTAACTGAGAGAAATACCCTGTACATGTTCTCTCAGTAACACTTTACTTGATGGGGCCCAAATAACATGATATTTTGCTATTACTTAAGTATTAATTAACCACAAACTAAGCCTTAGTTACATACTGATCTAATGTTTGTTCATCATTAATGAATCGTGGCATATTTGTTAGTATATCTGTTACTTTACCTGTTAATTCTGTAGACCTTTACTACTGAAGGAACTACTGAAACAAGTAATGAATAACACATGTGATATCTCATGTTTGTTCATCATTAATGAATCGTGACACATCATTTATCTCAAGTACAGCTATTATATTTGTTCTTGATTTGTACTTCAGTAGTAACTGAGTTACTACTAAGTATCTGGGTAACACTGGTACTCCGCCTACAGAGGGTATACAGAGTATTTGTAACATTTCAACAACTTATTAGTTGAGGTTCAACAATTTATATAACATCAGCTGAATGAGTAGTCAAATTCAATTAAATTATCCTAGGGATATGTAGGTATGTTCATGAATTACATGAATACTCTATATAAACTCTACTGTACATTCTACAGACACAATGAAACAGGTGAATTTTCAAATCTCAACTAAGTTGTTGAAATGCAACAAATACTCTGTAGGCTATGCAAATAAAGTGTTACCAGTATTTGTGTCACCTCAAGCAAAGTGTTACTGATTTCTCTTGCTTAAAGAATGAATACTTTTTCAGACCAAGGCCTTTTAATTACAAGTTAATGGACAAGAAGAGAAAATAATTTGGAATGTGAAAGGCTAACTTAGGTATCATTAGCATATTAAAAAGGGGGACTTTCAATAAGAATGAATGAATGAATGAATGAATGAATAACATAAAATAAGAGATTGGGGAGAGTTACCCAGAAATCGGACAGTCCGTCGTACGAGTGGGTTAAGGTAACAACAGTCTCCTGTGACGACAGTCCTCTCCCTAGTGTCAAAGTCTTTAGAAGTGTACTGAAGTAGGAACAGGACAGACTCTGTTACTGTTATCTGCAAGAAACAGAAACACAGAAATCAGGCATTGCAATTAAAAGGGGTTTACATGTCATATTAAAACAGCCATTATGAGACATTTAATTTTTTACACAAATCATAACCTGTAGATTTGTGAAAACCCCTAAATTGAAAAGGCATAAATACATGCATTATAATATAATACATTTCCAAGAGTAACAGAAAAGAACAAAGTTTAAAAAGGTTAAGTCCACCTAAACTATATATTTAGCACCATGTTACTCTGAGGCTTAAAAGTAGACATAAGAGTTAAAAATACTCAGAGAGTGGAGAGAGTGGAGAGAGTGGAGTCCGTCTTTTAAAAAAATCAGTTTGTTCTCATTGACCCCTGATTTTTGGTGAATGTGGGAACATCTTACAATAGCTTCTCTCAGTCTTTGTGATTTTCCTCAAAATATAGTTTCACGCTTTATAAATCTTCTTGACAAGTAATTTGTTATATATAAAGTACTTCTGCGTAATACCTGGTAACTATAAAGTAAAAAAAACAAAACAGCTGGTTCACAGGTAAAATATAAATAACATTAATGTGTCCTCTATTGATGACCACCCAGGTATCAACCTGTACTTGGGAATGGCAGCTACAATGAATAAAATGTAAACACTGCTAACTGTTTTACTATAAAATCTCCAATTCCACAAATTAATGAAATACAGTTTTCCCATTGAATAATGGAAGTAGCTGAAGGTAATATCGGTAAAGGACTACATTTAAAGCAAGTGATTTCTAATGGTCCTGAAACCATCACACTTCCGTGCAACTCAGAACTCAGAACCCCCCCCCCCATTATTAGACACAACTGCTATTTCAAAGAATCTGAAAAAAATTTAAGTGCATTTTCAATACAGACAAGCTATCATTCATGCTATTGTCACCTGTGTGTGCGGTCTGGAAAAGACTTATTATGGGATGTATAATTTATACACTGGGCCCATCAGCATTCTTTTTCATAATAAAACATGTTGCATTAAAGATCACAGAATAACACATTTTACTTATTTTTAAGATTTTTATGTAACTGCTTTCTGGGATGACAGGTTAAGGAACATAATGATTGGATAATAATGATTTTGCTTGGTTCAGATGCAGTTCTGTATTTAAGTACAGAAATGAAGCAGGAAATAAAGACGAATTCTGCCCAGAATTATGACTATAGCTGGATCATTCTGTGGTAGCTGCTGGGAAGGTCGATGGGGTAGATAAAATGATCATGTTGCTCTGCAAAGAATAAACAATTTTGTCAATCTGGTTGCAATTAGACCAGCTTCCATTTTGGCATAGGGTCACATGACCTGCCATGAACATCAGACATTTTAATGATACATGATGATCCATAACATACGGGCATGACATATAACAATGTCAGCAGACCTTTGAGGAAAGGTCATAAACATCAATACACATGCTCTCATGGGTTAGACTAGCTGGCTTGCTACAGTTTTTGCACGTCATAGTTAAATAAGGCTAATTGAGCTACCAGAAACATATTACAATGTTATGTGGTATGGCATGATTGAACTATAATTGTATCAATCAAGAAGTTTTAAGTGGAGCTCAAACTAAAGTTTTCTGACTTTCTGTAAATCTTACGGCATGAACTGTAATGCCGTTTCATGTCGAAAGTCTTCATAAATTTTATGCATACGGAAAGGTAACATTAGGTGCCGTCAAGTCGACACTGACTCCTAACGACCAGAGAGAATGTTGCCTGGGTCTTCAGGAGGTTAATATACCTTACATTAAAAGAAAAAAACCCTTAATAAATCAAGTCCAGAAACCTTTTCAATACATTATGTCTAGTCACCTTCTGATTCATGACTGAGCTCCAACATCTGACTGTTTTGTGTTAGTGTTCCGCTGTCTAATCTAGCCGGATTTAGCTGCAAGGACCAACCCCGCATTATTCACAAGACAAGATAATAGCAATCATGTCACCCAGCCCCACATATGTCGGATGACACAACCCCGATGAGATGGTGCACAAAGCGGACAGTTCGCCTTCAACCTTTTCAGCTGCCGCCAAAGAAATCTGTTTGACCATTACAATAACCTGACAGCTGTGACTCTCACTCATCTGCTGCATGTTAAGGGCAACTGAATGATCTGGAGTCCAAAAAAACTGATGTGCTTCTGTACCAAACTCACCCTGAATCTGTAGTCGGTGGCTACTGTAAGTATAAACAATGTAATAAATGACTTTTGCTCTAATGAAAGTTAACAATAAAAAAATAACACAAATAAAAATACAGAATAGAGATTGCAGGGCATAAGTTATACTTGTACAATTTTCTTGAGGCTTCTAAACTCACTTAAAATAGCCATTCAAGTCCTTGTTATGCATTAAGATGCTGATCTGGTGCCCATCTACAGCATATTAGCGTCACTGTGCTAACGTGAAATCAACAACCTCAAAAAGTTAAAGTCTGTCTCAGGCACCTTGCTACAGGTATAAAGGCCTCAAAGGCCATTTTTCACAGCTAAACACACCATATTTTTTGGTGTCCCTTAATACCTTGCATTTACTGCTATGCTAATTGCCTTGGCACTCAAACAGGGTCAAAACTGCATTGAATGACACATAGAAAATGGTCAATTAATTGATTGGTCAGGGATTTCACCATGGTCATTGCTCTGGAGTGCTGGGACTCCTGTTGAACTCGGAAACAACTGAGACTATCAGAGAATGATATAAGTATTAACACCCTATGATACTCTCCACATATAACAGCTCTTACAGATGCTAAAATAACACTGACTGCAAAACTGGCCTTACTTTTATTAGTAAATGACTTTAAATTTAAATTTTAATTGATATTTTTATATTCATATGTAATTCTCTGGAGAACATTTTTTAAATGGGTGGATGGATGGATGGATGGATGGAAGGATGGATGGAAGAATTTTTAATACTTTAAGGCTCCCTAAGAACTGTGTTCCTGAAAATGATCATGTCAAATTCCTAACAGAAGCTTCCAGACCATTATTCACTGCTATGATTCTAATTTCATGAGGAACATTATGTTGAATCAATCGGAAACAGCCAATTACTAATATAAAATGACTGTAATTTCAGGAAGCAAGGCTTAGTATCTGCTGGAAATGCTCCTGTAAGGCAACTACTGGTGTATCTTCCATAACTTGCACCTGTACAATATCCAGCTGCATAAAATATCAAACTTTTTACATTTTCCCTATTTGTACAATGATGAGACATTGAATGCTGTAATCTAAGTAACTGAGATGAAAGTGACAGCTAAGCAAATGGCATGTAATGCAATCATTACACTGAGCAAACTAGACTTCCTCATCCATAAATGATACCGCTTTTGCTGGTACCGCTCACAGGAACACGAGGAGGCTTCAGCTGGACAGGCAGGATAATTAGCCAAGAACCAAGTGTACAGCAGGACTCGGAGGACGAGCGGAGATGCATCAAAGCTTCACTCAGAGCCTCACACTTTTGGCTCCCACTAATATCTTCATGTATCAGTGCTCAGCTGCAAGATGGATGACCTCATGTTTCTGGTGCTGTTCTTGTACTGACTCACGTCGGATGACGCTGTAAATATTTGTTGATGTGCTTGTTGAGTACTGTGGTTTTATTTATCTAATTATCTCCATTGTGGTGGCATCTGTTCCTCTCCTCCTATATAATTATAATCAATTTAAGGAATGTGTTCATTAAAGACACTTCTCCTGGTCTCTCTGCGGCGTTTTAAAAAATGATTCTGAAGATTTAAAATCATCACATTGATTTTAGCAGAAGATCAATTCAAGGGAAGTTTAATATGTCCTACATGATGAATCATGATGGATATACATTGATGCGCCAATTAAACTGACACCCCAGCTTAATCAAAATACAGCAAAAGTACTCCTGTTTCCATTATATACACTTTTTGCAACAAATATACTACACTACTACTACTTTTTTACAACAATATATTATACCTACAGATATTTCTCTGGCTTTCCTCTAATACCTAGTGTTGGAAATCTACACAACGTATTTTATTATATGACCTTTTTGTAGTGCAGATACTCACAAACATCGGCTCTGAAACCCATGTACAGTATGTGACAAAAAGATGTCTTGTGTTGCAAGATCGATGCTGTTGGTGCTTGCTACAGTGTTTTACTCCTTTCCACCTTTTTATAAACTTAAGAGAAAAAACCTACCGGTTATTATACTGACCTGAATTACACTGGCAGGAATGAGATGACTAATACAGTTCCATAAGATGGTTCCATAACAACTCTGAAAAACCAGCCTGGGGCAATTTATATGAACCAGCAAACTACAAAAAAAAAGACTGTCACACTGTTAGAGACCTGAGGAAAGATCAGAACCCTGTAGATATATTTAAACAAACATAAAAAGCCAAATGTCTCCAACATCTGAATGTGAACCATTAATTCGCCAATTACGGGGGAAGAATCATCCCAAAAGGCCGCTTCTGGGATTGAAATAAAGACAGTTTATTAATGTTAATGTTTTATGGTGTGCAGGACTGAACCATGTAATGGTCATGTTGAGCATTTTATATGTGGGTGTTCAGACAGTAAGGTGGAATTATTTTTAGTCCAACTGTGTGGATCTGATTTATCTCAGGTTCATGAATTAGTGTCAAATGTGAGTGCACATTGATACATGGATTGTATTACCTTTACAAGTAGATGACAGTAATAAAAACAGATGCTGTATTGGTCACTAGCACAAAAAATGCCAAGGTTTTAATCCAGTCAGAGTCAATCTTCCACATCATGTCAGCATATCTTAGTTTGGCAGTAACTACATATATCACAGTTTGCAACTACATGAGGATGTTTCCACGTGCTGTGACTATCAGAAGCTTAGTTATTTCACTTTTCATTTACAAAACACGTTTCTTTACAATTTCACACCTGATGTCCGCGTGAAAATCATTCTGACAACAATTAACGCAGACAGTCCCCCCCAGTGACATCGACTAACTCAGCACACTGGGGGAGCTTAAAATTAACAGCATTAGGAACTGAACATCAAGTCCCAGACCTCAAAAAATGATAAAACAACATAAAAAAACAAACCCAGTTATCTTTTTAGCCAATTATGTCATTTTAGTCATAATCTAATGTTTAAGTATTATATAAAAAGAAATAGGATGTAATATACGGGAGCCATGTAAAGTTTTCCGTGGTGTGTATTGAGAAAATGGATTATCGTACAATCTGCTATTAAAAATCCAAGATGCGGATTTTACATATAATGTTTATTAGTCGTTTTCCTGGCCCTTCTGGCTTACAGTCGGAAACACGAACTTAGACTCTTTATCCTCCGGGTTCCCTGCGATCAGTCCATTAGGCGGCTTCCCCCCCCCCCCACCACCACCTTATTGCATGCAATACATCAAGAGGAGATCTCACCACCAGCGTGGGGATCCCGGCGACCAGCGCATACAGGAGGGCTGGGGGCACGGCGCTCCACTCCTCCGGTCCGAGGTAGGGCTTCGTGTACGAGCTGTCATAGCAGAAAAAGCCCTGGACGTGCACGTTGAAGGTGTCCGTGTACTCGAAGTAATACGCCAACATGACAGTCCCCGCCATGATCACCAGCTGGAAATAAAGCATGATCGTCAGGGATGAAGGTGAGAACATCTATGGATCCGTCTCGATCAGTGGAAGCCCGGCAATGTCGCTCCCTCCTCGTCCTAGCGCAACCTGCTCATATCCCCTATGCAGCTCTAACGCTCGTCAGAAGACATCGAGTGTTAAGCAAAAAGGGGGCAAAATGTTCCATGTCATCGCATTGCTTAACGTCTCGAAAGAGAGCGACTAAACGGATGTTAATGCGCAGAAAAAGACCGCCTGCGTGAGTCTGAGACGCGCAGGGAGCGACGGCGAGAAGCTCCGCGTTGATCGACACGCATCCAGGACTCAACGAATGACTGGCGGCAAGTTGGCGGAGCGGGGGGAAAAGTTAGCCTTTCCTTTCTGATGTATAATACACCCCACCTTGGTTAAATGGAGTGATTTATGCAGAACACAGACTTACTGATCCCCCCCCCCCCAATGTCACATGCAGCGCCTGGACCGACGACGGGTAATAATTAACTTGCGCTTTTAAAATAGTTACAGTGTTATAAGTTTATACATTTATATATCCATACAATGCAGAATAACCCGCCCCATCCCAACCATGCACGTATGACCCTTAAAGATTTCGACTTTCTCGCAATGGTGAAAAAATACTTCAAAATGTGCCACTGTTACAATTATATGTTTATTACGTCTGCAGACACGTCATCGTATAAAATACGTCATATGTGCAAACGCAAAAAAAATGCAAATTCTACGTACACATACCATTAACGTTATATAGTATCTCCATCCAACCATTTCCAAGCTGCTTATCTAGTGTAATGTCATGGATTTAAAAGCTGATTTGTGCTGGACGTGGAATACTTGTAATAATAAACATATGCCCTCTTTGTTGACCTTAAAATTTTTGTTATTTCTAAGTGCAAAAATATTAACATATACTTACATTATCTTAGCCTACTTCAAAACAATGCAATACATTTATCACCACAAATGCAGGGGAAACAATGTTCAGATATGAAAGGTACTTTTTGATCATAAGTTTGGTTTAACACCTGTAATTCCAAGTATCTGGAATTTGGAATAATGTAGTTTCATTTATCTTTTAACCCTCATGCCAGTTGCCGATCCAACTGAAGCAAAAACCAGTACTTAAGGCGGTTCGCCCATACTGGCCTGAAGCTCACAGCGCGCAGATAACTGACATCTTGCTTCATGATTTTTTCTGTTATGCTGTTAGCGATGTCTGTGGTACCACCGCCAGTTCTTTCTAATGTATGAACTTCTCCGCTACGCCAGCAGGGGGCTCACGTTAAATTCTACTATATCATCCGGGTTGTTGTTGTGCCGCAATGCTAGGCTAACGTATCCAAACTTTGGCTGTGCAGTTTAATGAATGTGGAGAACAGTGGCCTGCACTACGAAGCAGACGTACTGGCTTACCGGGGTAACTTGTCGGATTTAAAGTACCACAGTTTAAATGGACTTCATATTCATTCACTTATATTTTGCCCAGACTCCCTTTAATCTGATAAGTTATCCCGATAAGTAGTAACCCCACTTCGTAGTACAGGCCACAGGTATCTCACACTCACAAAGGAAAGGAGGCCACAGTAGTGGAAAAAGGAGGACCACAACAGGGAAAGTTCTAAGCTACACAGGGCTCCGGCCCCCCAGGAATGGAGTTTGACACCCCTGCTATAGGGTTTCATTCCCACGTTAAACAACGTATGGTGAGTTTCCATTGGGTCAGGTGCACCGTCGTCGCTAAATTGACAAAAGTCCCTGATTATCTGTATCCTATAATGGCCTGGGGTCCCATCTGGGGTGTCCCCTCTCTCACTGTTTTCTGGGCCCCAGACCCGCAGTGGATATAGGAAGTCTTTGCACCCCCCCCCCCCCAAAATGGCAGGTTTTTAAGTGATTAAAAAAAACAAAACCAAAACAAATCATATCAGAATTTATTCCTCTTTAACAAACCAGAAATTGTTCAGTGGAAAAAAGGGGGAAAATCATACAAAAACCTGGTTGCATTAGTGTGCACACCCCTAAACTATTACTTAGTTGAAGCACCTATTGATTTCATTACAGCACTCAGTCTTTTTGGGTAATAGTCTATCAGTGTGACACATCTGAACTTGGCAATTTTTTGCCAGCTCATCTGTGCTCACAAAAGATTGTGAGGGCAGCTCCCGTGCACAGCCCTTGTCAGGACAGACCACAGATTCCCAGTTGGATTAAGGTCTGGGCTCTGGCTGGACCACTCCAGAACATTGATCTTCCTTTGGTGAAGCCATTGCTTCATTGATTTAGATGAATGCTTTGGGTCATTGCAATGCAGGTGAAATTCCTCTTGAAGCCTTTGTGCCGAAATAGATTGATATTTGGAGCTGTTCATGATTCAGTGCCGAGTTGCAGTTGAAGAAAAGCAGCCCCGAAGCATGATGCTGTCTCCGCAAATGCTTCACTGCGGCTGTGGTTGTCTTTTGATGATGGCCAGTGATATTTTTGCGCCAAACATTCCTTTTGGAATTATGGCCAAATAAAATACTTCAGTTTTGCTCTCATCAGATCATAATCCATTTTTTCCACACGGTTGTGAGAGACTGGATATACCTTTTGGCAAATTTTGGCCGGGCTTGGATGTTTTATTTTGTGAGTAAAGGCTTTTGTCTTTCTACTCTACCCCACAACCCAGACATATGAAGAATATGAGCAATTGCTCATGTACGGAGCAACCAGTACTTGCCAGGAAATCCTGCAGTTCCTTTAATGTTGCTGTTGGCCTCTTGGTGGCCTCCCTGACTGGTTTTCTCTTTGTCTTCTCATCAGTCTTGGTAGAGTCACTGTGAGCCATATTTCCTCCACTTGTTGATGACTGTCTTCACTGTACTCCATGGGATCTTTAATGGTTTGGATACTTTTTCGTACCCCTCTCCTGATCGATTCCTTTCGATGATGAGGTCCCTTTCACGATTTGAAAGCTATTTGCGGACCATAGCTTTATGGCTTTTACAGTATGATGCGACCAAGAGGATACCAGAATAATCCTGCAGGAACAGCCATACTTTATCTGACGTCAATCAGTGACATTTTCATTGATAACCGGTGTATATTAACTACTGTTTAAGATTCTGAACACAGCCACAGCCTTGATTAAATGGTGTGCACAATTATGCAGCCAGATTTTTGTTTAATTTTATCTCTTACCGTAAACAATTTCTGATTTGCTTTCACCTTCTTTGTAGAAAATGCATCTTTGAAATAAGGTGGAGTAAGTCCTGACATTATTTAACTTGGTTTCACTTTTTATCACATAGGGCTGCATAGAATTTTTATTTCAACTGTACAATAAGACTGCACTGGATTAAGTGTTAATGGCAAAGAGATGAATGTAGATGAACACCGTTCATTATGCAGTCATGAATCTCCCTTGTACTACAGTTTTATGCTCCTGATTTGAAACACATTTGTTCTGTAAAATTACTTGCATATTACAACCTAGTTCCCCTAATATATTTTTATTTGAGAATCCCAATAATCTATATTACAAAGACTCCAAATGATGATTTTTTTAGTATTAGAATTTATCTGAAAATTAGTCATTCGGTTTCATTAAAGTGAAAGTTATTCATTTTATTCCTCTTAATGACAGAAGTGCAATAAATTAAAAGATTATGTTATATTTAACATAATGTGTCTGTGTGTGGATTATGTTTATATTACATTGTGGGACCCAAATGGCCCTCACGATGCAATAAAAACCTGTTTTTTTGACTATTCGGGTCCCCACAAAGATCTGTGAATGCATCAAAAAAGTTAAAATGCCAAAAGTCTTGTATTTTGTCTGGTTACTTATGGTTATGGTTAGGGCTGGGTGGGGGTTAAGGTTATGGTTAAGGTTAGGGCTGGGTGGGGGTTATGGTTATGGTTAAGGTTAGGGCTGGGTAGGGGTTA
>JAODLD010000038.1:14401370-14415676 GCA_026781065.1 Mormyrops boulengeri
TAAAGACCGACATCCCGGTCTTGATGAGAAATTTCGCGAGGTCACTAAAGCTCGCGTTCCAGCAACACTGAACTATTAAACACTTATCAAAAATGTTAACTTGGCCAACACACACCTTAACATTAGCCGTTTATCTATAAGCAGTTAGTCAACAAACACGTCAGCCGTATGTTATCATTAAGGTAGCGGATAGGCGCAGTGGCTAATAAAATAATATAGTTAATGTGGGAGCAATGCAAAAACGTAAAACAAAAATGTGTCCTGTAAAATCCTGTAAAATGTGGTAAACGCCCAGTCATGCTTAAAAAAAAAACTCTGTCGTATACCGTGAAACCGATATTAATACCGTAATATAAATTTTTGGTTATACCGTCCAGCTCTACTTTCAGTACTGCAATATTCCTACAGAACATCCCTTCACAACCAAAAATAAGCAAGAGATACTGCAGTATCAAGGATGCAAAGAAAGATTCTAAACTGCCATATGTTTGCTTTTTGAAAGGTTATTTTGACAGATGCTTAAAACTAAAGCAAAAAATACTGACATAACTCACAGCTGATCTTTTTAAAATTTAAAATTTAATATGTATGCATATATCTCAACCTCCAGGAATGTAGAGCAAAGTTCCTAAAGTAATTCTGAAAGTTTATTTAAAAATATATAAATTTATGAATATAATTAGGCCCACTGCCAAAATCCTGGGGTCTGAATATTCAATCAACATATGATAAATATACAAAACTGTATGCTTCATTGTTAATTGTGGTATTTAAAATGATTA
This sequence comes from Mormyrops boulengeri, assembly GCA_026781065.1. NCBI lineage: Eukaryota > Metazoa > Chordata > Actinopteri > Osteoglossiformes > Mormyridae > Mormyrops > Mormyrops boulengeri. The sequence goes on from JAODLD010000038.1 coordinate 14,402,153, forward strand.
CTTATTCAACACCACTAAATATGCACAGAAGCTAACTTCTCCTACTCAGAAGGTGGAACATTCAGGTTTCTAATGTCTTTGAAAATACACTCCCTTAATGAAAAGATTCCCAGTGTGTTTCCTGTGTCCACTGGTTTCCTGCATGTATAAGCTTCCGAATAGCTTTGTGCAATCAGTTAACACTGCCCAAATATGTACAGCACCTATGTGTACAAGCAGAGTTGGATAATTCAGGTCCAGAGAGTAAAAGTGTAGACCAGGATTTTGTATCAACCAACCAGTTGAGCATAGTGAGTCACAGAGTACTCAACTGGTTGACTGAAACAAAATCCCAGTCTGGACTTTTTCTCTCTGGACCTGAATTTACCTAACTCTGCATACAAGATGGTTCAAAAGTAGTAATGAAATTACAGTTCAAAGCATAAAAATTACAGGAACTGAATTACTTCCTGAAAATGGCAAAATAAATAACATTCATAATTTCAGAATATATTTTCCCATAAATTGTATTACACAAAAATGCTACCACGAAACCACAAAACTACAAAATAAATTATTTTAAAAAATATAAAAATAAATGTATAATATTGTATAATATTAATTATTATAGATTTAATAAGTATATTTGTGTGTGTGTCTGTGCGTGTATATATATACAGCTTTAACGTTACCCAACTTTCTTGCCCGGAGAAGAGCTCTGACAACCGCAAGCACACATACACCACACAATGAAAACACTAACCTTAGAATTCTGTTGTGTTACTGTTGATCTTTTGTGTGCTCTTGTCTCTTTGTGTAATTCAACTTGTGGCTACATTATTCAGTTACAAAGGGTCCCCTTCTCTCCTGTGTCCTGGCACTATTTAAAGTGTGCCTGGCTTTTAAAATGCCTGTTAATATTCTTACAAATCCAATTTCCCATTTTGCTGACCAAAGACATGGCCGTCAGAGTCCTAGCCATGACTGAATTTTTCCAGGAGTTAATATACTGCATATTGTTGCATGACCTACAAACATGCACTTTTAATGTAGCAATGTATTTAATAAACACATACGTATCAAGTACCTGTAATTGATTTAAGAGGTGAATGCAAAAGGCCACGTCAGACAAAAAACAACATAAACAAGAACAAAAACATATCTTGTACTATGATATATACAAGAAAAGTGTGAACAAGACTGGTTTTCTATCTGACTAAAAATATTCACTTTCATGCCAAATGCATGAACGTCCTTTAATAGCCACACGTCAGGGGTTGGCAGTTTCTGTCCATACTGCAGTGCTGCATTTGCTCATAGCATGCACAGCCTTAACTGCATAGGCAGACGACATGACAGGTTCCACGTATAACATCGTGCAGAGATCGTGACGATAACGTTAATTCAGTAAGATACCATCATGGGACATCGGATGAAAAAGTCCTACCTTGGGCAGCGAAGACTGAACCGTCTCACGAACATAAAACAGGCACAAGCGCAGTAATAAAGAAGAAAAATGTCCCTTTCCCAATTCTGTTTCCGAATCTGAACTTTCTGTTTGTTTTCTGCTGTTACGTAAGTCGACGGCACTTTTATTTTACAATTAAACGATTTGCAAAGACTTTGCGGGCTCCCCTTAATTGTACTAATTACTTCACTGCGTGCGCCGAACGGCGATAGCGCGCATGCTCAGATCGCGTCCTGTAATATGGTCCTGGAAGTGAAGCCGCTTTGCGCCGGTGTTGCAAGCCCCAAATATCCCCCCCCCCCCGTCTTTTCCTGCCTTAGTAACAGGCGTCCTGTTTACGCCTAGGGATTCGTGTATTTATATACATTGTATCGCTTATTTTCCTTGAACGCAATCTAAAAGCCGTACTAGCTACGGGTTATTTTAAACTATATATATATTGTTTTCATAATAAACGTAACAAACTATACATTTCTATGCAATATGATGGACTTGAATAACGTAGCACGTACATAGGATAGCCTAACTTAACTAGAAAGACAATATTAGAAAAGCGTTCTTTGTTTATTTAAAACGCATTTTAAAGATAATCGTTAAAATCAATAACTGATTTAATTTCATGTAAAAGCCGACGCTGCTACCGAAATTACCAGTCAAGAGTTGAGCATCTAAGTGATGAATTCCTCAAGTATTTAAGATGTAGTTAAGAGTATTGCTGCAGGGAGATGGCAGAGTGGTTAAGCTGGGTGAATTTGAATAGCTGTAAAAACAGTAATTCTTTTTAGAATAGCTATAGTCAATGCAGGTGGATAATATCAAGCATGTGGGTAGTGGACAAAATATGGGATACGTGATCTAATCAGACTGTAGCGCTACCATATGTTGTCAGGGGGCATGTTATCAAGTGATACCGCAACAGCATGAATCTGGCACTGATCTACGGGAAGCTGGCACAGTTCGTCCATGAAGAATTTCTCCAGTTCACACCTGTCCCGTGCAGTCTGAAAGCTAGTTATGTATTAGCCTCTCCAGACATTTAAGCACTTGCTGAGACCTATCAAATGAAAGCTGAAATGAAGTCATAACGCTCTGTACTTACCAAGCAACCTGTTAACAGTTCCTTTCTGGAAGGTACAGACAAGAATAATACATTATAAACTATTACAGAAATACGGGCCCATTAAATGCCCTATGTTTGGCCTAAGGGGCTGTTGTCATTCATAGGTGGGCTTTTGTCACATGTGCAGACAGCTATTGGAGGTGGAGATGGTAATATCACATCATGTACCAGCCAATGCCTACATCCCTCGTATTCTCTGCATGCAAAGAGCTTTTGTCATCTGAGCTGTTGTAAATAAAAATGAAATTAACATATAAAATGACGTAAGCTAGCAGGTTTAAATGACAGCTACAGCCACACAATGACATTATTACAGGTATATATGTTTCGCTTAGAGTACGAGTAACTTCCACCTGTGCCTCTCCGTTTCGTGCTGAAAGATGATACGTGCATGTTCAGAGACCATGCAGTTATCAGAGTGTAGTGGGCATTTTCTTACAATTGACATTTGAATGATTCATTCAAGGGAATTAATTGGCACTCGTGGACCGTTTGTGTGGGGGTGCCAGAGTGAGTAGTACTGATGCCTCATGCCTTCAGGGTTGGCGTGTGAATCCTGCCTTTGCTCTGTGGGAAGCAGCATAGGAGAGAGCCTGCATGGGGATACACAACTTACAGTAATAATTTAAATACAAAGTTCTATTTTTATTGGGGGGATGAATTAATCCAACTTAAATATTTGGGCAGTACATGTCCCCTGCCCCCCACACCCTGGTTCCTACCCCTCATTTGTCAGGATCAGTCCCTGCCTTCTCCTGGTCTATCTGTCTGTTTCCCTTAGTTCCCTGTTTGGCCAGCAGGTGTCGCTGGTCATCCCGTTCTATTCCATGTGTTCCCTTAGGTTTAACCCCACTTACAATCCCCATGTTTCTCTCTGTATGCTGAGCCGCCGTGCGGCAGATGGGGCCGAGTGTGCAGCTGAGAAGCATGTAGCCCAGACCATCGTGATTCAAGGCTGGGACTTGGTGTATTTGTACCACAAGACTCTGTTTTGTTTTACCTTGTATGTATGTTATGCTCCATGCGTTTCAGCTCTCTGGTTAGGTCCTTACCCTTAATATCTACGTTTTTGGTTTACAAACTAATTGGGGTGTTTCAGTGGCCCATAGAGTGTGTGTGTGTGTGTGTATATATATGTGTATATATATATATATATATATATATACACACACACACATATATATACACACGTTGTCTGAGTGTATATGTGTGTGTGTGTGTATCTATATATACATTTATTTATGGGGAGAATACCCATAAGGGTGTACCTGTGTCTGTGTGTGTGTGTATATATATATATATATATATATGTAATTTGTTTGTTTGTTTTGCTTTGGGCTATTTTGAATCTCTGGAAATTAACATGGGCTATTCTCATCTATACTTTGCATTTTTTACTTGTGTTTCTTGAAAAGAAACATTTTTGTGGGGATTTAACTTTACATATACTGTAATTATATTACTCTTTTATCTTTTTCCCATGATAGCAGGCATACTTCGGCTACCAATTTAAATTTACCCACGGGAATCCAATTAATTGTAAGCTATATTACAACCTCAGTGGAATCCAATTCCAATAAACTAGTTAAATAGACTTAGGGGGTAATTGAGATTAAACACTAGTGGTGATGCAATTTATTGAAATTTAAATTCAAGCAAGCTTTTGAATAATGTCTATTTAAAATCTGTTTGGATGCATTAATGTCATAAATTATGACGCTTTTGAAATACTGGGGAGATCTGCAAAAAAAGAAAGCAGGGGGGGCAGCATGTGGCTCAGAAGGCCAAGCCTCTGTGCTTGTGATCAGAAGGTTGCTGGTTCAAGCCAGACCTCAGCAGAATAGCTATGTGTCTATAGGCCCTTGACCCCCAGCTCCACGGGCACCATGAGCTCGCTCTCACCTATACACGTGTCCGAGTGCCATGGAGAACAAGATGGGATTGGGGAAATTTTCCTTTTTACCTGAGTGAAAAACCAATGAGATTCTATTATAAAAAAATATGAACACTTCACATAATTTAATACAAATGGATCTGTTGGTGTTTGCTTGTTACAGACATAGGGCATGGTGTAGGCAGGCAAAGGAAGGCGACAATTCACTCACAGTCCTGAGACAAACAAGGGTTTATTAAAGAAACTGGACACACAGGGGGAAAAAAAACACAAAACAAAACTGACACCAAATTAACTAAAATCAAAAAACAAAGCACAATTAAGAAAGCAACCCAAAAACACAGGGACTAGAACTGGGCAGTGACACATAGGAACAAACACTCACAAGAAAAGACTGAGAAGGAGGGCAAAGGCAGGCACTTAAATAGACAAATAACGAGGACCAACAAGAGGCAGGTGTGAGTCATCAAGACAATTAACCAATGAGCACAGTGCAGGGAAACAGGCCACAGGTGGAGAAACTTAACTAACAAAATTAACAAGCACAGAAACGACAGACTTAATCAAATACCAAAACTAGGACACATTACATACTGGGAAACATACACTAAGAACGTTGACACACAACTGAGGGCTTATACTAGGAGGGACCACAAGCACAAACACAAGCAGAAAGGAATTAAACTGGACAGAAATAGAATAAACAAAACTGAAACACTAGAAAACAGAAAACCAATAAACAAAACGAGTGAGGCTGGTCTCAAACCCATGACTGCAGGGTTATAGCCTTGGTACTATACACTCAACCCACTGAGATATGCAGGAGCTCTGCATAGAAAGAAAACACACAAGGATTATCACTCAAGCAATGACAAGACGGGATGGCCAGAAACACCTGCTGGCCAAACAGGGAAAAGACACGAAGGGCAGGATCAGATTGGCCCTGACCCTGACATTGCTAGCCAATGGATGAGTGAACATAAATGACAAAGGTCACCATAAATATCTTTGTTTAGACACAGTCCAGGTCTTGATGTATTAAGCGTTAACTCTGGGTTTAAGGTGGTTCTATTGCCTGACTTCTGACGCGAGTCTGTCAGGTGTAACTGAGACAGGTGACTGGGAACAAGTAAAAATGCATAATGCAAAGGCTGTCTTAGGTATCTGGGATCAAATGGACACCCAGACAGTACATATTACATATCGTACATATGTAAAGAGGTTTCTGAAAACCCGTACCGTGACACTCAGCATAGTTTAAATGGATAAGTATTTATTCTCTTACATAGATGTATGATGTAGCCTGCTTACTTTTTGTTACTAATTAGCAATAAGTGACAGTAATATACACTCTCATTAGGCTCTCACACTTGTATCTCAGTGACCACCTCAGGGTAGATGTGTTGTGTGTTCTGAGAAACCAGTGCTGTACTGAGCTGTTGTTGTGCACTTGTGACTTTCCTGTTAACTGTAATTAGTCTGCCTATATTCCTCTGACCTCTCTTAACAAGGTGTTTACGGCTACGGAATGTCATCGATCGGATTTTTTTCCCTTTTGTTCTTCACACCAGTATTAAGCTCTGGGCACCGTGGGGCATGAAAATCGCAGGACGATTGGTGTTTGTGATATTCTCGAATCACCCCTTAGCCACCAAAAATCACACCCTGTTTAATCAAAATCACTTGGATCGCAGACTCCCTTAAAACAAAATAATGTCTCCCGATTGCGTCTTGCCTAACGTGCCAAACGCATCTTCAGGGTTACCGATGACACAGATTTTCGTGCATTATAGTGAACCGATTCCTGACGTCATCCCGCCTAATATTGCCCGTTTAATGAGCCCTCGATCCCGCACAGCCCTTCGAGGATCCCTGAAGTGTGTAGCTGCATAGTCAGCCCATGCAGGAGGATGAATGGTCCTGGATGCCTTTGATGCCGTTAAGGGGGCGATCGGGCGATCTTGATTTTTTTTTTTTTTGCGGATAAAGGGCTCATCCTCAGCCGCACTTGGCGATGCAGCCGGGGGGGTCAGTCGCACGATATTTTTAGGCGAAAGTGGCGCACCGCTTCTCCTTCTTACCCTAAAAGAGTCCAGAAACACCCACCATGTCTGCAAAAGACAGACGGAAAGGAAAGTTGACTAAAGATAGCGTTACCTTGCTGCCCTGCTTCTATTTCGTCGAGGTAAGTCTGCATGTGCTTTTTTTTTAAATACTGTTCATTGAACATCATTTTCTGGACCGGAGCTGAATATTTGTCACTATATGTTTCTTGTTATGTTTCTTGTGGTACAATGGTCAAATATATTGCATTTGAATGGAAATACTTTAAGAATCGTCTAAAATTCCCTAATAACTACTGTTTTAAGAAGTACTGTCGATTAAATCCAATGCTACAATTCCCAGATATTTAAGATGTGATTAATAATAAACCGTTCTTTTAAATGTTTAACTATAGTACGTAATGCTTTTAACTGAAGCTTGGTAAGTTAGTGCTATTGAAATAAATGATAGTATTTATCATTCTATGTTATGCGTTTCACTCAAATGCTACAGCGTTGTCATTAGTAAAATTTTATTTTTGTATAAGGTTTGTATAATTATCATCCCTGGTTGAAGGCTTTAGAGGATAAAACAGAATTACCGAATTGCATGGATACATTAAATATACCTGGAGTGAGTGATTACACGGAATAACAATATAACATAGGAGTAACCCGATTTCACGCTGAAACAGTCTCTTTCCCATATTGTATGTTATGATAACGATTAAGTTACATTCTGTGTTAGATATAATTGATTGTTTTGATTTCAGTTAGCTATAGTTAATCCCAAAGTTTAATTTGTTATGATTTGGCATTATGATGGCAGCTGTCAAAAAAATCATCAACATCAGAATAACAGGATGAAAGCTGATTTGCACTATATATTAACGTACACGTTAAACACAGAGTCTTTCAACTTGAGTGTGCTTCCAGCCCAAGTATGTCAGCTTTTTAAAGATCTAGGCTAGTTCTCCAGTGTGGTGGTAAGCTGGTATGTGAACCATTCTTTAAATAATTTACTCCGACCACATAAAGTCGAGATGTCTAACCACAAAACACATCTAGACCAACATGACTTGACTGAAGTTTCTCAGGTTTATTTACTTATTTTGTTTTTACAGGGAGCTTGATATTACTTACGGAAAATGAGAAGTAGACCTTTAAATGCTCTTCAGGGAGGAGAACATTAACTGTGCTCCCTAGTGCCGAAGCAGAAGATCGCACATTCCCAAACATTAGTCAGTTTAATTCAGTCATTTGACCCGGCTTTGTTGCCATCTAATGATTCACTGGTTCTCAGTCAACATTGACTGATTAAGATTATCTATCCGTAGATTTCTCCATAATGGCATATCCAGTACAGGGTGGCAACGAGCCTGGATCGTATCCCATGCAGCAAAGGGCACACGGCAGGACTACACCCTAGATGGGATGATAGTCCGTCACATGTCCGTACACCAGGTTTCCCAGTTCTGGTCCTGAAGGGCCAGTCTGCGACACAGTTTGCAGATCTCCCTGGTCAAACAAACCTTCTAAACCTGGCAATTAGTTGGTGAGCTGAATAAAGTGTGTCTGAGCAGGGAAATCTGCAAATTGTATTGCAAACTGGACCAGAATTTGGGAACCCTGACATACTTGTTCACACTATCAGAAATTTCGAGACAGTAATGTACCCAACTAGCTGTCTTCCGACGGTGGGAGGAAACTAGAGTGTCTGGAGGAAACTCACATGCTTATCAGGAGAACTTACAGGGCTGGGGGGGGGGCAATCAACCCCCTGACATGTAAGCTCACAGCACTACCCACCAATGAAGAGCACTAGTAAAAGTGTTGTTTAAATTGTCTTCCTCAAGGACACAGCAGTCATGGTTTGGAAGCCAGCAGTGCTTCCAGTTCGCCCAGCTGTTGAGCCATCTCCCTTGCCATGGGCAGGCTTCCTGACAGTACTGCACAAGGATAGGCCTTAGTCTCGCCAGCCAGATGACATATTAGTAAAACCATACCTTCCACATAACCCTGCAGAGTGGATTTTGCAAAGATTATCCTGCTGGTTTGCTATAGCATTATTACCAGGGCAGACATTTGTTGAAGCAGTTTGGTATGTTAATATAAAATTCAGAATGCAATCATCCATCCATCCATTTTCTGTAACCGCTTCAGGGTCGCGGGGGTTTTAGAGCCTATGGGTGCAAGACAGGGAAGAACAGGGCACCGGCCCGTCACAGGGCACCGGCCCGTCACAGGGAACACTCACAGCTATGGGCAATTTAGTAACTCCAATTAGCCTCAGCATGTTTTCGAATTGTGGAGGGAAACCTGAGGAAACCCCATGTTGACACAGGGAGGACAGGCAAACTCCACAGACACGGAGCCACAGGCGGAAACTCAAACCCCAGTCCCAGAGGTGTGAGGCAACAGTGCTAACCACTGTGCCACCCCACAATGCAATCTGTACATTTATCTATTCAGCAGACAGTTTTATCCAAAGTGGTGTACGATTGAGAAAGCAGGACCACTTAGTCCTTGGAGAAACCGGAGTTCAGGGCCACAGTGCTCAACGATCCCACAGTGAAGTCACTCTGCTGAACACAGGATTGACCTGCCAGCCTACTGATCACATACACAGCACACCAACCCACAAAGCAATACACAAATAGATGTTCCATGCTTGATTCATCTTACAGTCAAAGATATTCCTTATTTATGATACTTGTGGGCAGCTTGCTTGCTTAGTGGTTGGTACTGTACCGTCGGGGGTTTTTGTTTGCTTCCCACCTGTGTATGACTGGAGTATGTATATTATTCTTATAAGTGATTCCTCTGGGTGCCCTGGTTTTTTCTGAAAACATGCAATTAGGTGAACAGGTATCTCTGAAATGCCCATAGTGTGTCAGTGTGTGTGACTGTGTGTTTTGTGATAGACTGGCATTTTGTCTAGGGTGTCCCCTTGTGTCCTCTGCTTCAGGCTCCTGGCTTGCTGCCCCCCTGTACATACACAAGCTATTGTGGAAAATAGACGAACAATACTTGTTGCAGGCAGAAGGTTCAACATCAGATCTGGCACATTAACAACACAGCATAATGTAACATGCATTCAGCCTTATGACTAGACTCCCAGGTGTTAATCTGACGCCAGAAAATGTCCAAACTCCCTCAGTGTTAAATTTCCACTGGCAGGTCTGCCATGCGTATGCCCTTCACTATAAATACAATGTGGGTTGTTTTGAAGCATGTTGTTAACTCAAGACAAATCATGCTATTAATTTCCAAATATGGAAACGATGTTTTTTTTGGACTTAAGTAAATGCATCCAGTATTTCAAAGTGCATTGTGGCACCTTGCAGGAAGTGGAGGATTATCTGAGGATTTTTCTTAACAGTGGCTTTTCCACTGCAGTGTATGGAATGGGGTCTTGTAATCTCTTGTAAAATTCTCTGTGGGTTTCTCAGAGAAGCAGGGAAGAGTCTGACCCAAATGTACTGTAATGTGTCACCACTTCTATCGCGTTTCACCTCAAGGGACTCCAACTGGAAAAGCCTGTCCTATAAATTTTTTTAGGATGTTATTGTGGTTATTATTGGTATCTGTGAAATTACTCTAGTATTCCATGTTAAAAAGCCATATTATAGATTTAAAGTGAGTATATAAATAAATAATGTGTGTATGTGTGTGTGATTAATCCGTATTTGAGAAAGTAATTTAGTTTTCCATGTTAATGGAATGTAGAACATGAATTGATAGTAAGTTATAAATATGAAATGTTTTTGTTTGTATTTTTCTTGATATTCTGCTGTTTTAGGACACAGAATATATGTTTTTTTCCTGAATTAAATTTTAAAATACTTTTCACTGTCTTGGCATGCAAATTATTTTGAAATGTTGCACATTTATTGTAGTATGGATGCATCTGTATTTAAATCCCCCACTAAGTCAAACAGAGCTGGAATCAGTTCATAGCTGCAACTTCAACACCTCAAGACTCCCGGTAGCAAGAGCCATTCATGAGCTTCCAGAGGACGGCATTCGCTAAGGGCTGATTTGCATTTAGATATTTCAAAACCTTCTGCCCTTTCGTATTTTCAGTCAGATGGCACTTTACTCCTGTATAACAAGCATGCTGAGAATGTGAGAGACTCCAACAGAGGACTGACTCTCCCTCGGAGCATAATGACATTTCGTTACAATGTGCCTGGGATCCACTGCGCAGTGGTAGGGAATTGGCTGTGTAAGTCATTTATGAAAAAAAAACACTTGAGGTCTCCAGTCACCATATGTTCTAGTATAAGATCATGTCCTATTTACCACTGGACAAGCTGGTTCCTTATCTGCTCTAGGCAAGGGTTGGCAATCTGAGTTACCATCTTCCATAAACACTTATCCTGTACCGTGTTAAACCTGTACCAAGTGCGAGTCACATTCCATCCATCCATCCATCCATCCATCTTCCACTACAAGCTATTCAGTACCTAGGGGTGGGTTTGTTGTTTCTGGGGTCTCACTCAAAAATTCACTTTGGGTCCCACCCCCATAGTGTAATGACTCTTTGTGGCCACCGGGTGGACCATTCAAATGTATGGTTTGAGTGGTGATAAACACAGAAACTGTCAGTACTGTGTTGCAAATCACTATGCATCGATCAATCTTCCATAACCACCTATCCAGTACAGGCTGTGAATCTGAGTCACTGTTCATCTTCCATAACCACTTATCTAGTACTGTGTTGTGAATTTGAGTCACCATTCATCCATTCAAGATTCAAGATAATTTAATTGTCACATACATAGACATACAAGTACAACATGCAGTGAAATGTATCCTGAGCCACTCTTTTGACTGTCCAACTAGTTACAGAGGCTATGAGAAATAAATAGAGTTTTTAAATAGAACTTTGAATATATACCGCCTTGCAACAGATTTACAGATGTGCGATATGCGTTTGTAAGTTATAAGTTAAAATGCACTGTATGGAATGATGACGACATTCGTCCATCCATCCACCCACTGACCTATCCATCCACCCACTGACCTATCCATCCAACAAGGTTGTAAGTCTGAGCCATCAACTCTTTATTACTGGATTTGAAGCCTATATTCTGTAGTTTAGAGTGCATGAGCATAAATGGCAGCTTTTATATCAAATGTATAACAGATTCCAGGCTTTTTGCTTTCGCCTGTGAAAAGCAGATTATTTTTTAACACCTCCTAAACTGACATACATTCATACAGCCAATATATCTGCTAAATGTCAAATATTTTTTACACTTTAAACTGGAGCCGGGGAAAACAAGCCACTATACAAAAAATTGACATCGTCTCAAAATTGTTTAAAGAATTAATTGTCGTACCAGGCTGTTTGTTTGTATGAATTTAACAAGTTAGCTAGCTTCTATGAGTATAACATCATAAACAGAAATGCTGGATTTTTTTGGCATGTTACGTGTTTTTTGATTAATTTAGTAAAATATTCATTTTGCCTGTCCATGCATTAAGGTTGAAGATGAGATCCAAGTCAGAAACATGACTTCAAGTCTAAGCCACAACTTAAATTCTGCAGTAGGACTGCAGTAATGCTACTTTCACTTGGCCGTCTTATCTTTGTGTCTTAGGGTAGAAGATCAGCCAGACATATTAGATTGACTGCATGGCGATGCCTGCCAATAGACTGAGGCCTGTATTTCAGGGGGGGGCTTGAAGAGGAGATTGCTAAATATGTCATGGCAGTCATTCCACTGTTTGGAGATGAGGAATCATGAGTGGTTCACTTAGTTTCATTTTTGGGTCTTAATCTTCCACCCTGGATACAAGCATAGCCTTTTTTTGGTTGCCACAAACAGATTAATTTACCACAAACAGATTAATTTACCACAAACAGATTCATTTGCCACAAACAGATTCATTTACCACAAACAGATTCATTTGTCACAAACAGATTCATTTGCCACAAACAGGTGCATGTCTCATCTCTTCTAATTAATTAGTCAGAAAAATAACGAGTGAAAATGCCTAATAAACACTGGATACAGTTACCCTAAATTAACGCACAACTCCTGCTTAAATATTGGTCTGTCAGGCTCGTGTGTGTTGTTTTTATTTTGGTTTCCATTTCATTGCTATTTCTACCGACTTGCTTGTATATAAGTAAATGTTGCCAAATTGTCCATATGTGTGAATGGTGTGTGACTGTGCCCTATAATGGGTTAGCGCCCCATTCTGGGTTATTCCCTGCCTTGTGCCCATAGCTTTGTATAAGACAAATGGTATTGTAGATGAATGAATGACTGAATGAATAAAATCAGATGAGACAAACACATGGAGATGAGAAACCTGTTTCTACCAAAGCACTAAATGGATGTATATCTGTGCCAAGTATATGATGCAACGTGAGGCTGAAGATAATCCCGACGCCTGATGCGTGGCTCCTCTTCTCGCTGACAGCTCCCCATCTTGGCCTCGTCTGTGGTCAGTCTGTACTTCCTGGAGCTGACGGACATGTTCAAACCCGTGCTCTCGGGGTACACCTGCTACGACCGCAGCCTGAGCCTGCCCTACGTGGAGCCCACACGGGAAATCGTCCCCTTCCTCATGCTGCTCAGCCTGGCCTTTGCCGGACCCACCGCCACGGTCAGTCATCCCCTGTCGCTCGACATGTGTTTTTGGAAAGAAAAGGCCCAGTGGCATGTAAATCAATGGTTCAACAGCCTGAACAAACATATATATATATAAAATAAAAACTACTTTATGCTGGTAGCTAGTTTAAGCTGGTTTTAGCTGGTCTAAGATGGCCTTAGATGGTCATGTCCCAGCTCTTGTTGCTCTTGGATGGTTTAGGTGGGTGGGTCACCAGTTGGTCAAGCTGGTCATCCTGGTATGACTAGCTAAACTAGCTAGAATGACCATCATAAGCTGGTATGACCAGCCAAGCCATCATGTGAAAATATACCTTAAGCTGGTCAACTATCATAAATTGGCCATTGGTTTTTTCAGCAAGGCTATCAGCTAAGATCACACCATGGCTATA
>JAODLD010000038.1:14415776-14435489 GCA_026781065.1 Mormyrops boulengeri
TTAAGCTGGTCAACTATCATAAATTGGCCATTGGTTTTTTCAGCAAGGCTATCAGCTAAGATCACACCATGGCTATATCATTTTAATGCTGTTCACCAAGAGCCAGTTACATTTTTGGAACACTTTTATCCAAAGCAAAATACAACTGAGAAGGCCGGTGCAATTGGGGTTAAAGGCCTTGTTCACGGATCAAACAATCACTCCGGCAACTACAGGAACTGAATCAGCAACCTTTTGATCACAGGGATAGAGTCATAACTGGTGGAGCCCGATTTTCACAACACAAACACAGATTTTTCTTTTGTACAATCACTACCATGACTACATTGTCCTTTTATTTTAAAGACCAATGTCAATGACTTTCAGTTGAACCTGTATTTAAACAAATAGGCTCATAATTGTATTTCAAACAGTTTGATCGTTCGTGCACAAATTTCCCACATTTTTTCACACAGCCTTACGGAGCGCCATCTGAATCACATGCCCATGTTTTATTAGGCCGGTACTGTACAGGCACTTGAGTGAAGAGTCACACCAACAAGCTCCCAGACTGGGAGTCCTCGCTGTCGAAGCAGCGGATGCCGCTACAGCACAGTACTCACATCCCGCTTGTGCACAAATACAGGGAATCGTTTGTATGTTTGTTCTTCCGTTTCCTGTGTCACATTAGTACGAAAACATCACAGAAATGGAAAATCTGCAGATGTCTGTGGTTCTGCGCCCTCTCTAATTTTGCAAAATGAGGTCACTTCCTGGTGAGCAATGCTGTCTGCAGGTGGGTCAGGGAATTGATTTGAAAATGTGTTCAGTTTATAGAGTCCAGAAGCTAGTGAGACATGGATGATCTGTACCATAAATGCCTTTGTAAAAGTAAAAAATATTGACTAAATCATTTTCCGAAGCACATAAACAAACATGTATCTAAATTCAGCTACTGGTTAGAGGTGGTTCAACTCTGTATTCCACCCAGAAGGCTTCAGTCCCAGGACCCACAAGCTTACGGAGTGAGGCTTCCAGGTGAGAATGCCTGATCAGAAAGGGCTCAAAACAAAATAGCAAGTTGTATTTCATTCTCACAGTGGTGACAGCTGGGCTGCACATTTAGATATCGCTGTAAAATGGACAGCTGTGCAGAAATGCTGGGAAAACAGCTTACCATAACAAACAGATGCGTCAAGCATGTGCAATTCTTTTGCTCATGTTCGAAGCTTTACTGCTGGAGGATGTACAGTAACTGTGAAGGCCCAACATTCTCGTGTTCAGTGTGGACTGATAAATGCAGTGTCATGTTGGAAAAGGGGCCACAGCATAAATGAAAGTGAAGGTACAGTAATAGGACTGGAAGCCAGAGGGGGGGGTCGTGTAATTTGACAATGGCATGAAAGAAAAGTGTTGAGTGTTATTTTAGCTCTGCGGCTCTCAAAGTAAATATTCTTAGACCGAAAACTGATTGCACAAAATGATTCATCCTGCCCACAGATAATGATTGGGGAGGGAATTCTCTACTGCTGCTTGATAAAAAGGGGGTACGTTGCCGGAACGGAGCTGAACATCAACGCCGCAGGCTGCAACTTTAACTCGTACATTCGCCGAGCTGTCAGGTTTGTGGGTGAGTGTCTGTTTTTGTCTGTTTTCGCAAGCTTAGTCTATTACGGACAACAATGGACTTTAATATACTATTCAAATTCCCACCCACTCATGCATGAAAAATAGACTTGTCTGTCACTTTACACGCATAAGACAACAAAAATGTAAGATTTCAGAATGATTTATGCACATCACATAAGACATTATATAAACAGTATGTATACAAGATTTCAAGCGCACATGTAGACACATGTTCAATTTCATTTTTATTCAGGGAGAATTATGATAATTTCATGCACTTTATGCAGCTTCATGGTTACTCAAGTTCCTGCTTGCTTGTGGGGGTTTTACTTACACAAAAATGTTCTGAGGGCGGGGTGAAAAACAATTGGTTCAGAGAGATAACCAATCTGATTGTAGAGGTGGTGGGTACAAGCAACTAGTGGTGGCGGGACCAAGACATCTGATTGGTTGGTCCCGCCTCCTCTGGTTGCGTAGACCCACCTTCTCTACAAGCTGGTTGGTCATCTCTCTGAATCAATCGTTTTTTTTCCTTCCGCCCTCAGAACATTTTTATGTAAGTAAAACTCCCATGAGCTTCCTGCTTGCTGGATCCACTCCTAGTACTACTAGTCGAAGCCCTTGTGAGGCCCTAGGCAAGCTTCAGTGCTGGCACCCCCCATTCGAGACAAATTGGCTTGCTAAGTCAGCCACCCAGGAGGTGGCACAGTAGGTGTCTCGCAATGTTTCCAAATGGTTTGACCTGTCTGCTCTTTTGATCTTTTTAGCACTCTCACACGGATGATGTTTTACAGCTCCTAGCATTCACACTTCAGACATACTGTTGGCCTCAGATACAACCCCCCCCCCCACCTCTCTTAGAAAGTACGTTTGCGTTTGTCTCCTCACCAGGCGTTCACGTGTTCGGCCTCTGTGCCACCGCCCTTGTCACCGACATCATCCAGCTGTCGACCGGCTACCACGCGCCTTACTTCCTGACTGTCTGCAAGCCCAACTACACCACGCTGAGCACATCCTGCGAGGAGAACTCCTTCATCCTGCAGGACATCTGCTCCGGGACTGACCCGTCCGTCATTAATGCCGGCAGGTAATTTAGAGAGCCGAAGTAAGGGATGGAGCTGTTCAGAATCACGTAGAAGCGGTGGCCTGTGGGTCATTTCCGAAACCTGTCCATGCAGAACCCCTCATATTTCTGTCTGCAGTCCTTGAATTACTTCACCACTAAACCACGTGCTGTGCTATTCACTAATTTAGCTAGCAATGACATGAAATCCTTCTGGATCCATATAAGCCTTGGAGTATGTTAATATTTTGCTACTAAATGTAATGGTACTGAATGGGTGTACAGTACAGTACAGTAACTCAGCGGATGAAACCATTGTATCGTACCCCCAAGGTGAGGTTTGAATCCTGCCCTCCGCTTTGTCACCTGTGCCATATATTATGGAATCGTCCTGTATTGAAACATAAAATGCTGTGTCCCATTTTGAACTAATATGGGACACAATTTGTCCCATATTTTCAGCTAATTTTATCATCATGGACTGGGGTTAGGGTTAGACTGGGGTTAGGGTTAGGTTTAGGGTTAGGGTTAGACTGGGGTTAGGTTTAGGGTTAGGGTTAGACTGCGTGTTCAGTTTGCATGTTTCTCTCATGCTATGCATTTCTGTACAGAATTTTTTTAATAGCAATATCTAGTGTATATTTTTATTACTGTTGGGAAATTTGACAGGGCAAACAGTCAAAGGTGAGATCGCAGAAGGGCGAAATGGCTTTATGGATGAATTACACTGCCTCATTATATTTGCCTGGTGGGTGGCGATCTGCGTTTTCTAGCTCGAGCACAATTCTGTTAGAGCTGGGGGCAACACGTTCATGTCTCACAGGAGAATCACCAAAAATAACTCTCTGCATTTTTAGAGCACAGCATCTATTACATCAAAAGACAAGGCATATTTTATTTGCCAGGTCTGCAGATGCTCTATTATGCGGTTTATCCTGAAAACGTGACACAATAGAACAGCCTTGTTGACTATTTCAGATTATAAAAATAGATTGTGAGGTTACTGTGTAACAGTTTCATGTACTGTAATGCATCCATAGCTATATGTTTTAATTGTATAAGGATAGAAAATACATGCAATTTCCTAATGTGGCGTCTCTACATTGCATGTGTAAATATGTGTGCTCTGATGGGCTGACATGCGCTTTACCTGATGCCCTGGGTGAGTGGTTACGGATGGATGGATGGATAGGGCAGGGCAGTGGTTAGTGTTGTTCTCTCTCACACCTCTAGGACCTGGGTTCGAGTCTCCACCATGGCTCTATGTGTGTGAAGCTTGCATGTTCTCCCCATGTTGTCATGGGGTTTCCTCTCAGTACTCCGGTTTCCCCCCACAGTCCAAAAACATGCTGAGGTTATTGGAGTTATCAAATTATCCGTAGGCGTGCATGTAAATGTGCCCTGCAATGGGCTGGCACCCCATATTGGGTTGTTCCCTGCGTTGTGCCCATAGACTCCTTGCAGCCCTGAATAGCACCAGTGGTTACAGAAGATGGATGAATGAATAAATAGATGGGTTTACAGATGGATTTTTGCAGATAAATGAAAGCATTTCATGCTGAGCATGCATTATTCATGTATGTTATCATTAAATTAAAAAATTAGTGTATCATCCGAAGATGACATATTTTCGGGTGAACAGAATGGACCAGGTGATGGAGGGACTATCAACCTGATACTCCGAACGTTTTTCTTCCACTTATTACCTTCCATTCTTCCTTTCCTCTTATTGAAACAATCATAAATTAATTGAATGACTTTCCATGTCTGGTGAACAGATAGAGTTGAAATGGGGCATTAAATTAAATGCAGAAGCAAAGGTGTTAACAGCAAGCAAACAGGGCATTTCACAGCTCAGTCTGACTGTAACCTCGACCGCAAGATCACTTAAATGGACATTTCTGAGATTCTTGTGATTTTTATATATTGACACATTTATGGCATTCCTCTGTATGAGAACATAAGAACATAAGAAATTTACAAACGAGAGGAGGCCATTCGGCTACCTAGAAGTATGTTGAACAGGTAGTCGTTTTAAATATCACATATAACATTTATTTTTAAATATTAGAAAGCTGAAATAAGATATATTGGAATACATACAAATATAAATCTCATTAAATGTATTTTTCTTATTCTTGATCGAAGGAGCATTTTTGAATTGCACCTTATGAAAAATCCGGCCTGTTTATGGGTAAGCTCTCTGATTAGGCACTGTCTGTGTGCTGAATGGGTAATGGCCTTTCCTGTCACCACTGAAGCAAATGACGACGATAAATCACCGGGAATGGTGGTTTAACACGGAAGGAAAATACCAAATGTCACACGCGTGAGGCCACACACAAATCTGAGCCCGAGGGTGCCTCAAAAATGAATGTTTATGGCAGAGTGCACACACTATGCCCCCCGCTCCGATTGCAGTTAAACGCAATCTGGCGTGCGTGCACATTGTTGTGATTCGACCCCCTCCTTGCCGTGATCAATTTTCCAGGGTTCGTGGGGGGAGGGAAGAGAATCCCGCAAGTTGCTCTCCCGTGAGCTATGTTCTCGCTATATTTCTCTCCCCATTTCCATCTCAGGAAATCCTTCCCATCCCAGCATGCCACACTGGCAGCCTTCGCCGCTGTGTACGTTTCGGTGAGTAATCCAAGCCCCCCGTTTGCCACTTTGAAACATTCGTTGTAGGTCCCGAAAGCTGCAATCTGCTAGAATAAAACCTTGCAGAAGTGCTACAGTAGACATTCATCTGTCAGAGTTGTGTAATTTAGAATAAAGCACATGGACAGACTTGGAAAAATCACAGCAACATTACAGCATAGTGTGTGCAATAGAAACCACGTTATACAACAAAACAACAGTAAAATGCTCAATATCGCTTGATTACAGTAAATTTAAAGATATATAAATACAGCCATGGAAAAAATTAAGAGACCAATCTATATTATTAAGCAAATCTGCATTTTTAAATCCTGGTTTAATCGTGGTTCTGCTAGCAGAAGGCTACGCTGAGCAGCAGGTGGCTTCCTGGTCCAAAAGACAGCAGCACGTAAGAACAGAGTGAAGCAAGAAACACTGGGAACGACCAGAAACCATCCAGGCAAAGGGAGGAAGTGACATTGTACTGCCAGAGATGACCGTTAACTTATCCGACAATTTCTCATGAATCATAGAATGACATCAAGTGACCTTCAAAAGGAACAGGAAACATTAAGTGCAGGTGTGAAGTGCACTGCTAGGACAGTTCGTATCAGGCTCCTAGAAGCAGGACTGAAGTCCCATAAAGCAAGGAAGAAGCCTTTCATTAACTAGAAACAGAGAAGAACCAGACTACAGCTTGCAAAAAAAGTGTATTATTCACTGACGCACACCCATAAATTGAGAAATGAGTGGAACAAAAAAATCATACTGTGGTCTCTTAATTATTTCCATGGTTGTATATTACGATTAAACGATTAGACAATCAAATTTCAATGAATCGTTCAATGAATACATTAAAATTCCATAAATTCCCTTATTTGAATAACCAATAACTTCATTATTAATCATGTATGTAGATTATCAGAATGACTTCTGTCCTTTACGCTTCAGATGTATTTTAATGCGACACTGACCGACTCCTCGAGGCTCCTGAAACCAGCGCTGGTCTTCTCCTTCGTCATGTCCGCCATCATGTGCGGACTGACACGGATCACTCAGTACAAGAACCACGCCATTGATGTCTACCTCGGTTTCCTCATCGGAGGGGGAATGGCCGTCTACCTGGTAGGTATTCTTCGTAAATGAATGGGTTCCTTCCATGCTAAAACTCAGGGTTAGCATGTTTAGCTGGGCGGTTAATGATACTGACTGGTGACAGGGAAGTGTGAGGAAATGAAAAACAGCTTCGGTTAAACATATAGGTGTATGGAGGGGCTATGAGACTGTCTAGAGCAAAAATGGCGGCGGTAAACAGAACCACGTGAGACAAAGACGGGAGGAATGACTGGGGGGGTTTACTGGGGGACTGTAGATGGGATCAATAAGTGCGGAGGAGTAAAAGCAACGATGGGAATGTTGCTGGTTCAAATGCCAGGAGTGATCCTACTCTGCAGGGCCCTTGAGCAAGGCCCTTAACCTGTAATTGCTTCATCCTGGGTATGACGTTAATCTACATCCAGCCCTGCAAGGAGGTCCTCCAACTTCCAAGGAAAATTTGGGTTTGGTGGCAGGGTTGACACTCCAGCCACCGGAAAAAACTCACATTGTTCCATTCGGACGAGTCCGGTGCTGAGGTATCGCATGGCTGCACTTGGGTCCTCATGCCTGAGGTGGTGTGTTGGGTGCAGCAATGCGCTTAATCAGCATGTGTTCCTTACCTACATCTCTAACCTCAGCTGCTTCAAGGACTAGCTGACCCTGCCTTCTGAAATGTATGTGGCTTTGGATTTAAAAGCATCTGCTAAGTGATTGTAAATGCAAATGTATTCATTAGCTTGCATGGAGATCTGCTAGCGAGAGCTCAACTTTCAAAACTGAACAATTACACCAGATATGGTTGTTATATTTTTTAAATCATAGTCAATCCAAATCCAAGAAGTGACTCCTGCACCAGAACAGGACAGTTTCTGTTCCACTTGAAAAATGATGGTTAATTCCAAGTCTTTCTTGATTCTGAAAAAAGGCATTCTTTCTTTGTGAATGTAAACACAATGTAAATTCCGCTTCCTGGACAGCTGGAGGACTGTTTTGCATTACAGGAGTCCAGCCTTTTCCTGCCTTGCAAATAAATGTCAAATGCCCTTTTTGTTTTTAAAATACAAAGCGCAGCCTCAAGGACACGGGCCAGTAGTTTTCACAATCTCATTTAACTCAGAACATAAAAGCAAAGTAGAATGTGTGGTCTTCTAATTGTAGATCCTTCCATCCTTCGATATATCTTCTATAACCGCTTATACAGTGCAAGTTTACGGTTAGTTGGCAACCTATCCCAGGACCCACAGACCAGTGGTATACCCTGGGTAAGATGCTGGGCCATCACAGGGTATATAAATCTTCCTTCTGTTTTGAAAGAACGTTTCTTTTTTCTCTTCCGCTGTGACACAACAGCTTTCACAGGCAATAAACTTAAAAGTGTTGTGTTGACAACATTGGCGCAAAGCTGTCAGGGGCCAGATTGCAGCGCTGTGAATAACCACTGCTTATTCTGTACTGTCACCAGGGGCTTTACGCTGTCGGCAACTTCCAGCCCGGCGAGGAGCTCTCGATCCGGCCAACACAACCTCGTGAAGTCCAGCAGCCCCCGACGGACCAGCGCCAAGAATCGGTCCGCCATTTGTCAGTCAAGAGCAATTCTAACAGCAACGGTAATCCTCCGCGGGCCGAGAGCCTCATCAACCGCAATCAGCGCAACACCAGCTCCCTCACCAACCTGAAGAGAGCCACTGCCAACGTGGAGGTGATCAACCCGAGGGTCCCTATGGGCAAAGAGAGCATGGTGACCTTCAACACCCTCCCTAGGGTCCACACAACGGCACTGGAGGACCCTACCCGACGCAATGCCACCATGCACGCCACCATGGACACCAACCAATCTAAACAGCTGCTCTCACAGTGGAAGAGCAAGAACGACTCCTGCAACTTATCCCTGCAGGTGATAGAGACGGAGGTGAGCCACTCCCCACAGGGGTCCATGGAGATGAGGTGCAACTCTGAGCCAGCAGGTGTGGGCATCAACGGAGACCACCAGGGTCCTGCGAGCCAATACATGAAACTGGCAACCAGCACCAGTAGCGGCATCGCTGGAGGCACCAGGGTGTCCATGCCGTCCCGTCCCAGCTCCACCCAGCTGGTCCACATCCCCGAGGAGACTCAGGAGAGCGTCAACACGTCCCCCAAAAATGGTTCCACCCGCTCCAAGTGGCTCAGCATGGCTGAAAAGAGTGTGGCCTGCAGTCAGCCAAGGATCATGCAGGTCATAGCCATGTCCAAGCAGCAAGGTCTCCTCCAGGGAAGTCCCAAGAGCTCCAGCGGCAGCACGGTCAGCTGCACCGGATCCATACGCTACAAGACACTGACGGACCAGGAGCCGGTAAATATTGTGAGAGTAGAGGCCCACCCAGAAAACAACAGGTCAATGGTGCAGGGCCCGACGCCTAATGGAGACGGCTCTTGGAAGTGGAACTCACAGGAGAGGGTCAGCCCAAGGCAGTACGAGATCAACAACCTGAATAGAGGCTCGGAAAGCTCTGGTTCCCCGAAGGAAGGCAGCCAACATCTCCACCAGCAAGCCGTCACCACCATCCGCGTGACCCCAGTGGACGGGGCGGAGGGGGCCTCCGAGACTCTGTCCATTGCTTCCAGCCAAGACTCAACCCTAAGGAGAAAAGGGAACGTCATCCTCATCCCCGAGAGAGGCAGCAGTCCAGACAACACCAGGACCATCTTCTACAAAGGAACCTCGCAGAGTCAAGCTTTCGGTCGGTGATCTCTCCTTGCATCTGTGGCCCCCTGCACAACATTTATATGTGGTCCTGGGTACTCTCACGTCCACCACAATATTATGTACAATCAAGCCAGTACCAGATGGACACAAGGCCCACTTGTGCATGATGATCTTTGATGTATATCTGTATATTAATGCAACATCACAAACTTTGCGCTGTGGTGAACTTGTCAGCTATCTAACTTCTTTTACGCATCATGTACGTGTGATTTTGCAAAAACCATTTAAGGTATTTCAATTGTGCCAAAATTCAATTTTTGTCCAGCTTTGCTTTATTTTTTTAAGGTTTTTTTTTCTCGTTTTGTCAGACTTTAGACCTTTTAGTGATTCTTCCAGCTATTGTTAGGTATAAACCAATTTGTGGTAATACTCGATATATTTATATGGATATGTATTCAGAAAGAGAGAAACAGGACTTTTATTTTGCAAAAAATGAAAATAGAAACAGGAACTCTCTATGTAAAATAAAGATACTTTACCAAGAAATGAGAGCTATTGCATGGACGACCATAGCAGTTTATTATTAAGGATGTCTGGCATTGCGCTGTTTACCTTCATTGTAGTTTCTGCTGAAGACATTGCAATACATCCGCAATGCAGAAGCACTGGATTCTGGGATAGGTCAGCATGTCCAGATGGACTCAGGTGCCAGGTAAAAAGTGGCCCCTGTCCAATAGAATGAAAGGACACGTGTACATTGAGAAGTCTCGGGGGTAATGCTATTTTTGTGTTGAATGTCACACTAAATATTTTTTGTCAGTGACAGTTAAACTGAGAGAATTGTGTGTGTGTGCATATCCGCTTTCAAATGAAATAACCTCACCATTAAATCTCCACAAGATTCACACACAGTCTCCTGGCTCGGCTTCTAACAAGAACCACTTTTTCAAACGTCTCATGTCTTTTATACAGTTTAAATTTAAGCTAAATGTTATTTTTTCCATAAAAAAATTAAATCACCTTAAATTTTGCAATATAAAATGCTTCAAGGGGAGGAAACTAAGCCCTTTCTAGTAAAAAAAAATGTTTGTATAATACTTTTTCACTGATGGTTTTAAATATAATGTAAGACTTATTTAGCAAGTGTATTAATTAGGATGCCCTCTTAAATTTAATTTCATCCAAATAGAGGCAAATTTCAGATGTGTCCGAAAATATATATTTCTTAAAAATAACCTTATGGGTTATTACGCACTCTGATGGTTGGCTTTTGTCGTGTCTTTTTCACATTCATCATCCTCTAAATTGTTAATTAATGTGTATGCTGCACTCTACTGACTTTTGAGAGGGGCTCGTATGGTATAATGACAGCTCTCCCCCCCGCTTTCCCGTTTCTCCCTTTATATTCTGCAAAAACCTAGTGGTTCATTTAGCAGTGGGCTTTTGCTGAAATTCCAAATGAAAAATACAAGTATTTAGTGTGTATCATTTGATCAGTCTAAGTTAATTCAGCTAAGATAAGTTGACGTCCGTTAGCTTAGATATTTTAGGCTTTCCTGCAAAGTGTCCGTTCTGCGGACCCACGTGTTTCTGGTCCTATTCAGGATGTTCCCGATCTTCGAGCAGAGAGGTGCGCTAGTTTGCACAGCCCTGTAACACAAAGATGTGTCCTTGAAGGTGAATGTGCTCTGCGTCGTTCGGAGATGAAAATACTTGCAGAGCAGCTTCCTTCAGGCACCTTCTTGCTGGTAAAATGAGAGCAGAGCTGGCCGAGTTCCGCTCGCTCCGGGTGCCTTTTTGGGGGGAGGCCCTACCTGTCATCAGCTTAAATGATCACATGACCACTGTCCCCTTTTAAACACTAGCAAACTGCTGTTATGTTCCAAAGCAGTCCGCCAGAGGAAAACACTGAATATGGACACCATTTTTTTCCCAAGCAGTAAAATAGCTTCACGTGATAATGCCGATTATCTGGTTGATTGCATGTAAATTGGACCAAGAATCGTCCCACTGTCAAAAACTGCAGCAACTGACATTTCTTCAATGTTGCTGGAGTATTAACCTTTACAGGAAACGTCAAGGAGGACTTGAAATGACTTTATGTTACCATTTGACTCATATGTTGCACCAATCCAAAAATGTACATAAACATTATTAACTTAAACTTATTTAAATGATACCGTATTGTTATTGTATGTGCCAAAGGGTTCTTAAATGTTTTTTGATAGTGTTTTCCTCCACTTCTACAAATATATAATATTTAAACTATCAAATGATTGTTCTTACATCTCCTCTCCATACCAATTCTGTTATTTCTGAGAATTCATCACATCACATATGGATACTGGATTTGACACTAAGTAGCATCGATGGAGATTGTAAGCTATCTCTCACTGTGTACACTGAGGAACTGTGATGGGTCTCCCACCAAGCACCGTACCACGTCCGCGGCCCAGTTTCTGTACGGAAAACAAGGCGAAGCCTGGCGATGAGATGGATTCCTGAAGGGGGTCGGTGAAAATCACCCCTGCCCTATACAACAGCTTTCGAACGGGTGTATCATGTCACTGTATATTTTAGGGCTTGCAGACAAATCTCATGCTTTTGTCGATCTATTGAGATACATATTTGCTAATAAAGTTTTTAAAAAACATATCTGTTCCTATTTTACCTTTCATGGGATATCAGGATTTATGATGTTTGTTCATCACCTTGTGTTCCCTCTATGCAATGATCTCATTTACTCTCAACAGGAATGTTACATAAGAAGCTGTCATTGGTACTTTTCAGGGGTCACACTCAGACATGGGCTCGTGTCATTACACCGTTGGGTGCATCCAGAGACGTATTTCATTGTTCATCAAGGAACCGTCTCCTAGGGCTGCTTTAGTCTATTCAGAGCGCTTCACACAGCCAATTACTCACATTCACAGCACTCTACTTTTTCCACGTTTTCATCTCACTGATAAAAGCAGCCCCTCGACCGTTGTTCTCCAGCAAATCTTACCCCCATCTGGGGCTTTACGTCTTTATGTGCTTTCGTTTTAAACGTAACAGCCTTGATTATACTCATAGGAACATATAGCCGGTACACTTGGGGAGCAGAGTCCCGATTAGCATCGTCGCATGTAATTAGCGTGGCGAGCGCCGAAGTGGGTCAAGGAGCCGACCTGAATTCATAAAGAGCATCTCCTGCTGAAGCTCATCTCTAAGCGTCAGTAGATGTCCGTTCAAGGAGGGGGTGGAGGGAAGCATCGTGGGTAATTATTCGGTAAGCGTTTCACCAGACTAAAACTATGAAAAGATATGCAAAACATGTTCCTAGCTAGCATTGATCATTTGCAATCACAGTGGTGAATGATAATAGAGTCCTAGCGACAACCAAATCAAAGGTGCGATCATTTTACATTTAGTGATGTGAAGGTGGACAGTGTTTCACTTTTATTTAAAAACCAGGATTTGGGATGGAATATTAACATCTTACAGAGATTCGTGTTTTTAGCTTTCGGGTAACAGATGGAGATTACTTCTGTTGCTACTGGCACAGCATCTTATATGCAGAGTGACTTACAACGTAGTGACCGTCATAAAAATGAAGATTAGAAGATCTGTTTGAGTGCTAATCATGTCTGATTGACAGCTCGATGCAGTTATACGCCTCAGTACTTGGACCGTAACACAGAATGGCACTGCCAAGATAATCGCCTTTTAAGAGATTTGGTTACTTAAAGATTAATGCTTAATGAATTATTTATTTGCTCTCAAAGTGGTGTACATTTTAATGAAATATTTTAAAAACAGAAGAATTCTAAACTTGCTTTGAGGTAAATTTGTGGTACATTTGTCTCAATAAAATATACATTTGCAAAGTTTTAAATATTTAAATAGTGCTTTCAATTTCAGTATACTTAAATCACTGCACTAAGAAGTCACACATACATGATAAAACTTATGACATGAAAAAATAGCTTGACAATCATAAAATAAATAAGAAAAACAATGTATCAGTATCGCTTTCCATTATAACACTGTTATTATAATGTCATAGGTAGCCATTCTGTACCAACTATCGATTTCTAGCTCAGGGGGAAAAAGTCTGTTAGAGATAGATAAATGTATTTGTGAGCCAGTTGATTTCAATATGGTGTACTTTTCCATCATCAGAACTGAAATTGGCGGTCTAGCTAACATTAATCAGTGCAGATTCTATCAAGCCAGCACTACTCATCTCGTTTACGATTCCAGAGTGACCGAAGTGTCATGGGTTGACCTTCTCGGCATTAAATAGAGGAGCAGCCTGGATGTATCGGTCCAATCTTTTTAATCTGAATATTTAGTGTGATGCATTCAAGCAGACCATCCCTGGCCAATGACAGCAGGCCAAAGGTTCTACACAATTTCCCAGGCACACCTGGGCAGTCTGGGCTCAGTCATAAATACATTGGGGGGGTCAAGCAAGACGGGGTGTAGAAAAACGACAGCTGTTATTACTGGTTCTTGCTTGGTTCTTCAAGCTTGAGGGGTGTGCAAACTGCTCCTCAGTCATACTGCCGCTCGATGCCTCCAGCCTGCATAGAAATCAGCCAAATCTGGGAAACAGAATCCTCTCATCCACTTTTCTCTCTTGCCCCCTTTAGGAGAAGGTGAGTAGTGTACCACTGTCATTTACAAGGGGTGGAAATATGGGCTGTGTCATCTGAGAATTCCCCTCATTTTCCAATATACTGTATATGTATTTGAATAGACTTGTGTACATGAAATTTCTGCGTTATACAGTAGCACATTAAGTATAATTCATAAATTTTGTTATTGCAAAAAGCAGAGACAGACATAATAATTTTAATAATAGTTTCATTATGATTGACAGATATTTAACATGAAAGAAATTTACAGTATCCATAATAATAAAATGTCCTTTAATAATTAATGCCAATGTTGGCTGTCAACATAATTAACTGCAGTCATTTGATTACCTTCAGTTGACGATGATGCCTCATTTGTGCACATCACTGTCAAAGTCTGTCAATTTCAGAGAAATGGAACCACGAAAGCATGCAAAATGAATAAATGCATAGAAGTCCTTTATCCCTTTGCTGTACCAGACTTTGCCACAGACCATATTTTCTTTATGATAAACATGGAGGAGTTATGACTGGCCTTTCTATTCCGGCAATCAAGAACTGAAAAAAACAAACAGTCATGCTATATATTTCAGTCAGTGAATGGCAATACTGATACCTGCATTCAATACAGCAAATCAGCTCCAGATTCTCTATCTGAAGTGCTTAAGAAAAGCTTCACAAGGTGAATTACACAATAACATCCACCGCTTTACGAAAGCTCGCTTTAAACTGCTTTGCTTTTGTGAAAGACCTATATTAGCACCTGCATTAATTATTTACTATACTACACCTTGTATCACTTTATAACAGTCCGCTTTTGGAAACCTGTACTTACAGTAGTAAGGCCCTGGATAAGAGATTTTTCAGTGAAGTGGAATGAAGAGTCACACAATCTGCACTGCAGAAATAAACTGAAAATGAAAGAAAAATTTTATTGAAACATGGAATGAAGTAAACAAGTCATATATTTTGAATAAAAATATTCAAAAGATTGTAATTTACTCTGCAGACCAGACTGAAGCAATACAAAGGTCCAACGTCCAAACTGAGTCCAGTGGTACAAATAAAAGTGAGGACCAGTTACTTGTTAAAGTAAGATCATATCCCTCACACTTACTGTCCATCTGTCTCCCATAAGCATTTATCCAGTGCCAGGTCACAGTGAGCCTGCAGCTTATCCCAAGAAGGCAGGGGACATGCTGGGCAGGATGCCAGTTCGTCACAGGCCACACACACATCACAGCCAGCTTTAAGGCACCCATTCACGTAACCGTATGCTTTTAGACTGCAAGAGGAAGCATCGACATAATATGGTGAGAACATGCATATGCCACACACACAGAATGGGGACAGGATTTACACCGCGTTCTTGGAGGTGTGAGGTAACACTGCGACCCAACGAGTCGTCACACTGCCCATTCACACAGTCAAGGATAGAAATGCGCTGTCAAACAGCCAAGAAGTCAATGACCAGTGGATAGTTCACATCCAGGAAGTATAAAAGTCCAGAACAAGTTTTTGTTTCACCCAACCAGGTGAGCATAAAGAGTCCCAATCACAGAGACTCAACTGGTTGGGTGACACAAAATCTGGATTTTTACAGCACTTTCTAGAACTGAACTTACCACCTCTGCCAATGATATTTAGGAGAGTGTGAAATAATGAATTAAATAATAAATAAAATTAAAAATAAGCACAAATTGTTAAAAAAAAACGTTCAACTTCCACTTTCTTCCTCAGTGGAGAAGTGAAGGGCAAGATCTTGGACGTCATTTCTACATATTGGCACCCTGAAGAATTCCTACTCACTCTAAGACTGTCTGGCCTGTGAACATCACAAGAAGTCGTGCGCTTTGAAAGCTGACATCTCCAGTGCGTGCTGTTTCAAGATTTAGAAATGTGTATTGGCCAATATAAAAATTATTTGTTGAATTTGTTGAAAGTCATTAGGTAAGACTTTCTAGTATTTATCCAGTGGTGGATCAGGCAAGTGACAGGTGGCACCAGATCCCTGAAACACGGCTTCATATGTTTCAGACTTTTTGGAGATTCTACTGGAAAAGCCACACTTTGTTAAATTTGTAACTTCATTGCCAGATACCTAATTATTGTAAATTTGAAAATACCTCATCCACACTCTAATATGCACCTCACTACAGATTATTATATTATTATATTATTAGGTTATTAGATTATTAGATTATTATATTATTAGATTAATTATTAGTTGTCTTGGGGAAATTCTCTTTTTGCTTTGCCCCGTTGCCCCAGCTGGCACTCCATACAGATGAGAGCAAGTTGGGGGGGGGTCATAGTGAAGGGGCAGCCACCTTTTGGCACTCAGGGAGCTGGCGGTCAAGGGCCTTGCGCAGGGACCCCTCACTGTACTGCTGAGGTCAGGCTTGAGGCAGTGACCTTTTGATCACAGGTATAGAGCCAAGCACCCTCCTTAAGAAATATAAATGTATAACATTCTACGTGACTGGCCTCTGCCTACCTGACCGAACCTCACATACCATCAACAGCTTTTTAGTGTCATACAGGCTTAAAGTAATATATTGCTCCCCCTTCAAGGGGTAGACTGGGAGTTTCAGACTATGGCTAATTTGTAATTCTTATTCTGATTTTTTTTTCTTTTCACAATGAAAAAATGCCACATGGAACTTTTAAAATAGCAAGTACACTATGCATACACATCCGATAGATATAGAGTCCTTGAAGGATGCCTGACAAATGTACAACATGAAAATAATTTAATAAACATGCCAGCGCTACCCATACTGTATGTTTTACAGTCTTCCTTTTGCAACATCCTTTGTATTTTTTAAACTCACCAGATATCATGTTTATGTAAGCCACATGTATTTGCTGCATACTACTGACAATAAATCTGAACCTGAAAGATGAATAGTGTTATTTTCCTCACCTGCTGCTGCCTAGATTGTGGAGGTATGATGGGTAAAAGGGCTTCCCATCCTGTACAGTCGATAGAAGTGTATTGCAATGAAATGAAAAATACGACCCTTATCTTTCATGTTCATTAGCTGTAAAATGTATACTGGACTGCATAAGAGAATGAAGTCTCCCTCACCGCTTCTCACTCTTTTTCTTTTTTCCCTACTGTGAAATAGGAATTAACTCAGTCACTGGTGGACAGGTGTCCTTGTTTCTTCACAAAAACGGCATATTTAAGAGCTTCCACTTGACCCCACTGCTGCTTAAGTATGGCTGATTCTCCAGAATAACTTTGCTCACTGAACGAGATGAGCATCAACAGAAAAATAACAACTGGATTAGACTCCAAACTTTGTGCTTCTTTCAACCTGGTGACTTGGAGATACTCTGTTTCAACACCTCATTATCTCTCTACAGGAGTCGACCAGAGCTCTGTGCTTGAGCATCTGCTCGTGGGGCTGCATACCCCAGGAAATCGCCTAGCGCTGCCGTCCCAATTATATACAAAAATTATCACTGTTTCCCACCTTGTACATCACAGGTCTCCGTTTGCATTCTTTGAATCTTCACCTACAGTAGATGTTCTGTCATCAACTTGAACAAATATTTGTTAATAACTTTTGCAGTGTGGTATACCATGACCTCTGACATTTGAAGTGAATGAATGAACATGAACGTAAGCCAAGAATCCAACCTCTTAGCTGTAATCCTGTCTCTCTCACCCAACTGCATTATTATGGTGATTGATAAGAACCTCATACTGATTGTCTAACCCAAGCTCTGTTGCATTACATTGATGAATGATAAGTCTCCTCCTTAAACCTTCTGACCACTAAGACCAGTACAGTATGTGGCTACCTGAAGGTTTCCAGCCATATTATGCACACCCTTGCCAGCAACACTTCCTTTCGCTGCCAGCCCATCTCAGCTTAGATCAGGTTTAGGACTCTGGTACCATCGTACAAAACACCAAAGACCTTTCAAAATGTCAGCAGTCCTGCTCTCTTTACGTCTCTGAGAATTCTCTAAGCAATCTCCAGGCAATCTTCAGTACAATTTCCCACAGCCAAAGTTTCTCACACTTCATTACAAGAATTATAGAAGCATTTATTTTTGAATTGTACCCTGATTATCTACCCTTGTTTCTGATGCTATACAGCCAGCTCTTATAATTCTTGCAACTGAACTGTGCACATTAAGTTAAATCTTATAGCATAATGATAAAGTAGTTTCCATGTTTAAATAAGTACAACCTAATTCTATTTGCACCTACCTTGCACTTGTCTCCACAACATGACAGCTAGATTACTAAAATGTTAATACAGAGCTAGTCACTGTCAGGATGAAGCTATTGTGTTGAAAATTGTATTTTTAAACAAACATGTCTAGTTTGCTTCTTATTCGGGACATTCTTTTTATGCTTTGACAAATATAATGCCAAATGTTACCAATGATGTGCAAGAGTAACATTTAGACTGACAGTTTCAGAATTACTACTTACTTGCTGTTATTTCTCGGAAACAGTGGAATACAGTGATGGAGTCCATGATAATTCCCAACAATCCCAGTCGGGTCACTCAGACAGTCTATTATAACATGGATCCCCAAACGTTTAGCCCATGACCCCCAAAATAACAGAACCAGCGACTTGTGACCCCCAATTTTGATGCATGAATGGGGCAACATTTTCTTGACACATACTTTGGAAATAATCTCACAACCTAACCCCCGTAAAGTCTTGTATTTTGTTTGATTGTTTATGTTTAAAGATAGGTTTGGGTTAGGGATTAAGGTCGGCGTAGTTGGGATTAGGGTTATGCCCATAGAAATGAATGGAGAGTCCCCATAAAGGTGTAGGTACTTGATCTGTGTGTGTGTGTTTGTGGGGGGGGGGGGGGTTGTTTGTGCATTAAAGTCTGATTTAACAGATAGGTGGAAATGCAGAGGCGGCTGACAAGCCAGAAAACACAAGGTGGAACCACTACTCCCCACTGCTTTTCTACAAATTCACCATGGCAACACTGCTGTGGAAAGTGCTCACATTCCACGGTCCCTTCTCCACTCTCCTTACAGGGCCTATTAACAGTAAGATTCTTCATCTACCCCTATTATTCAAATCAGTGGCCAACCTGATGAACATTTTACATCTGTCATAGTCCTTCCTGCAGGCAATTTTTGGAGTCATGTCTA
This sequence comes from Mormyrops boulengeri, assembly GCA_026781065.1. NCBI lineage: Eukaryota > Metazoa > Chordata > Actinopteri > Osteoglossiformes > Mormyridae > Mormyrops > Mormyrops boulengeri. The sequence continues at coordinate 14,434,636 of JAODLD010000038.1, forward strand.
TACTTAATATACTTCCGATAACGCTATATAAAAGATTGCCAGCCTGTGACAAAGAACACACAATGACCAATTTATTTATCCACCTGTTTTTGGAATGCAGAAGGAAAACAGGCAAATCAAGCGAGCAAACAGAAGCATTACGTGCATCTTGGAAATGCAGCCGCCACATGCTCGTAATCTATGTTTGGGATTTAGACCTGGAAATGCACGCTGTTTGGTGCGTATTATACTGTAGGTGTTTGTATAACTGGGGTTGCGTGTGGTTCAGAAGGTTAACATGCTGTGCTTTTGATCACCATCGGGCCTCCAAACAAGACCCATAACTCTCATTTGCTGCGGGGACCATCCAACCATGCTTAGAAAATGTATGGATAAAGTGTCTGCTAAATTAATATAATGTATCTATGTATTGCAACTTATTGGATTTATCAGAAGACCTCACACATATTTTTGAAAGACCTCGCCTGAGGTACCAGATTGCACAACCAAAAGAGCACAAAGGTAGGACAAATTAAACCCCTATTTGTATGTGTGCCATGCTTCATGGGATTTGAGAGAACCTAGTTACCCGTATCCTGTAACACCCTGAAGTCATCACTATCGTGTTATTTGTTATCGGCAGTTAAACAAATAAATAAATAAATAAATTCCTTTTGGTGTAATGAGAGCAGGGTTTAAAATTATGTTGGCAACCAGCCAATTCTAACATTTTCTATTTTTTTACTTATTGAAGCAGATGAGTACCAGGCGTCTGTGGACTTTACAGATGAGTACCAGGCGCCTGTGGACTTTACTGATGAGTACCAGGCGTCTGTGGACTTTACAGATGAGTACCAGGCGTCTGTGGACTTTAC
>JAODLD010000038.1:14435589-14446447 GCA_026781065.1 Mormyrops boulengeri
GATGAGTACCAGGCGTCTGTGGACTTTACTGATGAGTACCAGGCGTCTGTGGACTTTACAGATGAGTACCAGGCGTCTGTGGACTTTACAGATGAGTACCAGGCGTCTGTGGACTTTACTGATGAGTACCAGGCGTCTGTGGACTTTACAGATGAGTACCAGGCGTCTGTGGACTTTACTAGCAAAACAAAATACTCAGACATGAGCTGCATCTACTTCATATGGGTAGACATTTCAAATTTCAAATGTTAAGATGAATCTTTTCACATCTGCAACATCTGGCTCAATGCTGACATTCATCAGTAGGCGATACTTGATTATGGTCTGTGCGTTGAAATATCAGCTGGGATTTACTGCCATCTGTTGGTGATTGAAAGTAATAATGGCATCCATTGTCAGCGTGATTCTGGGTAATGAATAGTTAGGTATTCCAATGTTGGCATTTAGCAGAATGTTTTAATCTAAAGTTAGTGATAATGTAATTAGTGGTTTATTTAATTTCTTACAGGGCCCCAAACCTCAGTGTGTTAATCCTGCTTATTTGGAAGTACATTGTAATATATTCCAATACGTAAAACACTTAAGACCCACTTCATAATGCATATATTTATTTTCGACTGAATGCATACATTTATTATCACCAGGTAGAGTACCACTGGTGTGTTTTAGCTGACTACCCTAACAAACTTTAGTTTTTCAGGGCTCCTGAAAGTCATCATGCCGCCGGTGTCTAAGACGGTAACCGCTGGGCGCCATTGTCTTTAATGAGGGTTGAATAAAAGTTTGTTTCGCAGACGGGGAGCAGAAGACGTGCATTAATTACTAACGGAGATCTTTAGAGGGGCTGCCAGCAAACCATTTAAGCAGAATAACCGCACGGTGACAAGTACACCAGTGATTAGTCAGTAAGGAGCTTTTCTCCAACGCAGAAGAAGGTGGTGGTGTTACAATTTGACGGTGAAAAGCACAACGTACCCATTAATCAACATTTCGCAATTTATCATCGTAATTAAATTAATACTTTATCGTTCAAAAATGTGTTTCGGCTGTAATATCTTTGCAAGATCTGCTTGTTAACAAAAAAGAGCGACCGTGTAATTGTTTTGCTTTTTTCGTCATTATTATAAAACCGAGAAGAAAGGATGCTTTAAAGTTATTAAAAGCCCAGGAAACAAACAGCGAGTACTTCTGCCTTTCTAGCTTCCGGCTTATTGCTTAGTTTTAAGTGCAGCTTTGCATTTGCTGCCATGGCGACCCTGAGGCACATTTTCTTTAGCTTGGGTGGTGACTTAACTGAGTGATTCCCTTCTGTAATTTAAAAAGAATGGTTATAATAGTCATGCACTCTGTTATTAACTTTATTTTAAATCATGCTTTTCGGAGCGTTTAATGTATTTCAGTAGAATAAAATTTGCTTTGTCTAAAAAGGCAGCCAGCTGTCACATTGCACCATTTTTCATTTCATGCGTCTGAGAATGATGTACATTTTGGCCAAAATAAAAACTAAAAGCAGAGGATCCCAAAGAAGAGGATTATTGATGCAAAGGAGGCCTATCTGACCTCACTAACGTCAGGACCATCGGTGTACATGTGTAGGACTTGTCTGCCCATCTCAGATGTAACTCTGATGTAATTCAGGCTTTTATTAATAAGGTTTCATTGATGAAATTGTTAGTAGGTGATATTTTCCTTTTTGCTCATCACTGAATTCTTCATAATGCTCCACAAATTACCCTGGTACGGGTCTGGGTGCCCCCCCCCAGTTCTTCGCTCCATCAGTCACATAGATTACATTCACTATTAGGACTGTGGTAAAATTCAGGTGGAATTTAAAATGAATCTGGTTTGATTCAGTACTTTTTGTACTTAAATAGAGGAATGAAATTTATCATGTTGTAATATTAAAGTTTTGCATTTTATATTTAGTCCAGCTAGGTGACACGGTGGGTACCACTGCAGGCGCACTCTTATAAGATTGGGGGTCTGAATCCTGCCGCCACTCCCACTGTATGTTGGTGGACCTTGCAAGAATCCGAAATCTCATTAAACCAGTTTTGAATACAGACAATCTCCGGTCCTCAGAGTAACTTCAAACATTATTTATCACAGTGACTTGCAGCATGATTGGAGGCTGTATAAAAGTAACACGAATTGTCACTCTAAATCAGATGCTAAGCTTCTGTTAGCGAAGACAATAAAACATTAAATATGGATCTCTGCGTCAAACTTGGTTATAAAGAATAGACTGGTCTCCATCCATTGTGTGGCCCTGCCTTAAACTAAATGCTGTCTCCTACATGGATAAACGGTTAAATGGATCGCTCCAAATAACACGAGAGTGAGAGGCTATGATGATGGTAACTAATATTTATATTTTATGTTGCTTGCTAAAGCTTTTATCCAAAGTGAGATACAGTCTAGAAAGCAGGTTCACCCTGTCACTGGTGCATTTGGGGATTAAGCGCCCATTGGTAAAATCACTCTGCCAAATGCAGGATTTTAACTGCTGACCTTCTGATGACATGCCCAGTGTTCTAACCCACAGCTTCACCCCATGTCATGTAGAAAATGCATATTTTTTAACATGAAATTCTGACCTGCGAGCGAATGCTCAATGATCGCACTGTTCTCTAACATAGTGTTCCTTATTTGTTTGGCTTTGTCTGGCCTTTGTGAGTCTACGGGATAGAGGCAGTCAGGCAATATCGCCTGACTCTCAGCACCAAGGCAGTGGTCAGTACAAAAAATCAGTTCATCTGGAATGTGCAATAAAGTGTCACATTACTATCAGAGATGTGGGCCAGTGTGTTATTTTCCCTGCCTGTTTTGGCCTTTCATTAGCTAGTAAAGAAAAGGGAAATTTAGCCATCTAGTCATTATGTCTCCCTTCCCACAGGTAGCCCTGCATTTTGCAGTAAGTGTTACTCTCCACAGGTCCAATTTGCTGGAGCTGAAATTGTGATTGTCCCACTTTGTCAGATGGGCATTGTGGCGTACACAATCACTTACTGCTAGCTTTTGATCCTTCATATAAGACCTCCCCCCAGACTATAAGAGAGAAGTCTTTTTTATTTTTGTGTGGGTAGACCTGTGCATTCATATCCACCACCACCACCCCCCCACGGAAATGTTGTATCACTGGAACACATCCAGCTTTCATATATCCTGCAATTCTAAAGCCACTCGTGCACAGCTGCCTCTTGTTCTCAGAATTAGAAAGTAGTAACTACAAAATGCAGCGACGCTGGGATGACATGGTGGACGGTGTGAAATTCCGGACCTTGTGGATGCTGGGCAGACAAAGTTTCATTCCATTCTAACTGAATCAATTTAGATATAATAAACCAATCTTGCAGGGGCAGCATGGTGGTGCAGTTGTTAGTATGCTAGCCTTGCACCACCCGGGTTCAAGCCTTTGCCAAGGAGTTTCCATGTTTTCCACATGTTCTCATGTGGTTTCCTCTGAGTCCTCTGGTTAACTGGAGTTACCAAATTGGCAGTAGGTGTTTGTGTGTATGTGTGCTTGTATGTGTGTGTGTGTGTCCTGTGATGGGTTGGCACCCCATCCTGGGTTGTTCCTCGCCTTGCACCCATCATCTCCAGGATATGCTGCGGAACCCCTGCAACCCTGTACAGGACAAGCGGTTACAGAAAATGGATGGATGGAAATCAATTGTATTAGCTAAACACTAAGTAAATATACTCACATCATGGGATTATTTCAAACTATCCTGTTAAAAAAGTGTCATGAGTAATGTCTCATTTCAACAGCCAAGTAGAAAGGCAGGAGTTGAATATCTGTTTTACTTGCTGTTTTTACTGTACTATGTTTAAAAACACATTTTTAACCTCACCATATGCCTCCATATACATTTGAGACACAGCTACATATTGGTATATCGGTGAACATTTCGCTGTGAACACCTACTCTTAACATCTAGAAGAAGCAGGTGGTGGTACAGTCATTGCAGTGGCCTCCGGAATGACCGCAGAAAGATATTAGTAATGTGGCACTGGGTATGCGCATTGTAATGGGAGCTAAACAGATAAACAAACTACCAAAGAGTGGCCCTACACATTTGCAGTGGGCAAACCCACAAGAAATGGAACCAGAGATTAATCTAATTGGACTGTTGGATAGTTTATCTCCTTTTATCTGTTTGAAGAACATGCTAGGTAATCACAGAGGAGATGGAAGAAAAGTAATATCGTTTGCCTGTTGTATAAAAAATGTCTGATTCTTAAATGTTTCCCATAATGCAATGAGATATTGTTGAATGGTTTGTTGTTGGTTGCCATGTTGATGGAATTTCTGAACTGTCTGGAACATTTGGGGAGGGGACTAGAGATTATAGTTCTGAGTAGGTTCTGTTCCAGTAAGTAGAAGCGTGACACTCATTTCTCGGTTAGGGTTAGGGTTAGGTCAAGGAGAACTTTGCTATTTCGGTCGATTGATTTAATATTTGAGTTAGTTTATCGGTATCTATGTAGAGCCTGTGTAAATAATATTTTGTGGATTTAAAAACCTAGATGTTTTCACACACTTCTGGATAATGGGATGATTTAAGTTTTTATTTATTAATAAACACTGGTAATTTCTCTGAATCTGCACAATGGATGTTCTATATCGTCTTTCAGCACTTGTTGGATACCTTTTTCAAATTGCGATTATTAGACAGTTATTTAAAATTCAGACCACTCTGTTACTATCCAGCACCACTCTTGCCCTTAGCAACCGCCTCTGAACCCTTCATCACCGTTCTGGTAAAAGGAATTCACCCACATAGTTACTCACAACACCGACAGAAACTTTAAGTTCAGTCACATTTCACTGCCTGTCTTTCCAACCAAAAGAGGACTCACATTATACATTATAAATGAAAAAAATTCAAAATGTCAGGCATGGTGTTTAAGCTGGCTAATGGAGTGTATATTCCACATATAAAGCTTACTGTATTGCTGTCTGAAAAATGACTTCCAGAATCCTGCATACTCAGAGTCTCAAGACAGCTTCACCCTTTCCCATATAAAATAAATATGAAATAAACAGACATCACAGAATGACAGACATTCTTACACCTGTCTCACTAACTGATACTTACTGACACCAGTAAAGATGAGCAGTAGAGAAGAATACTGCTGCTTCAGTTCTGAAGTAGATACTATTTAAAATAAACTGAAACTTTTAAAATATATTTTTCACCCTTCAAAATGGGTGAACAGTGTAATTTACAATTATAGCACACCAAAAATAAAATTTCTCCACAGACAATTTGACCTAATGCGGAGTTTTATTAAGACACAAAAAATCAAGAATTCAAACAGCTAGTATAAACAATATTACTGTAATAGCGTAAACAATGGCTTAAAGAGCGGGATAATTGCATCCAATGGACATTTCTGAACTGCAGCACCTGGCTCCAAAAATTCACTAGCTTGGTGTGTATTTCTGTCATTATGAATTGGAAAAAAGTGTGATTGTAGCTCAACAAATTTGCTAATTTAGTATGTATTTCTTTCATTGCTAACCATAAATCACAACATGATTGTGACTTGGATGTTCTTATTTAGTGCTAACGCTACTTTTTCTCTTGGGGTGGTGAATATAACGAGAGCCGTGAGTGTGATGCTGTGGATGGGGGTGCAAATTAACACCAGGAAATTAAACACTGAATAGAGATCACAGATTTAGGTCTAAATATAGGAAGCCGCATCCTGGAAGTGCAGGAACTCAAAGAGACGGTGGTCTGTGTGCTCCAGATGAAAACCAACAGATTTCTTCCGTCAGTCAACATGATCATTTTTCGTCTTTTGGAGTGTGGCCTATTGTTAATGTTTTACAATAAACTGCTCGTGTAACCCAAAATAGACAAATAAAGCTTCAATAATCACTCAATCAACAACGATGCAATTTTAAATTGAACACTCAATAAGTTAATACATTGTACATAATACATGTATTATATCAAACACAAATAAAAGTATGTTCTATATTAAAATCAAACACAACAAAACCTCATTATCTACATTCTACAATAAGGAAACTTAAAGGGTGTATTTCCTAGGCAGCATTTGCTGTAATTATGAACAAAAAGAGTCTTTCTTTGATTGTCATTAGTGTGATTTAGGTTCAGGAATAATTCAGGGTTGTGTTGTAATTTTGTGGTATGTTACTTTATATTTATGCACTTTACTTGTATGTATAATTTTTCTCTACAGTTTTGTACAGAGATCCATCTGTGTCAGACAGCAGTTTTATCAGGTTTCTCCCTCATCGCTGCTAAGCTTTGCTCTCATGAAGAGCAAGAAGGGGCGAAAAGAGATTTTCCCCACCAGGATCAATAAAGACTCACTCACTCACTCACTCACTCATTCATTCATCACTGCTCACCCCCTAATATGTGCCAGTACAACATCTGACTATCAATCCATTTTTCAACTGCTTATATAGTACTACAAGGCTAATATGTTTGAGACAAGAGTGTAGAAAGACAGGATACAAATAGAGGTATATATTCTGAGCTCCGGACAGAGAGTTTACCAATATATGCTTGCATTTGGCTGAATGTGTGTTTAGCAGCTTGATTTCTCAGAAACACTGGTTTGAAAAATGCCCGATTTTCCCTGTTCCTAAGTGATTCAGCTATCAGCTCTCCTGGCTTCCTTCAGTGTGACTTGGCCCCATCCATCAAGACCTGTGTGGATCTCAGCTGTCACATTCTCATGTGTCCAGAGTTTCTGACAAGGGAGCCAGACTGCAGAGCAGATGCACAGTTTGCTGACTGTCCTCTGACTCGCCACAATCCACAGGATGGTTTTTAAGGTTTTTGCTGTCTCCGTACACCTGTGTGTGACACTCAGAGGTCCAGGCAAACGCTCAGTCTGGAAATGCGCTGGGTGAAAGCTGTTTTAGTCCAACACTGACTTTCCGTGTTGCCAATCACTGAGGTGAAAAAGTCCCAGAATAACAGCCTCAGGTGCTTAGAGGAACAATACAAACGCAGAGATCAGACCTCCGGCGAGCCAGAATTGAAGGAATATTCTAGACCAAAGTGAATTTTAAAAGCATTTAGTTTTTTTTTGTTTACTGTTTCTCAAAGAGCCTTGTGGGGTTTTTTTCTAGGAATTATAATACAGCACTAATTCCTTTCCAAATCAGCATCTTGTTTTTCCGGAATCACATTCAGATCGATCGGCGCAATCAGCTCCTAACAGACTGTGTGTAGGAAGCAGCGAATGTGAATAATTCCACCGCTGAGAGGGACGGGATGCAGACGGCGGCCATGACAGATTTTGAATACATTTTCATTAATTAAGAGGCTGGTGGGGAATGCGGCATGCTGGTGAGGGTCGCATTGCTGGGGTGACCGTAAATAGTGCAAGCTGGACAAGCCTGGATGTTATACGTCAGGGTCCCTCCGCGCTTGACCGCTGCTTGAGCTTGCATTCTGTCACAGTGAGCTCATTCTGAGCCCAGGGACTGTGTTGAGGCAAATGCTTTTAAGACCTTCCACCACAGCCATGTGACAGCTACACTGACCTTTATAGATGCAGGCTATTTTCTATATGTAGTTGTCCTTTTCAGAAATGTGTCCTCATGTCATTCGTTGATGATTTTTTTTTTTTTTTTAGATTTTCTAAATGGATTTTCTGAAGTAGAAGACAGAAAGCCAATGCTATGTAAAAAGCTGAAATATCATGGGGAAGCACAGCGGTCAGTGGGCGGCACCCGCTGCCTCATCTCATATCCCACCTCTGTGCTCCAGTTACGAGATAAACTCCAAAATCGTGCAATTGTGCAATTGGGTCTCTCTAAGATGAGTCTACATCCTGTAATGCATTTTGGCATATTGCCCTGTGTGCCCTGCCTTGTGCCCTGGGTTTCCTGCGGTACACTTTATGCTCACTTTGACCCAGTACTTGATATGTGGTTACGGATGGATGGAATGAAGGAATGAAGGAATGAAGGAATATATAAAACACACTCATATGTTTGGTAGCACTGTCACTTCACATATTCTGGGTTGATGATTTCAGTCCCACCTCCTCAGTCTGTGTGCAGTTTACATGTTTTCCCTGTATTGTGTGGGTTTTCTCCTGCAGTCCAAATAATCCGTAGCTAGATGAACTAGCATCTCAACATTTCCCGTAGGGTGCAGTTTTGTCTGCAATGGACTGCAGCTCTGGATAGCACTGCCTGTGGAATAGGGTCCAGCACTGACCTACACTGGATAATAGGCTGGAATGTGGATGGGCACTAAAATACACAGTCAAAAATTTGAGGAGCTACACTATTTCCAGCAGAATGCTACTGGATCTTTCCAGACTTTTCTTCCAATTAATATGGTCCAAAAGTATTACACAAGAAACAATTGTTATGTTCTAACATCAACCAAAGACTTTATCACACATTTAATTACTAGCAAAGATAATTTTTTTTGGCTTGCCACTTAACAAAATATTCATTATTTATTAGATTTAAAAATTGTAGCTATGCAGCATGATGATAAAAGTAGAGTTGAATATCTTGCAACACTTCTAAGTGCTAATAGATTTTATGGTCATTTACATAAACTTGTACAAGTTAAACTACATAATCGCCGGGACAGAAAAAGTGGTATATTTTAAACTCACATAACTTGAAATTTCACAGCCAGTTTAGAGTATTTATGTAACAGCCTCTTATTTTGCATTTGTATAGCTGGGTAAATTGGAGCATAGTTAGCATGTAAGCTAACCATAATTGTAAGCATTAACCCAGCTTCGTAGCACTATTCATTGTGGATTCTTTCAATTGTCTAGCTGAGAAAAAAAGATCCAGGGGGGTCATTGAATAGCTATATTTAAAAATCTTCCAAGCCAAGAGGCATTATTGCAACATTCCACCTGGATGAATGTTGATATAAATGTTTACAATGGACTCCGCCCATCTGATGCCATTACATCCATATTATATTAAGAATACTGCTTACATTTAATCAGCTATCTTTATAGCTTTGCCCCATATCAAATTCTTTGGATTAACAGAGGATTAGTTATTGATATCTGGTTTTGCATTGTTACCCTAAGGCCTAGTTATTTTAGACAGCATCACATACGACAGAAGGTGAGTTTAAAGATAGTGGCGTATATGTGGTAAAAAATATCGGGTGGCACAGTGATTAGGCAGGGTGGGGTCCTGACACACATTGCTTTGTTTCCTCCTGCAGACCAAGAACATGTGTGTGTCATAAGAAGGACTGGCATCCCATCCACAATGTTCTCTACCTCGTGCCCTCCCCAGAATAGGCACCAAGCTCATCGCAATCCTGTACTGGATCAACGATATCATCAAGAATGGATTGGCGGAAAACAAATTAGCAGCGACGTGTTTCATAATACGAAAACTGTAAAGCGAATATCGCCATACTCCTAAAATAGGCTGTACAGTTGTAATAAGGATCTGAGAGAAGGCAACATGCATATTAATGTTATAATACAAGGATGCAAAATGGCCTACGCCTACGGACCAATGAAGTCACAAATAGGAATCACAAACACGAAATTATTTGCCATCCTCTTAACTCTGTAAATAACAGTCCCTTCTATGTGTGAGTCCCTTATGATATTTATTCAGTATTTTCTATCAGACCTGCACAATTCCAGCTACCTGCGCCATTTATTATTTATATAGTGGCCCTAAAATACCTTCAGATAAGCAGCTATTCTTTACGGTGTATTCCCATTCCCCATATGCACCCCCCCCCCCCCGTCTCTCTCTCTCTCTCTGTAGGTGGGGGTTGCAGCAAGACTTCCTTCTCACCCCTCTCTTCCTCTCCTGCGAATACACACATAAACACACAATCACGCACATCATGCTTAATAATAAAATGTTGTATCTGCTATAATATGAATTTCACACTGTTTCACTTATTAAAAATGCTCATTATGGATTCATTAGGAGTCCAAACTGGGGTGGCCTCAGAAAAGCCACTCAATACATAAAAGCCAAATAGCTCATTTTCCAAAACCTTACTGGGTTTTTGTTTTGCAAATATATTGGGCGTTTTGACTAGCGTGTGAAAATGTAAAGGATTGTTTAAGTAACCACCAGATTCCTCGCTGTTACCAGTACATGACAGTTAGTATCCAGTGAAAAAACAGCCGGTAACTGTATAGCTATGTAGCATCTTTAGATTATGGAGAAGCGAGCGTTTGGAGATTCTTCATGTTGCCATGGATACCCCTGCTGCCTGCAGCTCTCAGCATCGGTGTGACTAATATGGTTTATCTACTGACGATCCACAATCCCACTGCTGTTTTAATATAAACCTCACTGGTCCAAGGTAAAAGAACACAGGTTATTCGAGGGAAAGCTCTCTGCAGAATAACCATAGCTAGCTACAAAGACAATTCATTATATAATTATATGTCAGTTCAAATTACCTTGTCATTTAGCAATATTGCTTCATAAAATGTTTTAAATAACGCTTTAGATTTAACAATACAGCCTTACTATATTACAAAGGAAGTTTCACTGTATTATAGTGGTGTACCGTTTATGTGTTTTTTTGCATGCACGTCCCGTGTGAATCGCTTTGTAGATCATGCCGACTCAAAGTACTAATAATATGCAAGCCAGAACACATCCATGTGTAATTAGAGAATAAATAATGAAAGTTTGGATAGTCAGCACAGCTTGCTACACCACCAATGTCTTTTAGAGCTAATTTGGGGGGGGGGGATCTTCTAGTTGTGTGTCAGTGCTGTTGCCTGTTCAAGTCCATCAGTGGGGGGACAGCTGCACAGACAGCGGGAAGAGAAAGCAACCGGCTCCCAACTTTGAGTGTGTGTATGTGTGTGCGTGTGTGTGTGTGTG
>JAODLD010000038.1:14453857-14472759 GCA_026781065.1 Mormyrops boulengeri
CCGGCCGTGTGTAACATCTTTCTGTAACATCTTCATTCTGTCTTAATAAACTGCTTAAGCTTAAGGAACCTGCCTCATCATTCAACTGTAAAGGAACCTGAGGTTTCACTAAAGAAATCTATCAACTGTAACACTAAACTTAAAGCAGTCATCATAATGCATTCATAAAGTATTTTAAGCACAGCTATAACTATTTATAAAAAGGCATAACACATAATTCATAATGCAGTACAAAGCGTCCTTAATTCTACTGACCATTATAATGTATTTTGAAGGGATCTATAGTGCATTATAGATGACAGCTTCATAGAGCATTCATAATACATAATAATCATTGTCTATAATGTGTTATGCCTTGCAATAAATAGTTATAGCCGTATTTATAATACTTTATGAATGCATTATAATGCATTATGAAGGTATATATAGTGCATTATAGATGAGGGCTTATGAAGTATAATAATTAACACTATAATGCCTTATAACCAATAGAAGATTCTGAAATGGTTTATTAAATCTTATACGGACCATTGTAATGTATTATGAAGGTATCCATAATGCATTATAGATGACAACTTCAAGTAAAGTGTTACCCTGGCAACATTACGTAATGTGTCACCTTGCGGCAAGTTTGTCTACACAAATAAAGTGTTAAGTCTGAGGTTCAAGTCGTGCCATCTGAAACAACACCAAGCATTCCTTAGCTCAGCTCTTCATCAAGGGCAATTGCTGTGGACTGAGTTGTTTCTTTCACTTCAACAAAGACCTATAGATCCATTCTCTGTCCTCTTACCCTGGGGGGCCTGGAGTCTAACCCAAGCAGCATAGGAAACATAGATGGGATACATCCTGGATGGTCACATCCATGCACACACTATCAGATTAGATTAAATTAGACTCAACTTTGTCATTTCACACAAGTATAAGTACTCAGAAAAAAATCCAGTTTTGGCATCCAATCCAAAGTGCAACATACTACAAACATGGTAGAGGCAGCTGTACAATATATACAGTACATGTGTGATAATCACGCATGTACACACAGGCACGTCACATGCTATGGAAATTTTAGAAACACAACGTAGTCTAACTGATATAGCAGTCAAAAACAGTTTTACTCTCCCTCCCTATAATGCAAAAAAAAATCATTTGATCTGTCATGCTACGGTAAAGTACAAAATGTAACATTTAGCCAGAACCTCCCCTCTCCAGTTAACTGTCAAAATGGCAATTTATCAAAAGCGAGTGAAATACAGGGAAAGCACGTAACTCCACAGACAAGGATCAGGATTCAAACCCCCAGCCATTGAGGTGCAAGGCCACAGTGCAAACCGCTGAGCCAAGAACATAGATGTATGAATGATTATTTTCTTTTTTGAGCTTGGAAGAAGAACAAACACACCTGCCAATACTCAGAGTATTCAGCGCCTCTGAATGTGTTATTATGCTGGATCACTGGGCTCAGAGCCAAACAAAAAAGGTGAAAAGGCTGAGAAAACCCCTTTTAATCATCTGAACTGACCCGCTCACCAACTTCAGAAACTAGCCTGATTCCCAGAGGTGAATGCCACTCCATCACCAAAGAAAGATTAAAATAAGCTTTATTACTTAGAAACCCGATTATTGTTCATCAGTCCCAGAATTGTTGGTATAGAAATATTATGTCAAGATATTAACCTTGTGGGAATGAGAGAAAGAAAGACTATCTTTAAGAAGTAAGAACGATGCCTATTGTGTACAGGGGCACAGGGGGGCATGGCTACCCTGGCAGATTCAGGGGGCACCGCACTTTATAGGGGCCCTTGAATAGATAAAATTATAAAAAGTAAGAAGGGTGTATGCTGGGGGGTGAGATGTTGTCAGGGGGCCCAAAATGTATAGCTACACCCCTGACTGTGTATAATAATAGGTATATGTGTATGTCATAGGGAAAGATATTGTAAGATATTATGAGATGTCCTGGAAACTGTGAATTTTATAGGCTCAGTATTAGAATTTCACTGTTGGATCACTATAAAGCTTTTATCCATCTTCATACTCTTAGGTGAGATATCATGTGCAGTTAAACTGATCTTAAACTAATTTTAATCTAATCTAGAACTCTTACTGTAATCTTATGACATTGAGATGCCCATGTGGTCTCAAGGACTTATTTTTCCCCACCATCTTGGAAAGTTTCAATCTCAACAGGACAGAGTCTGTTGTTTTTCTTTCCCCAGATAGTGCCGTAGCATAACAGTCTGCATCTTGTTTGCAGGATAGAGAAGGAAATAGAGGCTCTGGAGAGTCGGGAACTGACAATATCAGAGAACGAGTTGCTCATTCTGAAACGGCTGAAAGAAGTAGAGAAGACGGCCGCGGACATCATAAAGGTATTGCGAATCTGATACTACTTGTGTTGGACAAACAACATCAGTCTGCTGTCTTGGTTTTATGTGATGTGCGATTGACAATACAAGAGGCATTGCGTTTTGTGCAGTTGTTTCAAAGTGGAATCCAGACTTTACAGGGACTAGTTGGTGAGTGCTTGGTGGACTTTACAAGGCCAGATGTTAATGAGTTCACCAACAGATGGGTACTGGAAAAAACAGTTACGGCGATGGACAATGGCTATGCAGGTGTATGTAGGCTGATTCCTGTTTGTTCTTAGTATCAAAGTACCTTTTGTGGCTTTGGACAGATTAACTTGATGTTTGCGCTCTTCACCTTTCAAGTATTTTTTTGCTTGTCTTTTCCTCCTGAATTTGATTTTGAACTATATCCCTGCACAGGAAGTAAATGCTGATATCCAGCCAGGTAATTACTTTTGTCACTATGTCTCTTGTCCTTTGATTGGAGTATATTTCAATTTAATCAAATTTAATCAAGCAAAAGTGGAAAGTAAGAGGTGACCATTGCCTTGCAGATCCAGTTCAATATGTTTATTCAGCAATTCCAGATATTCCAAAGTCCTTCAAACCTTCCAAACAGCTCAAGAAGATGTCAAGCCCAAGGCTGGACCCTGACCCTGAAGAATCTAAACAAGGTAATCAACTTTGACCTAATGATTAAAAATGTTAATGGTGCCTTTGATAAAAGCTGTTGATTTTTCATAATTATTTTCATAACTATTTTCTTTAGCTTCCTGATGTGTTATGCTATATAACTCAAGAATAAGGAAACTTGATCTTTAGTATTGTACAGTGACTTATTATGGTAAATGGATGCGTGAAAATACAATTACTTATGAAATATGTTTCTGAACGCTTGATGCAGTTACACTTAAAGATTAAAATTAAGCACAGCTGCTAGCAAATTTGACAAATGAGTCCAGTTGCCAGTTATTCATATGAAAAGGGAGTACAGGAGTCTTGCTTCCGTACATGATGCTTGTTGCTCTGTATTCAAAGGATATCTTTTATCCACAGCTTTATTTGTAATGGAAATAAACGTGCAGAAGGACATGAGAACTGGAAAGAGCCAAGTGCTATCAACAGCAACTGTCACACCGGAAGATCTACCAAAGAAAGGTATCAAGGTATACGATGATGGGAGAAAGTCAGTGTATGCTCTGCCCTCTGATGCCCAAAGAGTCCAAAATGGGGTGGGAGAACTTACTCCTCAAGAGGTGGAAGAGCTCCTTAGGAAGGCCACGGAGAAAAGTCTCGAGGCCGATGTGAAGTATCACGAACCTGTGTTCTCAAGTCCCTACAGCAGACCATCCACTCCCAAGAGACTGAACCTGGAACAAATCAGCCCCAGACCTGGTCCTCGACGAGAATCCTTCAAGGATGTAATTTCTTCTGAGTCAGGTGTCCAAAAAAATGAGGTGACTCTTCTTCAGGGACAAAAGAAACAAGAATCGTCTCACATTCCACTCCACTGGTCCACAAGGAAGGTCCAGCAGCCTCCTGAACACTCCAAGGGCATCCAAAATAATATTTCTATCAGTGGCCAAACACCCTTCAACACCCTCGAAATGCACTTTGATGGAAACAGGTGCAGTCCAGCACTGTCCATTGAGGGTGATAGAGCAGCCCTACCCTTGGATTCCAGTCTGATTCACCAGGACCCCTCCCCCAAGAATTCCAAACTCAATATTCTGAACACTATGCCAGAAAACGTAGACTCCTCCAAGCCGGTTAGCATGATTTTCATGGGTTATCAAAATGCAGATAACGATGAGGAGGGGGAAGTCATCCAGGCAGAGCTGGTGGTCATCAGCGACGGCGACAACAGTCGTGACATGCAGTTATCATACCACCCCGACGGCTACTGCAGCAAAGTCTTCCAGCCAAAGATGAAAGGAGGCTCCAAAGCAAAGCAGTACCTCGCCAACACCAGATCCACCCTGAACAACAATTACGCACTGCCTGATGCAACAGTTCAGGTTCAAGGGCAGCAATCTAGGCTGAGTCAGGCTCAGCAGAGCTTCGAGCAGATGGTTGATGATGGCACCAAAGACCCTTCCGCTACAGGTAGTAAAAGGAAGGAAAAGCACGACCACTTGTTAACCCAAAAGACCTCATCAAACACTAACCTCCTTCCCTCTTCTGAAAACACTTTCAGGAATACACTAACAAGCCTGCTACTCTCTTGAAACAAAACACATGCTGGACACCAGGCATTACCAAGTAGTACTACTTTTGTATAAATATATCAGTAACATTGCTGATTGTCATGCAGTTTCAAGCTGTTCTATGCACACTAACTGTCTTTAATAAACTTTTGTATGGTTTTGACAAGAAGTACATACTCTAACGGCGTCGCCTGTTTGTTCTGAAATCTGCCGTGCCGAACTCCTGTCTCCACCCAGTGGCCGAGGCTGATGCACTTCTGATTTGTCACTAACATGCTCGTTTCAGCTGTGCTTTGCTCGATTAGCTACCAGTCCATTTCTGAGTCATTGGTTTCACACATCATCATGTGACGTACTTTTTCTGTTTACCAAACGTCGTGCTTTTGCCTGCTCATAAAAAAATTTGCATTAGTACCTGCCAACTGTAATATTCAATGACTTTAATGATTGTTCATTCCTTTGCCCTTTCTATAACTCCTGTTTTGGTTTGAAACCCACTGTGCACTTTTTAAATTTTCTTTTCAGCAATATTAACCAATAATATGGAGAAATATTAACTTTTTTTTATGATGGTCTTTTATGATCCTCAAGATGTTACAGATACAAATCAGTTCTAAATGTTTATCATAATAAGGAAACTGAAAATGTTTTTAATTGAGGCTGAATTAGATTTTTTACTTTTAGGGTGGGAGATGGGAGCGAATTATTTAATTAAAGACTAAGAAAACGTTGTACAACTGGACAGGCAAAACAGGAAAGAAACCTAATTATTTATGCATAGGATGCATTTACTGTAAGCAGACGCTCTGTCCAAAAATGACAGCCAACCGCTGTAACATAGAGTGCAAATTGCATTAAAAAATGCTAACAATGTGTTAATATTAATCTTCGATGTTCGAGTACATATCTGCTAATATCTTATCAGTTTCAGTAAGTTCTCATCTTTTGACCTTAGTATATTTACCAGTGTGTGTGCCTGTGTATGGTATTCCAAATCAAATTTCTAAATAGACACCCTTACCATGCTTCATGACAACCCACAGCAAGGAATATATCTTCGCGTTATATCAGTCACAGAACCTGCCTCCGAACTACTTAGCCTAGTTCAATAGTTGAAAATGCAAGGGACTGAAACTAAACTGACAGCTTATAATATATGCTTATACTTATATAACATTTCTCAAGTGTTGCATAAGAAAATAGATTCCAGGGGCTGAATTACACCTGCCTTTTCAAATGCATCGTTTTCATAGTACCCAATTTGTCTTCAAATGAATCTTAAAAGCAAAATCCATTATGTAAGCAGGCTTCACACAGCGCTGCCAGCACTCAGAAATCTGCTGTATTTTAATGAATATATGCACAGTCTCCTGTTTTAGCCCCAGATTATTACTTAGTACCAGGAATCATATATTAAAATCTTTAGCACATTCAAGGACAGTCAAATGCTATGTAATACAAATATAACCGGGCAGATATTTTGATAGAATCAACATAAAATATTTTTAATGGTCAGGTATTGTAACTAAAAGTACAATAATACATTTTCCCATGGTACAATTCTATAACATGTAGGGCATGTAACATACGTGCATTTTATTAACGTTATTATGTTTGCAGTGTTTATTTTCAGAGAACTGGTAAATTCCCTGACATTTCTGATATTTGCAAATAGATTGTAGTCATTCACTTAGATTTTAAATCAGTTTAAACAAAGGACACAGAGTGAACGATGTTTTCCAATAAGAATTTCTTAACTGGGCCATATACTGACACTAATAATAATAATAATAATAATAATAATAATGATGATTTTGAGGATGATGATCATGTATAGTGCTTTTTAAGGACCGACACATTAGATGAGAAGGGTAAACAAAGAACACAGCTAGATAATTATATACAGCACAAGAATAATATATAGAGACCACATTATAAAACATAGTACAGTGTGTAACAACAGGGGAAAATGTAGTACAGGACTGAAATGCATATATATTATATAAATGAATATTATATGCAATGTTATGACTACGTTACATACTATTATGACATAATAACAGTATAGTAATGCAGTAGTATATAGTATCTAAGAGGTTATACAACACAAATAGATATTATGGGTGATGTATGAGTTGTACTGAAATGTTCTCTGTACTCTTCCCCACAGCATTAATGAGAATGGCCAGGCTAGGGAAAAAGGTATAATCTCCAAAGGATCCGATTTTGGTAGCTGCCATAAGTATGTCCTGAAGAGCAGCACACCAAAGTGCGTATTCATCTCTGCACAATGCAAGACAGAGTGGATGAGACTATAGTGGCTGCAGCAAAGGCTGCGAAGTCTGAGCACTTTCACAAATCATTTCGGTCGGCTTGTCCGCAATAGTTTCCTTCGCTGAATGGTCAAATCATTTTCACAGTTGTTTGTGTTTTACGTTCCATATCTCACTGTACATGATCTCTCTGCTGGCACTCCCTATTAGACTGATTACTGGAGTTAATTCATTCGTATTTAGACAATCATGAAACGTTAAATATTATTTGCCCATTAAATAGGAGTGAAAACGAACACAGAGATATGTCCCAAAAGCATTCACTATAGCTACTATTCCCCGGTAAAGAAAGTAACATATTAACAAAAAAGTATCATTAAAAACATAAATAAAAAAAGAAATTTTGCTTGCATGTGTACTAATTCATACGACCATCACAGTGCAGGAATCATTACATCTGAATTTTCTTTTCACTGATTGTCACAATTTATATTCAAGAATCTTTATTATTAAAAATCTTTAATGACAAAGCTTCATGTGCAGTCCACTCATTGCTTGTTTTCTCTTACCCTTGTATATTCAGTATATCCAACATAGCACCTTTAAATTCTGGTTCTAAAACGTTGAAGCATCAAAACTTGGTCAAGAAAGTCATGCATGATGGACCGATCCAACGCTGACTATAAAACCTGGACTACAACGTTGCGACTTCCAAGTGAATTTTATGTTAATTTAGTGAACAATGAAATAAATACATGAAATGAAGAAATTATGTCTTGTTTGCTTGTGATGGGTTGGCGCCCCATCCTGGGTTATTTCCTTCTTGGTGACCGTAGTTTCAGGGACAGGTGCCAGACCCCTGTAGCCCTGTATAGGACAAGTTGGTATGGAAAGTTAATGGATGGATGGCTGGATGGATATTGCTTGGTAATCAAAGCTCGGTGTAGATCAGTGGTTTTGGGCACTGCAGCTCTGATCGCAGTGTTGTTGGATCAAATCCTGAGGTTGGTGGAACGATTTCACAATTGGGCCCTTATCCTCAATCTCTCCAGGGATCGACTGACCTTTCCTTTCACAAATATATGTTGCTTCAGGTCTGCTAAAGAAATTATGTTAATCATCACTGAAAATCTGCAAATATGAGGGTCACACTGTGTACAAAAGGAATCTGCACAGAAAGCTTTTTGGAGCAGTGGAAAGACAAGAAAAATGTATAATTACAATGAACTTCTGTTCATGTGTCAAAAGATGAATTGTCCTTTTGCGTGACCTTATACCTGAAGATTTCCCTTGTAGTCATTCCATTTTAATGAATTATTTCCTGTTTTTTGTTTGCTGTTTGGCTTTCAAAAAACAAATAAAACAAATAATTGTATAACAGTAATTTGGTAATTTTTTTTCTTAGAAAGATTATCTATTATATGTAAATGACAAACATGGAACATAAAACAATCTCATAATTAATAATAACTTCAAAGTGAACCTTATAAACATTTTCATATAAATTCGAAGGGGGGCATGTGCATCTTAATAACAAACAAAAATTAATTATGCACCAATTTTAATTAATTTAAGGAGGAATTCTGAACATTAAAGGATGTCAGAATTCTAAGTTTCATACTCCTGGATAAAAATGACTGATTCTTTTGGAAGTGGATAAAAAATGTCATTTGTATTCTAGGGCACAGTATGCATGGACTAATTAAAAAGTATCTCTGTCTTTTGCTCGCTTATGTCCCATATGTCATTATTAACCTGTGGACTTTGGAAATAGGGATACTGACATGGATTCCTGCCTCTGTGTGTGTGTGTGTGCGCGCCTGTGTGTGTGTGTGTGTTTGCGCACAAGATGTGCTGCATCGCTATTGGTCAGTTCCGCCACATTCAATCAGTCCTCACGTCGCTGTGGCTTGTGCGAGGCAGAGATTCAGCCACTCACAGCCAACGCAGCACTGCCGGCAGGTAGGTTGGGAGCAAAGTTTCTAAATGTTCCTTGCAAAAAGATTTACAAACTAAATCTGGCTGCTTGCTTGTCAAGTAGAGGCACTGGGAAAATTATAAGATTTGGGGACTAAGCAGTGGGCAGTGGTGGGGGCTTTTAACCCAGAAGATGAGGGAGTAGATAAGATTAGATGCGGATTCTGGATACCTTAGTGGATTTAAGGGCTGCTTTTTGCTCCGTTTAAGCATGTGAGTTGAGTAAAAACCCCTGAAGACCACCTATGAAAAAGGAAGGCTAATCTAACAAGAGAATATTCAGGTGCATGCCTTTTGTATATTAATATTAATATTTGTCTCGTTTATTTCCTTGGCAACAGTATATTTTATATTGCAGGGGAGATAATGTTCCATAGGTCTGATGATTTGTGATGCTGTGAAGGAGTGTAAAAATATAAAAGCATATATCAACAGATGTTATGCATCTAAGTTTGCGGAGGCAGGAGTGATTATGAATGATTAGGGTCAATGAGTATTTAGCATTTTTATATACTCTTGGGTTGCAGGTAACATTATTGTTATGCATTGAACATCACAGTCCTGGTATCATAAATACACATTCGAGAGCAAAATTAGCTTGCTGCCAACTGTTGCATTTGAAGTTTGTTGCCATTTAGCAAACCTCGCAGTACCGGCTGTGCACCTGATCAGCACCGAGCCTTTTCTTATTGATCAAAGACAGTAGAGTATCTTGTTTTCTGTGTGATTTTTTTCTTGAATGTGTTCCCTAGTGTTGTGATTGGGATCATAATAGCAAATATATTACGTCGGGTTTAAATACCTGAAGGGACAGTAGTGTTTCAATTGCAATTTAAAATGTGTAACAAGTTGCCCTTAATTGTAATTAAGCAGAATGACCTTACTAAAAATGCCAACAGGGATAAATCAGAAATAAACTTAAACATTACAGGTAATATCAGTTACTCTGCTGTTCATATAACCAAGAAAACAAGAGCAGGACACTAGAATCTGATCAGAAGCTCTTTTAGCACCATGTGAATTAGGAGCCTTGATGAGGCTTCCAAAGCGTCGTCAAGCTGAGAAACTCATCCAGTGAGGGGTGATGTTGGAAAGGGGCTCTCAGGCTGAGGCAGGGTCGACGTTCTTAGCTCTGGGAAACACCGTTCATAACAATAATTTGATTTGACGCAGGTGCCGACGGGCGGATCCGCGAAGCTCCGCCAGCAACCGTTTTTGGCTTTCTAGTTTGCGCCGCCACCGTCTGTGCCGAGGCTCCCGGTCTGTTCACCGAAAAACAAATCCTCTGTCGCATTTCCTTTGTGACATGGCTCGTCTCCGCCACCTCGAAACATAACCCTTGTGCTGCTTTTCCACCAAGGTTCCCACAACCTCATGATTCATGGCATTATTCCAGTCCGAAAGGAACACAAGAACGTCCTTGGTAATGACAGCAACGACTGGAGCACCCTCGCCTCCTGTCGCACTGCCAAAAGTCACAAATACAGGGTCTTGCATCACTCATGGCAAAAAGAAAAAGGATTTATTTGGGTCTGAGGAAGACAGCTGGGGCAAAATGTCAGTTTCAAGCTTCTGCCTTGTTTTCGGCCCTGATAGTTTGTTGAGGAATGCAAGGAATCAAGGCGCAATCAATCACAATTAATCAAAATCAATTTTCGCAATTCTAGAGAAGAGCAATGATTGTGTCCACTTATTAACCACTCAACAAATGCACGTAGGTTAGCAGGTTACCATGGAGACTGCAATTTGGGACTTGGGGGCCCAGAGGGCGACTGAGGCTTGTTTAAAAGTCTGCAAAGTAATTTTATCTGACAAAGACAGAAGTCCATGGACAAACAGGACTGGGTTTGTGCCATCCATTTTCCATAGCTGCTTATCCAGTACAGGATCATGGTGAGCTTGGAGCCTATCCCAGTAAGCACAGGGCACGAGGCAGGGGACACCCTGAATGGGATGCCAGTCCATCGCAGGGTGCACACACACACACACAAACACTCACACGTAAAAGGCAATTGAGACACACCAATTCACATAACCGCATGCTTCTGGACTGCGGGTGGAAACCGAAGTGCCCAGAGAGGGCATGTGAAGCTCCACACGCATCGAGCTTGGGGCCTGGACCAAATCCCCAAACTTGGAGATGTGATGTTATAGTGCCAACCACCGAGCTAACCCAATAATTAAATAAATAACACTCTAAAAATAAGTGGCCGCAAATTCTGCTCCCCGCTTTTCATTTGACGGCGCATGGAACCATCCGGGTAGAAATCATGGCGGCTTTAGAGAGGCATGTTATTTGGTGGAGATCATTTCCATCTGTCTGCTCAGTGTGAGGCTGTGGGAGGGAGAAAGAGAGGCGTCTCCGCCCGCCCGTCTGTGTTCTGCATTATTTAATGCGCGTTATTTAATGCATGTGGAACGATTAGAAGAGAAGCCCCGGACCTCCCCTTCCCATTGGGCTGATCTTTCCAAATTGCTCTGTCTCTTGAGGTAACCATGGTGCATTGACATTTTCAGCCTGTTATTTTGATTTGACTCCTAATACGTGCAACGTGACCAGGGAAGTAAACGCAGGGTGAACTTTGTGGGTGCAAATTTGTGCATTCTTTAAATGACTTCAGAGGTTTCTGTGGCCGATTAACCTAACAACATTCGTACATCAAAATGTGAAATAGTTATTTCCAAAAAAAATGTTTTCTCATATGAGATGCTGCTGTTTCTGTAATTGTGTCTAATTAGATTATTTTCCACGAATAACTTAATTATCCCTAAAGGCATCACAAATACTTTTTGTATGTTTTGTTCATGCTGTAGCAGTAAAACAATGCCATTATATTTTGATAAGTTATGCCTGCCACTTGAGGAAAAAAAGTAATGAATCTGATAATTGCGGGGTTGCATAATTAATTACTAGAATATCATTGATTCTTACAAAAATGAATGTAGATTTTGTTGACTCGTTCATTTCTTTCTTCATAACATGAGCAACGTTTACAAACAATAACATCGGCACTGGAGCGTAAAATGACAAATGAGGGCAGAGGATTATGCAGCTACTACTGTTCACAGACAGCGACATTCTGGTGTTCAATTGATTATTCCGTCCTTTGGTGTGAAAGAGTTGGGCTCTGGATCGACGGCTGGCCAGCGCTTGGCAGCGGGTGCGGATGGTAGCGCCGTCCAGCGTGTCTGCGAACGATCTGGTGATTAATGCCCTTCAGCCCCTGCTGCTGACTGGCGCCGGAATTGCTGCGAGGCGAGACTCCATTTTGTGAGAGAAGCACTGGGTGTTCTGACAGACACGAGAAGCACCAGTACAGTTAGTGCAGCTAGACTATGATTGAATTTAAACATGTCAGATGATGTTATTTGGCTAAAACAGCCTTTGCGGAATTTCCCAGGGTTTTTTTTTAGCTGTGCAGCAAGTATTTTCAGGAGCATGAGGTTGGTCTAAATCTAGGAAGGGAATGAGAAGATTAAACAATTCCAGGTTTAAAAAGCATTTAAAAGCATCCTGACATAATTCATTTGTAATAATGGAAGAATGTTGAAATTTGTGAATATCAGTGAGTTTCAAATGCAGTTTTTATGGGATGATGTATAGATTTGCTAATATTGAACAATGTAAAGAGATTTTAATCAAATTAAGCAAAAGTCACAAGCCGGCTCAACTGACTGTTTTTGTAACCTCGAATATCATTTGCTCTGCGGGTAATGTTGAACATCTTTTCCTCAGATTAATCAGATTTAAAAATAAGTACACAAACATAAATCATCACCCTCTTGTGGATAAGCAACTGGAAGATGGAGAGGTAAACAAACATAAATATTCTAACAGGAAAAAAGAAGTACATTAAGGATATGATGAAGACAGTGTCATCGGTTAGGAACATATCATAAACATTTTTTTAAAGAACAACAACAGGTGTCCCTAATTGAAGTGCAGTGATGGTGTGATTCACCAGGTCTTAAGTTATCCAATATTCATAGCACACTTCATTGCCCATATACACATTTTTGTTTATTATTTGATTTATATAGTAATAATAATAATAATTATTATTATTATTATTGGTTAAGAATTTAGCAAATTCTGCACAAACTCGCTCCAGCTCAGTTATGCTGTCATGTCCCGTGGATTCTGTTATCATTTGTGGGACTGGATCCCAGGCCCTAGGTGTGCAGAGTTCCAAATAATCTTTCCTGACCTCTTCTCTATCAGCGACAACAGCCAAGCGTGAGCCGCAGGGACAAACCAACAAAGGCGTGGGTGAAATATTCCATCATTCAGCCTTACATAACGGCTTCATTCAGATGGATATCTGTCCTGCCCAACTCCACACAAGCTGGGATCTGAATGCAGAAGAGGAAACACTAGGAAAAAAAACAACACTTTTAAATCTCCTTCTTAGTCACGTCTTTTACACTCTTAAAAGTTCCAGTACATTACTCAGAACTGATAGCCCATTTGCTGAGACACCTCAAGGAACCATGGGATGGGTCTAATTTCAGTTCATTTATTATATAATGTTTCATTTTAGCACTGTAACTTTTTTCAATGTAATTTTTCAATATATTGATAAAAGAAAAACTGTGACAATGTCAAGCAGTTATTAGCCTTCAAAATAATTCACCTGTTTACTCCTCAATTAAATTTAATAGGTGAATTTGTTTACTTGTCTTTCTTAAATTAAATGGATGATTGCTCAAACTGAGAAATTTCAATCTGTTCCCGTGTACAACACAGACTTCTTTAACATATTTAATATGTTATGGAGCACTAATAACACGTATTTATAAAAGCATATATGTGGCGTTATGTTCCCTTTAATATTTCCTTGTGATCTCGACTCAGAAACACCATTACATTAACAAATAAATAAAAAAAAATACTGCAGAGTGCATCATTAATGTTGTTCCCTGACAGTAGGCTGTAGGGCAAATTGCTTGCAATTATTGTTGGAATTTAAGTGACCATTATTATGTTTTTTTATATGCATTCAAATTTATCATAATAAAAGTTATGCCGTTGCACAGAAAAATGTAACCTTTCATTTTGAGAGATTTATAGCAGTACTACAATGACAAGAGTTTATAATAAATCGAAATAAATACATCATAATAATGATAATAGTAATACATTCTATGATTAAAAATGAAGCACCACTAATTTAGAGTTAATCTCATATATCTACTGTAAGTAATACTGGTAAGACGTTAGTTATTTGGTTCTAAATACTTTCAGATGCTAAAAAAGATGGAAAATTCAAACTATGTATGGCTAACAAAGGTTAGATGTGAATCCATTTCAAATAAATAAATGGTTAATAATAATGAATTAATGCATAAAATAGAGTTTCTTATATGTTGTGATACACATTTCCAAAAAGCGTGATCTGGGGTTTGCGTTTCATATGTAGATAATGGTCATGGAATAGACTGTACTGTAGGTGTCACGCTTCAACAGTACAACTTTTAAAACAAGTAAAATTGGTAAAACTCTTGTATAAATGTACTTCATTTTGCTTTACAGAAGAGTACAGCCACAGCAAAGCAGAAAAAGGGAAATGAAGTGAGGGAAGGCGGCAGCGACTCTCCGAATCAGAAAGAAAAAGAACAAAAATATTTTCCACAAGAAGTAACCATGGAGACCAGCCAGCTATCAGAAATGGCTACCGTAAGGGAGCATAAAATGGATTCTGGGGAGACAGAGGTGGCTGAAAATAAGGGCTTGTCTGAGGAGGCTGAAACAGCTTGGTCCACTTCAGATTCTTCAGAATCCAGAATGAAAGGAAATGTAGATATTCTGACAGACTTGCCACAATGGGTGGCAGAAAATGAGGAACAACACAGTTTAGAAAATGGGAAGGAGACAGACAATCTGTGTCAAAAGGAGGCTTTGATCTTGGAAACAGAACATAATTATCTAAATCGCACGGAGTCCATGACCTCCTCTGTTTCTGATACAACTTCTAGTGCAGGAACAGTTTGTGAGAATGAAATGCTTCACAAAACACAAGAGCAGTCAGACCAGGAGCGATCTGACACTCCGGTGTTGCCCCCCACAGAGGACACTGAAGAGAGTGAGGCCACAAGAACTCCAGATCCAGGGATACAAGAAGTTACTATGGACAGCCTGAGTAACAACAGAATACAGGTGTCCATTATAGAAGACTGTACTGGTGAAGAAGCCTCTTCTGGCATCTCCACATATCTTGACCCAGGTGATGCTGACTTAAATTGTATTTTGCGGGTTGAGATAGAACCTGTCTCCTCTGATAGTGAGACTGATGAGAGATGGAGGGCCATCTTTTCCTCCTCTATTAACAGGGAGGATGATGATTCCTACATGGATGAAATCCTAAATTTAAGTGCCCAAGAACTCTTTGTGCAAAAAGTTGAAAGGAATGTGGAGAACATTGTAGAAATTAAGCAGAGTGATGACCAAGACGTCCCCGACCACAAAGACGTCCCCGACCACGAAGACGTCCCTGACCACGAAGACACCCTGGATCAATATGAGCACCAAACCCCAGACTGTGATGACGCTTTAGACCAATATGAACATCACGCCCTAGACTGTGAAGATGCTCTAGACCAGTATGATAACCTCACCCCAGACCATGAAGATGCTGTAGACCGATATGATAACATCACCCCAGACACTGAAGATGTGCTAGACCATTATGATAACATCACCCCAGACACTGAAGATGTGCTAGACCATTATGATAACCTTACGCCAGACCATGATGATGCTCTGCATCAATATGAGCACCCAACCCCAGACAGTGAAGATGCTCCTGACCAATATGATAACCTCACCCCAGATCATGAAGACGCTCTTGACCAATATGAGCACCACATAACAGATCTTGAAGACTCTCTAGACCAATATGAGCATCACATCCAGGACCGCGAAGACATTCTAGACCAGTATGAGCACCATGATGACTATGAATTTGAAACTCAAGAGCATCCCAATATAACTCCCTCCCTATTTCACGGCTTATCAAAAATATCAGAAGATGAAGAGGAGTTCAGTCATGGTTTAAAATGCAACACAAATGATTCAGAGTCTTCAAAAGTAAATACTAATAAGAAAGTTCCTCCCGACTACTGTGTAATTCAGGAGACAAAGAGCGAAAACGTCAGTACAGAACATGTGGATTTTCGGGTTGCAAGAAAGCAATGGCTAAAAATGGAAGAGGAGACAAAATACCAGATTTATCAACCCACTTTTAGGCAAAGCACATGCCAGGGAGGACACAACTCCATGTACACCCCTGTTAGAAATATCAACAGGTCCAAGAAAGAACCGGAGTTGGACTGTACAGCACTGAATGATTATTCTCAGACTCATCTCAGCCCATGCTCAGAGGACTCTGGCCTTGACGATTCCAGCTACAGGTCTCCTTGTGATGATGAGACCCCAATTGAAAGGGAAATTCGCTTAGCTATGGAACGCGAAGAGAGCCTGAGACGGGAGCGAGGAATTTCCAAAGCCTACAATGCCAGCGAATGCACACAAGCTACTGGCAAACCAGTCATTCTTCAACCTGGAAAAATTGACAGAAGACTGAATCAGGAGATTGAAGAAAGGAGAAAGATGTTTGAGGCAAAGGAAGACAATTGCAGATTCCCAAAGTCTCCCAGCATTAAAACACCATCCTTCATCATTACCTCCACCCCGTCCAAAGGTCAGCTGTGCCAAGAGGTGTCAGGCAATAGCGTGATCATCTTAGAACCTGAGCAATACCCTTCCAGCCCAACACGCTGCAAGAAAGACACCAATCCATTAGCAAAGAGAGCCAATGAGTGGCCATCAGATGCATCTAACGTCGTCATACTGGAGGCTCCCGCCATGATCACGCGCAGCTCTTCCGAGTTCTGCCTGAACTCGGTCTGCCAGGATACTCAGAACAGCACGTTTCTGAACAACCCCTTCTTCAAGTTACGCTCCAGGAGCACCCAGTCCCTGATCGATGACGAGATAAAGATGGTCCAGCAGAGAGAGGAGGAGCTGAAGAAGCAAAGGGAAAGTATATATGCTAAAGATAAATACAGCACAACACTAATGTCACCAAATGCACTGGATAGTCTGGCCTACAATAAGTCAGGTATTTAAGTCATAATTTTATATGATTTCGTGTTCATTTATCGATCGAATGGTGTGAGTATGATCTGCATTAAATTAGTTTATTTATCTGTTACTTGCTTCTACACAGATGTGATTTAATTCCCTGATTATTCTCAACAGAACTTCCAGTGAAATGTAAGTCTTCTCCCTCCTCCCCAATGAAGTCAGCCTGCAAGGTGGATCATTCCTGTGAAAACAAAGTAAAGCCTCTTTACTCATAATCCTCTCCTCTATCGCGATGTCACTGTCTTTGAATGTGGTTGCCATAATGAATAAAAATAACCACGCTAATCTTGACTAAACCCTGACAGTGTGGCTGTTCTTAGATCAATCATGAAGATTGATGTTCATTACCTTGATTTAACCAAAAACCGTCTGAAGTTATCCAGGTGAGCCTCTTTCTTAGTTCACTCTTTCTGGAGTTTGACACAAGCTGTATGCTGGTAGCGGTAATGAGTTTGACAGTCGCGCTAACAGTATTGGAGAACGTCGGCCATCGGCCAAAACATCTGTACTTTGAGCTTCATTTCATGAAACTGCAGGACAGATGTCATGTATATCAACACTTACTGCTTGTGTAATGTCATTGCTACATAGTTAATACGTGGATAAGCCAGAACAAAGTATTGTGCACATGGCAGATACCTGGTTGTTGAACGCAGTGTTTAGTCCACAGTTATTTATGTTGGTGTTCATGTCCATGAAAGACAGAAGTATTTTAAATGGAAATGAAATACTTATTGTATTTTCTCCATCCTTAAATGCATTATCAAGAGACATTAAAATTAATATACTTATAATATATATTGTATGTTTAAAGGATTCATATAGCTGAAAATTAGTATAGGTTTTCTCATTCTATTATGACAATAGAGGTCACACAATTAAACTTTTGTATCTTTCACCCTGAAATAATCATAATTGTCCCTTTTGTACTTTATCTACATACATGCATACAAATGACAATTGAATGCATTGCAATACGTATTATAAAATTCCTCATGTTCTATGCCGTATTTCATGTCCTGTCGTCCTGCTTTTGTAAACTTGAATTGCCCTACAATATTTAACACAAAGCAATGCTTAATTTTTATATAATTAGTACAAAATGAAGTTACAGTATTGACTCATTTTTGAATATTTTTCATAATGCATGTATTTATATTTGACCGCTTCCTCCACACAATATATTCAAATAAGCATTGCTTATAAAGGTAATGTTTCTTGGTAACTTTCTTTGTGTTTGTTTGGAAGGGCTGCTAATATACGAAAACGCTGAAAGGTACCTTAGCTTTGGCGTAGACTGACAATCCTGAATACGTCTTATTTCCTTTGCAAATGTTTTTGTGTGCTTTGTTCTGTAGTGAAGACAATTTCTATTGAATGCTCCGGATTTGCTTGCTTAGCTTCGAATCTTAGCTACCCTTGTCTGTACGAATGAATCCGCGTCTAACGCAGAGCCGCCACAATTGCCTTCAGTGTTATTTTTTTCTTTTGTGTTGTATTTTTAATTCAAGTGCTGAAAAAAGATCACATTGAAATAAAGATTTATGAAGCATATGAGAGAAACACTGTTTTTTCTAATTTCTTACGTATGGACCTACTTGAATATTTAGGGTAATTCTTAATGAGGTCTGGCAGCATTGTTAAATTGCAGAAACTTAATGGAGTTGGGCATTGGTGGCTGTTTGTGCCGTTTTCAATTAGTTCCAGTAACCATCCCAATAGAATATAGCACGGACTGCAGGATACCATGCAGTGCTCTGTGAAATAGTAATTATTTTTAAAATTCAACAAATTAATCAAGAATGAAAATTATTACAGTGCATGCAAAATTTCTAAATCGTTAAAAATTCCATCTGGAAACATAAGAACATAAATTTACAAACAAGAGGAGGCCATTCGGCCCATCAAGCTCGTTTGGGGAGAACCTAACTAATAGCTCAGAGTTGTT
>JAODLD010000038.1:14496811-14511640 GCA_026781065.1 Mormyrops boulengeri
CTTCTTCACACAGCGTGTAGTTGGAGTATGGAATAGTCTTCCTGCTAGTGTAGCGCAAGCTAAAACCCTGGGTTCCTCTCGTTTGTAAATTTCTTATGTTCTTATGTTCTTGGTTAGTAATAACTGCATGCCGGTTGTTAGCACATTTTCCATAAAATGCCCCTTTTATTTTTGCCAGACATCTTCCCCTGTTAGCAAGAAGATGCCTTTGTTGGCCCTGAGAAACCTGATGCTCATCACCATTCAGCATCTAGAAGCCAGGTGAGATCTTAAATCACCATCAGTGACCCGGGAATTCAGCTAAACGAGAGGATTGTGATGCCAAACAGATGAAGCATGTGCCTGACAATGTGAGTATAATGTTTTGTTTAGACGATTTAGACGAAGAGAATACCTAACAACGCAAACACAACGCAAAGAATACAAACAAGACAGGGTATTATTTACATTACGGTGACGCACTCAGCACAAAGGGAAAGCACTGGATAACAATAAATTAACCACAGACCAATTATATATAATTATAAACCAGTTTAATAGACCAAAACTGGGGTGAATGTGTAAAGCACAGTAAGGTAACACTTTACTTGAGGGGGCACAAATAAATATAAATTAACCATAAACTAAAGTGTTAGTCACATACTGATCTCATGTCTGATCATTATTTATGAATCGTGATGCATCTTTTATCTCAAGTGATTGTTACATGTGTTCCTATATCTGATATTCCTGTAAACCTTTGTGAACTACTGAAAAAGCGACTGAAGGAACAAATAATGCATAACACATGTGAAATACTGATCTCACGTTTGTTCATCATTAATGAATCATGATGCAACTTTTATTCAAGCAGTTACTATATTTGTTGCTTTATCTGTTAATTCTGTTTATCTTAATTAATTACTGAAGGAACTACTAAGGAACTACAGAAGGGATAAGTAATGAATAATGCAAGTGAAAAATTCATCTCATGTTTATTCATCATTAATGAATCATGTCATCTTTTATCTTAAATAGCTACTATAATTGTTCATGACTTGTACTTCAATAGTAAATGAGTTACTACTACAGTAAGTATGTGTACCACCTCAAGTAGAGTGTTACCAACAACACCTAGTCAATTTACCCAAATGGGGGGTTTAATATGCAGATGACTGTGAGGCTGATGTCACCACCAGATGGCACGGCTCCATGGCTGAAGTTACAGCGAGCTAGTTATCCCCTCTGATGAAGAGCAATATACATTTATAACACAGCTTGTTTCACGTGGTTAGTATTGTTCCTCTGGGAGCAGGGTTCGAGTCTCTGCCATGTGCGTGGAGTTTGTATGTTCTCTCCGTTTTGTTGTGGGGTTTCCTCCGTGTACTCTGAGTATAATTGAAGTTACCATTTTGCTTATATGTGTGAATGGTGCGTAAGTGTGCCCTGTGATGAGTTGGCCCCTGGAATGGGCTCTAGACCCCCTGCAACCCTGAATAGGACCAGTGGTTACAAAAACTGGATGGCCCACAGCTCGTCTAAGTGTTCTCCATCCATCCACCACTTTTCTATACTCACTCCTATCCATGGTCGCGGGTCTCCGGGGCCTATCCCCAACACACGAGATACAGGCTACAGCTGCATGGCAGGTAATAACACAAAATGGGGTCTGTATTGTTTTCCAGTTTGTTCATATTAAACTCAGTTTTTATAGACCAGTTGTGTATAGACTAATATCTACAGATACAGACCATTATATCATGGGAGTTTGGATAAAAATTTGTTAATATAAAATACAAAACTATAATATTTCAGTGAGTTTAGTTTCATTTTACTGAATTTGTGAACAGGTAGGCTGGATTGCAAATAGGAAGTGTCCTGCCCCGATTGTCTACTCCTTCTGTGTGCCACGCCCCCTCGTTAACCTCGTGTGGATTCCCCGTGTTTACCAGCTGTTTCTTGTTGCTGTTATTAGTTCAAGGTACTTAAGTTTACGATTTTCCCCAGTCCGGTCATTGAAGTCTAACGTCCATCCTGTTTATGGCGTGTCATGTTTCATGTTTTCACATTAAAATCCTTCATTCGCCCGACTTCCCGATCTCTGGCTTCTGCTTCCTCACTCCGTGCTCCAGCACAGTCCATGACAGAATGACCGGAATCCCAAACAAGCCGCCTCCGTTGAGTGAGGCGGACTACATTGACCTTATTAATGAGGTAATTTATTGGCTCGAACAGCCCAAGGTTTGAGCCATCGCCAACTGGGAGAGGTGCGAGGCAATCTCCGGCTGCTGAGAAGCCAGGTTGCGGGGACGATGGTCTGGCAGGTAAGCATCGACTGTGGGCTGCCTCTTCTCTCGCACAGCGAACTGCTGGATCTCACCACAAACCCCGCAAAGCCAGCCCAGAGGAAGAAAAAGTGGAGAGACCGTAGGCGGGAGGACTCACCTGAAGTGCTTCTGGGGTCTGCTGTGGTCCCCACTTTCTTCTCGGGGGCGAATCGGGAGGGGCCCTCCCGATCCTCAAGCTAGCATCTTTTATCCTGTCCGTGCCCGAAGCCTGCGCATCCAAAGCCTGTGCAGCTGCTCCCCGTGAGTGTGCCTCCAAAGCCAGTGCCTTCCGTGACGCACACCTGGCTCTTAAAGGAGCCAGGTCAATGAAAGATGCCATACCGTGAGTCCCTTCGAAGGCAGCTCCCCGTGTCTTCTGCGCCTGCGGCTCATCTGCCCGCTGCTTCGTCTGCGCCTGCGGCTCGTCTGCCCGCTGCTTCGTCTGAGCCTGAGGCTCGTCTGCCCGCTGCTTCGTCTGAGACTGAGGCTCGTCTGCCCGCTGCTTCACCTGCGCCCGAGACCCTGGCCAGGCAATTCTTTGCCCTTTGGGTTCTATACTGGCAGATGATGGGCAATCTGGCGGTGCACGACTCCCCAGAGGCTGCCCCGCTCTGTAGACGGCTTCAAGGGGAGTTCGCCACCTTCACCCCAACGTCTCCGCCTAGTGAAATGGAGAAGATGGCGGAAAACCTGAGGAAGCTGCTCCATTTTAGGACGGAGCAAGCTTCCCCCGAGGTGCAAACCCCAGCCGCAGCCGCTTCCCTCGAGGCGCATGCTCTGCCCCCCATGGTTCCAGTTCCTGCTCCAACCCTGGTGGTTCCAGTTCCTGCACAGCCCTCCGTGGTTCCGGTCCCAGTGGCTCCTGCACCGGCCTCGGTGGTTCCGGTCCCGGCGGCTCCTGCACCGCCCTCCGAGGTTCCGGTCCCGGCAATTCCTGCACCACCCTGCGAGGTCCCAGTTCCGGCGGCCAACGCTCCGGCCCCAGCGGTTTCCACAGCGGATGGCGCTGCGGTTCCAGCGGTGGATGATGTTCCGCCCCCAGCAATTCCCACAGTGGATGTCCCGGCCCCGGTGGTTCCCGCGCCGATGAGGGATGCTCCGGCCAAGGCGGCTCTCGCGCCAACGAGGGATGCTCCGTCCCCAGTGTTTCCCGTCCCGGTAGCTCTTGCTCCGCCTACCCTGATTCCTGACCCCTTGGCTGTGGTCCACTTGGTCCCTGACCTTCTGGCCCCAGCTCCCTTGGTCTCTTAGTCCCTGACCCCCTTGGCTCCAGACCCTCCAGCAGCAGTCCCCCAGCCCTCCAGTTCTAGTTCCCCACATTCCCGACCCTCCGGTTCCTGTCTCCCTGGTTCCTGACCCCGCTTCCATGTCCCCGGCTTCCATGGCCCCAGTCCCTGTCCCCGAGGAGGTCCCTCATGGCCTGACCACCGCTCCTCCCTCCTTGATGGAGCTGGGGGAGGAGCTTGAGTGGGACCCCTCAGGGATTACCCTGACTATACCTTTACACCCCTCTGGTGGGTCACCCCGACCGCCACCTCATCGTGGCGGATTCCAGCTGGGTCCCCGTCTTTTGGTCTCCTGGAAAGGGAGAGGACACTGTTGCCGGGGTCGAACCCCACCCATCCAACTCTCTGGCTCGCCTACGCTCCCCTAGGCTTCGATTCAATGGTCGCCTGCGGACCCTCCAGCTCCGGATCGGCAGTCGCCTGTGGGTCCCCAGGCTTCACCCATGGTGCCTCGTCGGCCGGTGGTGGCCCTGCCTCCAGCGCCTCATAGAACACCTGTGGGTCCTCCTCGCCTTCTCCGCCAGTTCCTTCTCCTGTCTCCTCGCCATCTTCAGCGTCCCCTACAGCTCCTGCCTCACTCTCGCCGAGGGTCCCTCCTGCTCCGGCCCCGCGGTTGCCCGCTGCCCCTGCGGCTTCTGCCTCTCACTCACCGGGGTTCCCTCCAGCTCCCCGTTTCCCCAAGCCCTTTGCTTCCTGGCCCCCTGTGTTTACTCCACATCCTGCTCCACTGTCATTCCCTTTTGGTCCCTTTGTGCCCCCTGTATTTCCTCCCCATCCCTCTGTGCCTTCGTTCCCTGCTGGTCCCTTTGTGTCTCCTGTGGGTCTGTCCCCTGGTGCTGTTCCGCCGTTGTCCCCTTTAGTGTACCCGGGTCCTGTGTTTCCGTCTTTGGTGTCTTTGTGTCTGTCTGCGTTCCCTGTGGTTTGTTGCTTGTCTGAATCGGTTTTCTTGTGTCTGTTCTGTGTGTCCGTATTGTTCCCCATGCCTCGTTGATGTTTTTTGCTTTTGTTTCTCTAGGTTTCGTCATGTCCCTGGTCTTGTTCCTCGCTCCCCTTAGGCACGCCCGGAGTGCGTGCCTTTGGGGGGGGGAGAGTCCTGCCCGATCGTCCGCTCCTTCCATGTGCCACGCAGCTGTTTCTTGTTGCTGTTATTAGTTCAATGTACTTAAGTCTGCATTCGGTATGTTTTCCCCAGTCCGGTCATTGAAGACTAACGTCCGTCCTGTTTATGGCATGTCGTGTTTCTTGTTTCCACATTAAAATCCTTCATTCGCATGACTTCCCGGCTCTGGCTGTTGCTTCCTCGCTCTGTGCTCCAGCACAGTGCATGACAAGAAGCATAATTACTATTAATTTTACCATTTACTAAAGATAAGCCCAGAGTCAGAATGCAAAACAGAAGTGTGTGTTTCATATATGTGAACTTAGTGGCAGTAAAAACAGTGAGATGGGTGATAGAAAAGACATATAAAAGTCTTCATAAAGTCGCCGAGCAGGGAGGGTGAGGGGTAGTGGCAGTAAGTGTTGACAGACAGATAATGTCTCTTTTCATGTTCACTCCACAGCACGTCATCTTTTGTTCAGTTTCGGCGCAAGAAATCCCGTGACCTTTGCACCTCACAGCCGGACAATGGAAAATGGAAAAAGAAAAAACACTGAGTCTCTCAGGTAAAACTTGTGAAGCTTCATATTTATAAAACAGACTGCTGAGGAATTGTATTTAAATGTGGAATTTATCCTATGAGGGATAAAGAACAACAGTAAATGAGAGGGACAAAAACAAAGTAGTGACATTTGTGCATTAAATGAGAGCCGTACGTGAACAATACTGTAGTTATGAGAAGAACCGTATGCTGTCTGCTCTCTGAAGACATCAAAGAAAACTCTGCAGTTAGAAAAAACTACTGTGATTACAAAAGGCAACAGAATTTTCAGGTTTCTAAGGTGAATCAGGGTAAGTTATTCACCATTATATGAATTATTTATAAATCTGAGAACATTCTTACACAAGATTTATTGTCTCTCTTTCTTACATCCCCATAAGTACACAATTGCATTTAACAGAAAGTCACTGTATTTCTGTGTCACTTGCATGGCCTAAAAAGGGAAAATTGCTTCTTAATAAACATGAATAAACAGGAAATGGATGGATCTCTCAATGGCACCCCCTTCTGTTGTGTTCTGGTATCTCAAATACATGCAGAAATGCTGACGGATTGGCATGGCTTTGTCTGCCAGCATCAGTGGAAAGTCCACCGCATGTCAGGCTGGGAAATGATGCTTGTGGTCAGATGTAGGGGACAGAAACATGGTACAGGTTAAACGAGAATGTGGAATGTGAAGGTATTGTACATGCTTGTAAGGAGTATTCTACTGAGTTATAATGAGGGACCTCTATGAAAATATGCGTGACATGGCCAGCGGTGGGGACGTGCTTTGAGGTGACTTTGTTCGATAGGGAGACAGGCAGAGTGATTTACACTGATGTGTAAATGGGCGCTCGAGCTTCTTCTCCCTCACACTTATGGGAAGGTACTTAAGGGTTTCTTTACATAACGTATAATTATATTTACCCTAGAAATGTCCCAAGGGAAAAGACAACTGGAAAAGAGATCTCAAGACCATTTTATGTGTTTCTCCTATAAAATTATAAGATAAAAAGACAGAAACAGACCTCATATCAGTTTCAAAACAGTTCGTCCAAAGCTCAATTCTCTCTACGTTTGTATCTCATTTTACTAGTAAATTAGAGAACTCTCGTTACGAATACAAATTATTCTCATCCCAGCCTGATTCAAATACCTGCATGAAGTTGGCCCCCACATCATCAGAAAATGATAAAATGACTTCTGTTGTTTGCGCTGGTTTGCGCAGCAAAATGAACATTTGTGCTGTACGGCTTTAAAATTTTCAATTACTGATTCAGCTCCTTCAAGGACTGCTTCAGCTCCTATACAGTCTTTACTGCTACAACTACAATCAGTAGTAAAGTTTGTCCATTTTTTGGTTTATTTTCTCTTTATCCTCAAACAAAACACCATATCTGGCCATAGTTGCTGAAGTGCTTGGACCCTATGTATCATGCTACATCATGGATGGATATGCAAGCTCGGCATGATGGTGCTGTGGTTACCATGGTTACCCCACACCTCTATAGACCAGCATTCAAGTTTCTGTCTCTCCTAATCCACGTCAGGGGCGACACTATGAACTACTTCAGGATTTATAAACTACTTTAAAGCTGAAAGGCTCCCCTGCTTAGCTAAATTGTTTGGTTCATCTTATTCTTTTACTGGTTTGTTTCCTTGATTGAAAGACTCACCCAGCTGTTTCACATTAAC
Organism: Mormyrops boulengeri; assembly: GCA_026781065.1. NCBI lineage: Eukaryota > Metazoa > Chordata > Actinopteri > Osteoglossiformes > Mormyridae > Mormyrops > Mormyrops boulengeri. Next base: position 14,503,742 of record JAODLD010000038.1, read on the forward strand.
ATTACTGAATATTAGCATGATCGTAGGAAACTGACCAATCAGCACACAGCAAGAACTCAGTGTTAAAGTGAAATCTGGGCCCTGGTAGTTTACAAACCCCGTTCTAGCTCATATTGTGACTCCTGACATGGATTAGGTCATTACCTTAGTCCCACTGCATAAGGCTGTTGCACAGAACAGTATCTTTCTTAGGCAATTTCAGCTGTAAGATCTTTCCAATGCACCAGCTGTACATGGCCATCAAAATCCTAAACTGCCCCGTCACCGAAGACCTGTACGTCCTTTTCCTTTCTTATGTCTCACCTACACAGCATCCAAACGGTGCAAGACTTGCTTCATCTCCACCCAGTCCCCCAGGCAGGGCGGTGCAAATATGTAGCATTCAATAAGGCACTTTGCACACATTCAATAAGGCACTGCATTGTGACAAAGTTACGGCCCTGTGACGCATTTCTGTGAGGGTGATCCGGCTCGCAGGATCCTCATTGCTGAGGACCCCAGCAGATAGACCAGGCTAAAGGGACGCCCATGTACCTGGCTGCAGCAGATGGATGGGCATTTCCAGGGGGTGGGACTGGACCACGTGTGAGTCTGGGAGGTATCTTGTTGTGTGATGGGTGCAGCAACGTTCTGCACCAATGCATGCTCCCTACCCTGACCTGAAAAGTATATGAAAAGAAGCTGACTGAAAAAGGGGCACAAACGTTTATGAAACAGGGGTGCTGCAACCAGAAACCAAGGGAGTCGAGGGCAGGTGTTGAGAGAACAAAATGGGCTTTACTGAAATCAAATGGGAGCAAGGGAAAAATCCAGACTGCGAGGGGTCAAAAACAGAGAATGCCAGTACAGGGAAGGACTTGGCCACACAAGCGGACTGATGTCAATGACTGGACTGGGGACAATTAAACACATAAACAAGGGAGTAAACAAGAGCCGGCTGGGAGTGATTAACATGGGGCAGGAACATGAAGTAAGACAAACGCATAACAGGCATGGCTGAGGGGGTCAGGGGAGGCAGAAAGGTCAGGTGGATGTGGCACGCAGGACATGACAAGCAGCTACCTGTACTGATGGCTTTTGATGTTTTTCCCTTCCCTCACATGAATCATTTCCCCAGATAACTGCTGAGGAACCAACTCACCTGATTGAAATACAATTCCTGTGGCACCGCCCACATTTCTATCATCAAATAGGGTGGAGACTCACAGCCTCTCCTATGATCCCACACATAAGAATACTCCAAAACCACAAAGACTGTCCTTGTGCCAGCACAGTACCTTCTGTGTGTTTGTGAATCACAGGTAAGTAACATTTACTATAAGGAGGGAAAAAAACAAAGATATCATTCTGAATAGTGAGGTCAAAGGAAAGAAGTATGTTTCCTTAACTGCTTTGTGATTTTAATTTATTAGTTTAATATAAATTTAAGAAAAGTTAAGGAAATTAAAATATATTACATTTTTTATCTTCAGTTGCTACAGTTGTACAATATTTACCTTTAGTTTACTCTTTAGATTACTCTGTAAACACTGTAAAGAAATTCAGGTTCACGAAATGTCATTTAACCATTTGCTTAAGGTTTTCTTGTGAGCATAAAATTACACAACTGCCTTGTGGTTAGAATGTGTTTTTAAGAGCATTCTGTATAAGTTATTTAATATATATGCAAAATTCTCTTCAAATTTACTTTTTGAGTGAATATTATATTTCATTCAGGTGGCTTCGGAGTGTTTGTTCATAAAAGCCATCATTGATCAGAAATACGAAATTGAATGGTCTTTACACTTCCTATTTGCAGTCTGGTCTTGCCGTTTAAATAATACAGTAAAACGAAATTCACAAAAACAGACTGGAAATAAGAAATCGATCCATCTATCCATCCATCCATCCATTCACCCATCTCCTGACCACGTGTCCTAGTCGGAGTTGCAGTGGGGCCTGCAAGGACACATTTAAGCATATACTCACATAGACAATCTGAAGATAAAAAATCATGCGAAACTTTATTTCACAGAAGAATCCTTTAAATTGTAAGAAATTCACATGCATGTCAGACAACTGCAGTTTTTGTACTCAATTGTTTGTACAGTAGTTGAGGAAAAGAAATCTCAGATCTGAAGATCACCGCTAAGCAAACATTCTTACCAAACTCAAGGATTAATCTTAGTTTGACGGATCCTGATCCATTAGCGATGCTCACCTAACAGTCCATTTTGAGAATGCTACATTTCCAGTGTGACTGTCTGTGTGTATGTGTGCATGACTGAGCACATGACATGTACGAAATGAGTTACAAGACCTGTTATCAACATTTTTTGCAGCTATTTTTTCATTTTTATTGTTCCCAGTAAAACCCAATACTCCAGCCTTTTTAAAGCTAATATTCAGCACCATCTCACCATTCACTGAATACGTAACTGTAATAGATCTACACCCTTCACAACACAGCAAGCTCACTCCTGTGTGCCCAGGCCCTTCTGAGTAACATCTTTTTTGCACAATGTACACATGGGGGGGCTTCTGCTGTCTCATTTTCAGAAGTTCAGGCTAGTTGACCCAGAACCTTCTTTCCAGATGCATGTGTTCGCGTTGCTCACCGTTGTCTGGACCTTGCGGGCTGTTGGGGGCTTCAGCTCAGGCAAAGTTCAAAAAAGCTGTGATACCATGGAACCGCAGCACCATACAACCAATCAGACATCTCAAGCCCCATTCTCTATCTCCATGAATCAGACCACTTTCCAGAAAGGTGATGTCATTGCAGGTAATCACCACTGCTTTCTTTAATTCAAGTGTAGAACAGGTAAAAGCACTTGTGTTTTTATCTGATGTTTAATTTAGTCGTATGATGTAAAGTCCCCTTCACAAGCCTTTGTGTTTCCGATTTCAAAAAACTGCTTTGCATGCAACAAAAGCACAAATGAATCCCAATGTGACCAACAAAGATTGATGAAAAAGGGATCTGAAAGCAGTATTTGAATAATTTCATAACTATGTCACATAAAATTCAGAAGTCAGTGCATTTGATGTGGACAGGAAAAAAATTGTAACGGTAACAATACTGTAGATTTCATTTGTTAAAGTGACACTCCAAGCAGGACCCAATCCGTTCAAGGGCTTCCTCTTGCAAGCCCGTGGAGTTGGCCAGACCCAGCCTCTGGGCAGCTTCACTGTGACAGGAAGTGATGTGCAGCTTCTTAACTGCAGTGGCCTTAATGTGAGTACCACACAGATATTTAAGCTCATTTCTTCTCCAGTCTTTTTTATATTGCTATTTATGGTGCTTTTCACTGAAAATTCTAGAATGAAATTGCATCTCACACAAAGCTCTGACATCTGCCATTATATTCTGGGCTGCAAAGCTGGATCCCCACAGAGGTCCAGCTTCACAGCCCTGTTCAAACTATATTAAATTGCTTAGATTTTTTTGGGAAGCCACATCCAGGGTCGTCTTTGCTCTTTTGTGACAATTATTTCCCCACCTGCTGTCTGTTCTGCTCAGAACTCGGCAGTCTCCCACACGTCTGCCTCACCCAAAACATCAGCGAAAGCTCTGTGGACGGCTCCAGTGACAGGAAACCTAGGACACATTACATTCAGGTATTTATTTAGGTGACTAGAAGCTCGTCTGCAAGTCAACTTCTATGCAGGATTCTTGTGAGCTGTTTGGTGTAGAATACTGCTTTGAGCCTCATCTGAAATTCACCACACTCAACATTCAAGTTTGCATGTTTGTCACATAACACACAAGTAATCATATTCTGTTTGTCATTAATGCATATTAAAGCTGGTAAGGTCTGTTAGGATGTTAAGGTAAATTTACATGCTGCTTATGAATGTTCCATAAATGCATTATGAAGGTGCAGTTAATGTAAAGCATTATCTAACAATTTCTAATGATGTTTCATGGGATATTGAGGAAATATTCGCTTGTCTTTCTGCTTTTGCCCCAGTGCTACCTTTGTTCAAACTGGACAGGTCTATTGGACTCAAGTCAAAAGTTCTGTGGTAATTTATAATGCTGGACCTCTTCAAAATGCAAGCAGAACAGATCTATCTCTGGTAAGTAGAGTAGTACTCTATAGGTAAACCGACTCCCGTTTGGGACCTGTAATGTTAGTCATTGGTTATTTTTCCAACTAGCACCTGCACGGTTAATTGATTACTTATGACTCTTCTTGGAAAATATATGACATTTAACGACAGTGTGAGCATCAGCTTTATAGGAAGCAAGCAAACCAATGGCATCAGTATTGTTAAATTGTTCAGTTCCATATACCAGCATGATATTTAACAATACTGATCGGACCTTTAAGCACTGGACACTGACTTGTTTTATGTGTCAGGGGTAGCAGCTCCGTACAGCTCATGGCGCTGAACCTGTAGTGTCCAGGTTTTGGAAAAACAACACAGCCCAGGATTTGGAATGCTCTCCCCTCCCCTTCCTTCACCAGGAGCCACGACTGTAATAGTGGCTGAAGGACCTTTTGGTTCTCTGAGATCTGAAAAGAAATGGCTGTGAGAGACACAGCTACCATCAGTAAGAACAGAAGAACCAGAAATGAAAAAATATGCAGTACTGTGCAAAAGTCTTAGGCAGAGAAAGAAAAAGATCTTTACATGACCACCTCGTTGGTGTAAAACTCTGATGCCTGTCTGTCAAAGTGTGTCAGCTGAGCCGGATAGGAGGATATATTTTAATTGGATAATATTGCTTCTTCTTCTTTTTTTTTAAAGATACCAATATCTAGCAGCGGCTGTGGAGTCAGCAAGGTCTGCATGAGTCAACCAGGTGAATGTAACCCTGCCACCAATGCCAGCTGCTACTTCATGTCCGTAGTGATGTCATCCAACAGTTCAGACCTTCATATGGAAATATCTGGCCCATCAGACGGTTATGTTGCCATTGGATTTTCTTACGATCTCTTGATGGTAATGATCTTTCTCAAATCAAATATATGGCGTATTATTTCGCGAAATATATTTGATTTTTCACAATTACTCATCTGCTTAAGATGAAATGTGTACAGGGTGGATTTATTTCCAATTGCAATTCTAGATGCAGGTATCTGTGTTGGCATCTATGTTTACTGTCCAAATTGTATTTACTGGTAAGAAGTGAGCTGTACTCTTGCCTACAAACACAAGGGAGTTGGATCCAAATATTCATTCATTAGTCCATATGATCAACTTCGTACAATCTATCCCATCCATTTCATGTAACCGCTCGTCCTATTCAGTGTTGTGGGGGCACAGTCACACACCATTCCAACTTATAGGCAATTAGGTAACTGCGATTAACCTCAGCATGTTCTTGGACTGTGGAGGGAAAGCCGCATACCCAGGGGAAACCCTACGGTGATACGAGGAGAACATACAGACTCCACACACATAGAGCCATGAATGCAGGTCCCAGAAGTGTGAGGCAACAGTGCAAACCACTGCACTCTCTCACTTTGCACAATTTAAGGCATAAATGGTTACAAATAGTTATACTCAAAATTTTGAATGCTACTGTATATGTATATATGCATTTGCTATTTATTTTACAGTCTTCTGCTGCTGTATTATTCATTTTCATTGATACACACTCAGACCTTGCATATATAAAGACTTAATCCCAACCCCCTTGTCTTGTTTAGCCCTAACTTTTGAAACTATTGTGAATCCCTCCTTTTGTCATTTGCTGTTTGTACGTCACACCTAGAGGACTTCATGCCACTGTATACCTGTATACGAATGCTATGACAATAAAGGAAACCTGACTTGTATTATATACACGTATGATACTTTGATGTTGACCTGACATACTTCAGCGAAATCGTATCACTTTACATCACTTTTTGTCTTTTTTTCCAGGGAAATGATGATATTTATATTTGCATTTACAATCAAGGACAAGTTCAAGTGCAACGTGCCCATTCCACAGGAATGACACCCCCAGACATCATAGCCCAGGTACTGTAGTGATATTATTCCTACTTATTGTGCTTTTTGACAGTCTGAAGTAGAACTAACAGCTAGATAATCGGAACTCAGTGTGATTTCGTAAGTGGTCGCACTGGATGTGTGGGTTCGCCAATAATTATAAATGGTAAATATATAAGCCTTGGGCCAATATTTAACCCATTAATGCACTGAGCACCTTTTCAATCAAACCACTCATTCATTCACTTGCTATCTATAAAATACTTTTGTAAAAAAAATGTGATTTTCTTTCTAGTACATATGGAAAGGAATTGCGTGTTTTATCTCTGCACAGAACATTTCTGGCATAAGCGTGTCTTATGTCAATGGGGTCATCAGCTGCTCCTTTACTTCCCATGACCCCATCTCCTTTTATAGAAGCTCCACACCAACCACCTCCTGCTATCTCTTCTACGCCTATGGACCCGTTAGTGGTAGGCATCAACTTCAGCAGCATATTTACTCCAGTGATTCTTTTAGTTGTGAATTGTTATGTGCAGTTTCCTCTCATTTCTCATTTTGGTCCATTAATCTCAGGAGGCTTAATCCAGGAACATACAGATACGTTCACAAGTAAAGACACAGTTCAGCTCACCCCGTCTGTCACGGGGGCAGTGGATGATCCTCGTCCTGCCAAAGCACACGGTAATTATTTTTTCAAAAATGGCATTTTTTATTCATTATTGGTCATCAGTAATATTATTCATTAATTCTAACTAGTATACTATCCATGTATTCCTGCATGCAGATTTGCATGATGACAAGAGCAGAAGAAATGACCGCACCATGAAACGCTTGTACTGTATAAATGTCTAATGTTGTTGCAGCTGCTATTTCACATACTGAGGAATGTATTCTGTCATATATATATATATCAAATGTCACCCTGGCCCCCCTCAGTACATTTACTACATTTTGTCCAGCAGGACACCCCTGACAGTAGATTCTGGGGCCCCAATACAGTGCTGGGCCCCCTAAGTCTCCCAAGGTATCCACGTCCCTCCAACGCCCCTGTAAATATTCAATAATTATCAGAATTTTTCCTATATAGGTTCATTAATGCTGATAGCTTGGATGACCACTGGGAGTCTGGGCATGATCAGTGCCAGATACCTTAAAAGAGCCACCAAAGGGAGGGGCTGCTGGAACAGAGACTTCTGGTTTTTGGTAAGTTACTTTCTGTGCTTTAACACCTCCAGTGACATACAGTTCAGGCAAATTTGTGTCTTTAACCTGCCGATAGAGTGTGTGTGAACGTGTGTGTGCCCTGCAATGGGCTGGTCAATGAACATCTCCTCCAAGGAGGCCCACAGGGTGGACCCTCAGGCTCGCATTGACCTTGGACTGGATAAGGGAGATGGGTGGATTTGATTTTGCAGAGGTGAAAAGTTCAGGTCCAGAAAGTACAAATCCAGACCAAGGTTTTGTGTAAACCAACCAGTTCAGTACACGGTGAGTGCAACTCTTTATGCTCGACTGGTTGGTTTGAACAAAACCTTGGTTTGGATTTTCACCTCTGTGATTTATATAATATATTCATCCATCTATTCATCCATCCATTCATTCATCCATTTGTTTGTTTAACATGCTCTGGATGGGGTCATGGTGGTAACAAACCACAAAAGCTGGATTTTTAACATAGAAATATAGTTGTGGATACCCAGGGTGCAAAGATGCTTCCCCTCCAGTCTTTTGGCCTCGTTACACACTGGATTACAAACTTCACTTATAGAGCAGTAAGTGACAATGCAAACCAGTTTCTTTGACATGTACATATTCAGACCTCAGAGAAGTCTTCTTTACTCTCATTCAAGTCACGGTCCATTTAGTGCTATTTAATTTCATACACCATGTTACACTGTACTGTCCTTCACCCCCCCCCCCCATAATTTGAATCTATCTGTGTTAAACAGGGGGCAGTAACTTTTTCAAACC
>JAODLD010000038.1:14515181-14551238 GCA_026781065.1 Mormyrops boulengeri
TCAGGTGTGTTAAATGAGGGGAAACCCAAAAATGTGCAGGGCTCTGGCCCCCCAGGACTGGAGTCTGACACCTGTGTGTTATAGGAATCGTCTTGGGTAATTGGGCGATTCAGAGCGCATGTAGCTGCTGCTTGTAAACACAAGCTGATTTTGCCTTTTCTGGGGTCCATCCTTCACGCCTGGGTTGGGGTAGTTAGGTTCTTTTCTCTGTCCTGGGGTGGGGGGGGGAGACTGGCTTTGAGTGGCCCCACAAACCTGACAAGGTATCTGCTCTTTGACCAAAATTAATATCATCATTTGAGTTAGAGGTGGAGGCAGTTGACAGTGAATGGCCCAGTCAGTGGGCTAGGCGTGGTGGATAGGGCCGGCACCCCCTAGCCATGTGGAGGAGTGGTTAAAGTTTTGTGGTGGGTGGGGTCAGGTTACAAAAACTATTCTTTTTTTTTTTTTTTGGCCCAGGTTAGCCATCTACTATCATCCGTCATGCTTTATCCCTTGCTGTCCCTATATGTGTGTGTGTGTGTGTGTGTGTGCGGGTGTGTGTGTGTGTGTGCGGATAATTGACCTTTCACCTCAGCATCGCTCATCCCCTGCATGTCCATGTGTCTGTGCAGTTGAAGCGCCTCTTCACCGTGCAGTATGGGGAGGTGGTACACCTGCGCCGGCCGACCGAGGACGACCGCAGGAAGTTCTTCCAAGACCTGATCCTGGTCCAGGCGGCTCAGGCGCCGAGCTGCAACAGAAGAGCAGGTACGCCCCCCTCCCCGCTCACCCTCTGATTTACCGTCCCACTGAAGAGCTCTGTCAGAGTGTTTTAATGCCTTTAATACGCACTGGCGTCCCCAGCCGACACCGGCAGCTCCGTCATAGTCAAAACGTGGAATTAAAAGCGTTTGTCACGTCGGCGCAGTTCTGCCGCGGCCCGCCGTCTCCGGTTCCACCCCCGTGCCGCTCGTTCCCGGACTCTGGGTACATCACACTCCCAACACAGAGTTATTGTCTCGGAAGAAGAGCAACTGAAGTCGCCGCTGTCGACGGGGATGATGTAAGCGGCGGCCCGAGTGCCTCCCTTTGCGCAAATTGAATTTGCCGCCTGGCTGACTGGTGTTTGAAAGGCTTCTGCTCTCCTCGAGACGGCCTCTCTCTCTGACAGCTCCGAGCAGCGTCCGCAGAGTGAGGGGGGGCCCAAGGCGCTTGAGAGCACAGCTGGGGTCTGAAGCCAAGAGCACGCTCATCAGAAACAAGTGGATTTCTGATGCCGAGACATTAAACAGGAAACCGGCTGCTGCCTGTAAAGCCCCCCCGACTCCAGACGAAGCAGCATTACCCTGGGCTACTTCGTTTTGACCTTCATTAAGTGGTTATGCCGCCCGCTTGCTCATACATGAAGCAGGGGGCCGTGTTCCTCCCTTGCAGAACGGTTCTGTTCACCAAAAAACAAGGCCATGCGTGGTTAGTCATCCTTTTTTAAGGTGACAGTGCAGTCCATCACAGGAACTTATGAGGAGTTTCTTTAAAGTGCAAGGTTTTTTAATCTTCTGAAGGCGCAGGTGGTCTGTTTGTGTGCAGAGAGCACAGCGGTGAGTGTGCTTCATAAGTGCTTCACATTTTACAATTGGTGTAGTGGGCGGTGTCGATGCTGTCTTGGGTCTCACGTCTCTTCTGCGGTTCCATCCTGGAAGGGAAACTATTTTGATTCATTTCTGTTCCATCTGTGAAACCCACAGCTGGAAGAGCAAATGTGCCCGAGCATAAGTAGCCCACAGTGATCTCTTACTTTCGACGTTCAGGGAAACTTCTGTTTTTCAAACGACCTGATGTGTTCTGCCCGCATGTTTTCACCGTCTCGCGTGAAGCCTGTGGCTCCATCGCCTCTCCCCGTCTTTGCTCTGTCTGGGAAATGCAGGATGTCGGATGGGAACCCGCGTGCCTCGATGCCTGTGTGCCGAAAGCTCCCAGGGCGGGGTCCGATTCAATTAATCCTGCCGGGGGCGAGTGAACGGGACTCGACAGTGGAGAGCTTTCAAATGCAAATGTGCCGCCGATTCCCCTCTGAAGGCACAGTGGGGGGCACCTGCCTGTGCTCTGTGGGGGGGCCGCTGAATAATACAGCAGACCCACTTCTATCAGGCTCTGGAGAAGCGGGTTATGCAGCCCCCCCCTCGTTGTTCCATAGTTGTCGTGACGCCCGCCTTCCCCGATAGCGCTGATGGGAGTGATCACCCGGCTGGGCTTGGCTCCTCGCTGAAACCTTTAATCACTGACTGAGACTCCTGAACACGCCTGAACAATGTCATTCTGTTCACCGGGGTGAGGGGGTGGAATCATCACCGCAAGAATGCAGAATCTGAAATGCATATTTTAGCGAATTTGGCTATCTTTATTTAGCTTGCCGGCTCCGCTCTAGCCATGGTGTAACTGATCGCACTCTCCCGTCCCGCAGCGCGGCGTGCCCTGGAGGTCCTGTTGCCCGCTGAGGAACCAGGCCCCAGGCAGCTCTCCCCGGAGGAGCAATGCCGCCTGGAGAAGCAGGAGGAGAACACTCTGCGGGAGCTGCGGCTCTTTCTCAGGGATGTCATCAAGCGCCTGGCCACCGACAAGCGCTTCAGCATCTTCAGTAAGCCTGTGGACATCGAGGAGGTGAGCCTGTAGGGGGCGTCTTGGTGGGGAGGGGGAGAGGGGAATTGTACCAGCCAGGTGACAGAACAGACTGATGTGTACATCACCCCATCCTGTTCTATGGTACATTCCTTAGTCAGGCACAGAAATATGTTTAACATTTTAAACCTATTTGCATGTTGTGGTTTGATCAGGAATACGTTGTATCTAAAAAAGAAGATATGAATGACCTGGAAATGCCATGATAAAGGATAACCAGAGTACAGAGCAAATTTGGCAGTAGAGTCAGTATTTATATGATGATATCAGGATGAACATGCCCCCCCCACCCGTGTTCCCCTCCTCAGGTGTCTGACTACCTGGAGGTCATCACACAACCCATGGATCTGTCGACCATCATGACCAAAATAGACACACACCGCTATCTCACGGTGAAGGATTTCCTCACTGACATCGACCTCATCTGCAGCAATGCTCTGGAGTACAACCCCGATAAGGATCCTGGAGGTAAACATTCAGACTGCCCAGCTCCTTCTCATCTAAAGCCCTCGGCGGCAGTATGCTCAGCCCTCACGTGCAGTTTCGCACAGCATTTGGGATAAAGTAATCCTTGTTTTCCTTGTTTGCCATCACAAACCACCTTTGATTAAAACCATGGGGCAATGGGGGCACTAGTATTAATTTGTTAGATTTGTTAGTATGTTGATGTAAAAAGATTTGGGCTATAGCTGGCCCTGCTCTGCGCCTCGTGTCGGGCCACTTGACAGCCATCTCTCCCCCCAGATAAAATCATCCGGCACCGGGCCTGTAGCCTGAAGGACACGGCACATGCCATCTTCGCCTCAGAACTGGACCCCGAGTTCAACCGAATGTGTGAGGAGATCAAGGAGTCAAGGAAGAAGAGGGGTGAGTCTCCAGTGCGAAGGGGGCACCTGTGTCCGTATGCATGGGGTGGGGGGCGTACTCGTCTGCACACCCGCAGAGCGCCAACTTCCGTTCCTGGAACGTTCCATCCTCAACGACATCCACTCCAAATGAGAGGATGTTTTTATTCCGGTCCTCCAGAGAGCTTAACACTGCCGTGTTTTTGGGTGGACCTTAGCAAATGATGAATGCCGAAAAGCTAGTCTGGGGGCTGCCCACCCCGAACCCCCATGTGCAGGGCTGGGACCCCGGTGTCCTGATACTGAGACGGCCACACTGCCAGCTGTGTGCTAATTTAGCCCTTATCTTAAAGGTCTGGCTCTTTAACAGATTGTTGCTTACAGCTGGACCCCCCCCTCCCCCCACCTCTAAAGTTCAGTCCTGTATTGTGTTCTGTTGTCACCCCCCCAGCTGTTCCTCATATTTTTTGGGGATACAAAGGGCATTTGTCATGCAGTTTTCTAATCTCCAGTTCGCCACCTTTAATTTCTGCCTGCTGGCTTCTGTCCCCCCCCGTCACCCAAGGTTAGGAAAGTGCCCCACCCTCTCAATGGTGCTGTGATGGTGTCCACTCCGTGTGGGGGGCCCCCTCTTAATGCTGAATACTCAGCGCAGTGCAGGATTAAAAACAAGTCATGGTGTTCCACTCCGCTTCACGTTTGACCTTCTCTCAAGCACACACAAAGCATATTTACGCAGACACCTCGCATCCCCGTTATGTCACTCCCGATCTCCAGGCCCCTCACCAGTGTGCCACTGGTTTGAAGCATCGCAGTGACTGCCATGATCCTCCAGTAGGCTGCCCTGGTTGTGCCATTTGTTTACCAGGATAAACCTGGATGTTGACAGTGTTGCCTGCTTGCTTATTTACATACGTTAAGATGCTGTGGCGCCAGGATGTTGGTACGTTCATATGGGTGCCATTTTAAGGCTCTTTACAGTGTTGGCCGTTTCAGAGACGTGACACTGGAAGCTTGAGTGTGTGCATTTTTTAAATGACGCCGTCATATCAGTCAGTGTCGGGTGGCATGACCCAAAAATTTGCATCAGTATCAATTTTTGGTTATTTAGTGTCGTCCCCCCCCCACCCGCAGCAGCAAGAATTTACATCAATAAAATACGTTTGCTAATGTTTTTAAAAAGATGTACTTTTAATTTGATTCAAAAATTGTTTACATTTAGCACTTCTAGCAGTGACCAATATTATATAATTTGCTGCCTATTGAAGCATTACGGCTATGGAGTGCCGGTCTGTGAAAAATGCATACATACCATACGGGAAGTTAAAATTGGTATACTGGATGAACCGGAATACCACCCAGCACTACCATAGGTCACAATGGAGGAAAAAAAGCATTTAAGCTCCTACCCTGTAGATGCAGTAGCATCCCTGCACACTGGTATCGTCTTAAGGGCATTTCTGTACCAAGTCATTGTTCTAACCCTCCCACATGTTTTCTTCCTGAGGTATTTTGCTTTGTCTTGGGAATCTGAGACTGCAGTTCCAGCACTTGACGAAACGTTTATCTGTCAGCATAAACATTCATTGCGTGTTTCCTGCCAGTCTTTCCTGCCAGAGATTCTCCCGCCCGCCGCCTTGTGACTCGGGGGCGTGTTGGTGATAGACTGATGTGGCTGTTTTTCTGCAATGGGGGACAAGACTCTCTATCACTTGGTGAAACTCCTTTTAATTTTGATTGCTATTTTCACGTCATGCTTTTGGAAGTTTTTTTTTTTTCCCTGTTAAAACACGTACTCCTGCCGTGAGTCCATCCATCCAGGGCCTAGACTCCTCCGATCCGTGTGTTCCTCTGTCCCACGCCCTCCCCCTTTGAGCTGTAAGGCTTTTCTGCCCCCCATGCAGGCTCTCTGTCCGAGCCGCAGCAGCCTGTCCCTCTGCTGGCCCTGGCGACAAAGAAACCAGCCGGAGGAGAGGAGCCCACTGGGACTGTGGCCCAGGCCGAGACGGCAGAGAACACCCCCGCCAGGTGCATCAGTGAGTAACTCCGCATCCGCAGGCCACAGCGACAGCCGGCCTCCCCTTCAGGGGACCCAAGGCCTAAGGGAGGACCCAGTATGCACTCCCAAACTTGGGGGAACTTCCTGTGCGTTTTCCTGCTGAGGCTGAGTGTGAGCTCCACCTTCCTGATGTAATTAAGGGCCGGGTGGCAGATTGGGAGAGGGGGGAGCCAAAAGATGCAGGCCAGGTGCCCCGAGCCCGTTAGTCTCCCCAGGCCCGTTTTAAAACAAATGGAGACCCTGCATGGGACATGGGCGCCTTGGCGGCTCATGAGGCGTCGTCTGGCCAGAACGTGTGGAAATGGAGTTGATGCTTGGAGCCAGAGATCCCTTCAGAGCCCTAAAGGGATCCAGCGGCTGCGTGTAAAACAGCCGCAGATCTGCTCAGCACTGGTGCGTTCAGACTCTTAAGTGATACTTTAATGCATGTTCATGCCGCATGCCAAGCAGACGGCCATGTGGCCGCCACACACAACCTCCCGCGGCATTTATGGTCTGTACGCTGGTTGGCATGTTTCTTTATGGTGCTAGTGGAGTGTGGCAAACCTACTTGAAACTGGACTCATCAAACTATGAGAACCACATTCTACTTGGTCAAAATGGGTGACTATGACAGCAGTAAACTCTGGTGTATTATGAGTAACTGCTGGAGATTTTTTAATATTAAGTATAATTTTTGGATCGCTGTCATCCGACTTCCAGAACACCCAGTTCATGGCATCTAGTAGTCAGCCAGGAAGGACTGTGTGGGGGGGAGGGAAAGTTTGGGTTAATGGTTTAGTGGCCTTACACTAGAGTGTGTAAACAATGTGTACATGTATGCTGTCTGCGGGGAATGATTTCAGCCTGCCCTTGTATCATAAAACACTGATATTCCTGTTTATTCTCCCTGATCCGCTTCAGCGGTCTCAGCACAGCTGTTATTTACCCAGGTCATACGTTTTCACCTGCCGGTCCAGATGACCGTTTGACATCGAGGGGATGGTAGTTTTTATGTTGGCACGTTGACCCATTTGTCATTGTTTTTCCGTAGCTCATGCTTGTCTGTAACTCATTCAGTTGCGCCTGTTTTATAATAATAGTGCTTGTTTTGTTGTGTGGCATCAGGACATTCTTTCTAGTTAGTCTTACTAAGGAAATCTTCTGTTTTGATAAGTAATTTACTGTTTTAGTCATTGGTCTGCTTAATTATGTTTGTCAGAAAGTGTGACATGACTTAACAGAAATTTGTTAGGAATTGCACAGGTTAGGTTTTAGAGGGTTGTCAGTGCATATAATTACTTGCACCTTTTTTGTCTGCACCATTTGATACAGTTAGTGTGTCTCAACACTTAGTGGAGCGTCCTGTAAATATATCAAAGGCTTGCAATGGGGCAGGACTCCCAGTGACCGTGAAACCACAGGAATCGCCTGGGATGAGAGTAGCGGACGCTGATGAGGGTATACGGCATGCAGTGCTAATCAGATCTGCACCGTATGTTCTCTGAGTGTCTTTAAAAGGTTTAATGGGGTTGAGAATGTTGCAGCACTGGCTCCTGCAGGCTGGCTGGCTGTCTGTCTGTATGTCCCGTCCAGTCTGGCCCTGCGTGACCCCAACCAACACAGTCGTGGGCCAGAGTTTTCCAGTGTTCTGGCTGTCAGATTGGGCAAGCTGGCCAAGCAGGTGGTCTGTGGAGAGACACTCTGAAACATCTGGGCCCCTGACCCGATGCCCCCTTGTCCTGGATTTGGAAGCCGCTGCTGGCATGTGAGATCTGGCCGTTGGCACCACGCTGTGGGAGATGAACGTGTCAAGCCTGGTTCGTGGACACGTGCCAGAACCACACGTGACCGACTGAACATGCATGTATTGAGTGTAATGCTGAACCCTCCTAGCACTTTCAGTTTTTAATGCTTTCTCATAAGTCAGAGCAGGCAGATTTCCTGCAATGCCATTTCACACCACAAGATGGTGTAGTGCTCATGAGACATGTATTACTGCGGACGGAAGGGCCAGATCGATGCTGAAAAGGGGGCGTTTAATATGAGAGAGCCCTCTAATGAGTGGGAGCAGTCGTTAGGGGCTTCGGTGAGAGTGTAAGTCCTGGCTTAAGAGCTCTGCTGCTGGCCTAGGTGTGCTTGTACTGCAGACACTGCGCCCCAGGGCAGAACTAGGGCCGTCATGATGCTTAAGCTGTAAATGATCATCCCGGATGCAACGGCATGCTAAACCGTTTGGATTTAATCTCACACCGGTGGTAGGATCTGTGTCTGTCTTTGTCGTAAGACTTGTGGGGATTGGGTAGAAGATCCGTGTGACAAGCGGATGGGGACTTCATTTGGGTACAAGAGTGGAGAGTGGTTTAGTGTGTGGATCAACGGGTTAGCCTTCCGTGGCTGTGATCAGAAGGTTGTCAGTTTGAATCCTGTCCTCGGCAGAATAGTCATAGTCTGTTGGGAGCTTGAGCAGGGACTTCAGGGGTGCCAGACGAATGGCTGACCCCTTCTCAAAGGAGAGAAGACTGGATGTGATGAGGCATTGCAGTATACCTGTACTCATACTTGTGCAAATGACAAATAAAGCATATTCCATTAAAGATGAGTAAAAGGGAGACACTCGGGAGCAGGTTGGTGATTTCAGGGTGGGATTGGCCACCTGGTGAATGGGACACAGGTGACTGGCCCCCCATCAGCTGTCTGGGCCTAAGGGCATCGATGGAATATTTCTCAGCTGCTGGCCCGTGTCTGACTTAGCTGTTAAGAGCAATGCTAGATTTTCTGGATTCAGTGTTTGTTTTTTGTCATTGAATATGGTTTTTTGACGTATTGGGGGAAAAGTCACATTCTGCCGTCAGAGTACCTGCGACTTGCTGTCGTTCAAGCAGCCAGTTGCAAACTGGGAGGGTGGGGGGGTGCGGGTGGCAGTGCGTGCTGTCGCCGCTACGCTATGCAGTCGGCGCTAGAGTGACGCCCAGTGGATTGTGGGATGTGATTCTCTGACCAGTCCATCTGACGGTGGTCGTAATGAGCGAAGTCTGCGATGGGTTCCTCAGCTGACTCCAAAAGTAACCTGTGTTTGGGTTGAAATTGCCGTTTTGTCTTTTTTTTCTTATCTAGGGCGACGTAAACATCAGTCACTGCTAATTCAGAAACAATGGAAGACAAGGAGATCATTATTTGAGGCCTTTTCACGAGCAAATGGAGGCATGGGGAGTTCTGTGTAGTGTCTTGTCCTTTCAATTTTCATAATGCGTATCTTCAAGATGGCAGATCCATCAAGGGATGACCTCAGGGCGCTTTTTTCTAAGCAGTGTGACTTCTACATGAAGGCTCATATGAAAGACGACAGGTGTGAAGAGCCTCTCTGTTCATTTATCTCTGTTTCCCATCCCCCATAACCCCATACGATCTGTAAAGGCTCTGTGTTGGGGGTGAAGGTGAGGCAGCCTTTTTCGAAGGCGGCGTCGATCCTGTGCCCACACAGCTGGTATATAAGGCTGCATGTGAAGTACATGAGAAGTCACTGTGTGCAGTGTAATTTCCAAATACGGCCTTCTACATCTTCCAGCAGGTGTTTGGTTTGAGACTTGAGGCCCGGTCGTCATTCCTGGCCTTAAGCTCTTGATCTCGCCCTGGCCTTAGTGCTTTCCAGCAGACGCCCTGGAATCCAGCTGTTTGCTCTATCTGCATCTGCATCTTGTCTTCTCCGTCCACGGGTTTCTGTTGAAGGCAGTGGTGTTTGCACCAGACACTTTTTCTTCCAGATGAGTGGTGCTCTAATAAGCCACAGGTGCCTTTTAAACACGGCTGTGCATGTTCTGAGACAGGCTGATGGCAGATTATCAGATGGCAAACTGTATATTCTTGTCAGCTGTTGTCATTCTAATCTGATCCCAGCAGCTGATTGTGGTGTTTAATGTCCAGCCAATAAGTCAGACTCTTTGGGATATGTATGAATTCACTAGTGGCTGTTTTGGGATTTTCCCGGAAGCTCTCTTGTTGTGACAGAATGCTCCGAAACACTGTCCCACTTTCAAGCTCTACAGCCACTTTCTGTGTTTTATCTATCAATTTGGACTTGGACACTGCAGTTAGGGTGCTGATCATGCAATGCCACCACCCTGTGAGATCGCTGCCCCTGTGCTTGGAGTCTGGCTTAGCCCTGATGTGAACGTTTATGACGGCCTAGTGTGTTGCCAGTGAAGTGCTGCTCTGAATCCTGATTGGTTGGTAGCAAACTACATTGGCGGAGGATGTGGTTTGGTCCCTGTGAGCCCTGTGATCTGAGACAAGCCTGCCGGGTTCCTCACCCTTATCTGGGAAACAGCAGGACTGTAATTGGACAGGAGCAAATGACTCTCGGCCCCGGATGTGTGTCTGACAGCTCACACATTTGAGCGGCGTGTGTGCCTGTCTTTTGCTCTTCAGTGATTTGGTGGAAAGTAGAACATTAAACATCCCGTATGTCAACATGTCTGCATCCTCATACCGCTGGTCCGTGGAACAGGTCAGAGAGGGTCCTGTTACTGTACCACACTCACAGGTACTACAAGCAGGTGCTTCTGAGAGAATAAACATTTTTCAAGTTTTGTCATTACACCACTCTCTGGGTAACAAAGACCTGGATGAGGGGGATCCATCAAAGTGATGTTTTGTGGCTTGGGGAAATCTCATCATTTATGGTGCTCCTGTCTTCTCAAAGACCTTACGATAGGTCTGCTGTTCATTGTCAGGCTTTGTATCCCGGGTCTCACTTGTAAATTTGATCAGCTTCGTATCTGACGCTGGAAGGAGCTTGCCGAGGTTGCACCCTCCCCTGCCAGATGTTCAAGCTCTCAATTCCTTTATTGGTGTGTTTGTTTCGTTTTCTTTCTCACGGGGCAGGAATGAACTCAAGGTAGAAATATGAAATGCTTTTCCCCCGGGTAAATATCCCAGGTTTGTGTCATTTATTAAAAAGTGAACTTAAAACTGAAACACAGAACAAGGTAAAGAGAACACTGACTCTGTAATGGCACTAACTTATTTCCACAAGGATTTCCTGTGGAACTTTGGGGAAAAAAGCCACAATAATCCTTTATAGACTGTGATGATTAAGAGGGGCTTGTTAATTCCACTCACCGCCCCTCCAGTTGTCCTTTTACTCAGATCTTGGCTTTCTGGGGATAGATTAGATCAAATTAGACCTTGTATCACTGCATCAACAACGATAAAACAATGTTGGCTCGATAGCGGCATCTGTTCACTTTACCATCGCCAAATCTTTGCATAAATTCTTCAAATGTATCCAGACGTCATGAATCTTATCGGGTGGAGGCGGCATTGCCTTGGAGCGCGGTCCCCAGGAGAATGAGCACCTTTGGGGGGGGGGGAGCGCAGCGCATGTAGAGAGCGATGTTATGATTGCTGTGTTATCAAGATTGCTGCGTCTGTGAGCTGTCGGTGAGCCGCTTCTGTGAGCCGTTGAAGCCACGTCAGTGAGCTGTTGAGGAAACTACGTTGGTTAGCCACATCTGTGAGCCGTTCGAGAGCTGGACCAATAGAGCCTCATCAGTGAGCCATCAAGAGAGAGCCACTTTGATTTTCTGACTGTTCACCAATGTTGGGGAAGTGCATCTGTGAGGGGCATTGAGAGCTGCACCTCAGCTGTCGAAAGGCACGTCTATGAGCTGCTATTGTGATTAGCATCTGACATCAGGCCTTCATCCCACCAGCTTCCTCTCCGGCCCCAATCCAGCACCTGCCCCCTAGGCTACACTGTAACCTTCCAGGTTACCCTCACAGATCAGCACCTGAGGGTAAATTTCCCTGAATTTCCCAGAAAGGCACTGTATGTCTACTTTTGTCACAATCTGTTGGAGGAGAGGGAATAAAGAGGCTGTGGTTACTGTGGTTATCGTGTACAGCACTGCCCATGCCAAACGAGGTCGGGTACTTATTCACGACCATAGTGACAGGCCTGACTGGAGGAACGTGTTCGTGTTGGGATTCCCATTGTGTTGAGACAGTTGGTGTCGACAGAGATTGTAATATAAGTGCTAATCAGTCTGGCGACTCGTTATCCGCATGCACTGACGACCCATTTACTCGGGATGTTTACCCAACGAGGCCCACAAGACGTGTTGTTATTGGGGTGGGGGGATGTGTCGTTGGGTGGGAGGGGGACGCAACAGTGACACGGGTGTAATATGTGCAGCCAAGCTTGCTTTATTATAGCTGTTTAATTTTCCTGAATCTGTTCTCTGGCCCAGTAGGGGTCAGCAGTGAGAGCTGAAGGTATGGGGCAGGAGGTGGGGACGGGGGGTCATGAGTGTTGTGATGATGGGGGGAGGTTGTGCTACCTGCTGTTCAGAGCAGTATCTAAAAATACTGCATGTGGACAGTTGTTTACTTGCTGGCATTACCCACACATTACTTAAAGGAATTTTTAATTTCTAAGAGGTCTGGGTAGAGGTTTGCGAGGACCTCTGCTTCCTGCCTGCGTTTTTGATTAACATGATGGTAATATTCAGGAATATTCTGATGAATGATCCGTAAGCGGTCCTGGCAGGTTTGGGACCACTAGTTTCATAGAGCGATGTGTCACGGTGCTTTAATCGCTCTGATCGCGAGTTTCCAGACAGATGCCCCACTAGAGCTCCTCGGTAATGAGCCGGTCACCTAAGATCAGGAGAGCGGTGGAGTGCCCCTGCTTCTAAACGAGCGCCGTATGGATTTTTCTGCATGCTGGCTCTGGGTTGCTCTCACCGGGGTGGTCGCGCTCTGTAGTTTCTGGCTGCACCTTGGCGTGAGCTGTGTAAGGAGAGTCTTTATCAAGCAGTCTCCCGTGGGACCTAGTTTTGAGACGCTGTTGACTGGTAAGTGGTTAAGCCACACACACACACTTTAGAGTGGTTGACTTTTTAAATAACTTCTCGTTTAGTTTATAAGTAGCAGTTGACTGCATTGCCTGGTAGGGAGACATACCTTTACGTTGTGATAGAAATGGCTAATATAGCGCTGTCTTTCTGTAGACTGTACTGTCAGTCTCACAGTGAAGGCCCTTGCTGAGCGGTGATGTTCAGTGATAGTGGCAGCTTGGCGATGCTGCGGGGGCGGGCCTGTGGGGGGCACAGTCTTGCAGTCACCGTGCTTGTTGACCTGGATCAATACCCTGAATGTTGCAAAGAGGGTGGAGCTCAGTGCTTCAACCTCCTTGGCCTCACCCTCCATCTTCCACGCTGCTATCCAGCGATGTGATCCATGCCGCCATCCGTACTTCCGGCTACTGCCGCTCGTCCTCACTGCTGCTGTCCTTGGAGGAACGTGCATTTCGTGTTCAGTCCACCCAACCGCTTTCCTGACTGCATTCATTAGAATCGGGCTTGCCCTACGTTTCTCGGCGCGTGCTCCTGGGATGTCGGCTGGCTGCAGTGCTAATTGGCCTGGCCCGTAGGCATCGTATCCCCAGCTGAGTAGCGGGCTACCCGTGCCGCTAAGCTGGCTGTCTGTAGGATGTTTGGTTGCCTGCCGTTCTGCTGCGTTTCGTCTGCAGACTGGGTCCCGTATGACAATGGAGTCTCTAACCAGGCTTACGGTTCTGGGGGCAGAAATGACCTTTCGATCAAGGACAGCTGTGGTTGTCCTGAGGGTGCCGACTTACCCACGCCGTGCAGGATCAGCTGTGTGCCAATACCTGGAGTCCACGAGGCACTCGTGTCCCTGGGGGGCCTGGGATGCCGTCCTGTTAGTAGGAGCTCAGTTCATAACGGACTTGTGTTCTGCGCGTGGCGTTTTCTCACTAGTCTGTACAGCAGACTACAGGGAGTGTCTCTGTCTTCTGACATGGTCTCACTTCTCTCTTCAATACAAATAAACAATAATAAATCTTTTATTATTTATTATTATTACTAGTAATATTACATTTATTTGAACCAGCAACGTTCGATTCACTGGCACAGCATCCAAAACCCTCTGTGCTTCACACCACCCCGGCACTGGTAGACCTTATCTTGGGAGAGTGTCCGTCTTCCCGTAGTTATAGCAGACCTTCTTCAGGGACCGTCTGCTGTCTGTGTCGTGACTCTAGATAAGCAGACTTAATTCAAGGAGTCTCATTCTTGTCATCTTTCTCTTCAGGGTTTGGCCTTCTGTCTGGTTCCATCAGCGAGCAGGGAATCCGCTTCCTGTCCACTGTACCCTCTCGCTGATTCCTTCCTACATGTCCACCCTGCCAACTCTTGGTCCATTGGCCCTTAATTGTCACGTAACCCTTCCAGGGCTGGCGGCAGCCAAAAAAAGGGCAAGTGGCTCCAATTTCCGAAAGCAGGCGCGGGACCTATGCTAGATGGGGATGTGACCATTTCTGGCAGGTTAATTTGCATTATCACCTTGGTCCCTTCAGCAGTGCCACTCTAGAAGCCAGCTGACTGCTGTGACTTATTCTCCAAACGAGGCCATCGTTATTCCGGCCGAGTCGCCGGGTGCCCCCACTGCACGCCGAGGACGGGGCGTGCAGAGCCAAGATTTTCCTCCAGTTTTAAGGGAATCCAATGTATCCATTAACCTCCTGTAACGTAATAACCCAGGAGTCAGGACTCATTATCTGCAAACATATTTGGGCGGGAATTCTGGCTGGTTCTCCCGCTTGGATATTGCAGAAAATGCTCTCTTCCCCACTGCTGGCCCAAAGAGATTTGTCGGGTCAGGTGACTGATGTCTCGGTAAAGGGACACCGGCCTTGATGTGGAGGTTACTGGTGAAGCTGTCAGACTGCTCTGCTCGATGCTTAGGGGCCCAGATGGCCCGGGGTGCATTTGTGCGTCAGAGAGCCACTGGTGGCCATTTCTAGACACGTACAGAGCCTTGGGCAGACAGTAGATCTCATCGCTTCGTTCTGGGGACTCACAGCCAGCATCACGTCCTATTATGGCTCGGATGACACTCCACCGTTTCCAGATATCACCCTGAACTTTCACCCAACTCATATTTCTATCGACAGGCTTCTTCATCCAACCGCATGAGCTCTCACCAGCAGCTTCATCCGGTCAATATTTCATTATCGTTGCAAATTACAAGGTGCAGTCTTTGTGTGTATGTATATATCCAACTACAGTGGTACCTCAGGATACATCCGCTTTGGAATTTTGAAATCCAACTTGGCATACATCCTGTTTGGACACGAAAAATCTTGCTTGGTATACGACCTTTGTTTGGAATATGACTTGTGTGCTAGAACTTGTATGGGTCAAAATGAGTCACGACACCGCGCGCTACCCTTGTTTACCTCTCGAGACAAAGCCACGACTGCCCACGAGCGTCAGTACGCCAGTTCCTACCATTCAGCGAACAACCCGCACTATAACTCTCTTTTCATTTATTTCATGTAATTGCTTTTGTGTTTATGTATTTTAGTATTAAGCAGTGTTTAAATTATTTTATACAACCCCATAAATGTATAATATGCCAATAACAACAATAACAAATTTTTCATGGGAACGGATTAATCGTTTTCCCTTTATTTCTTATGGGAAAAAATCATTTGGTGTACGTCCTGTTTGGTATAGGTCCAAGGATCTGGAACGGATGAAGAACGTATACCGAGGTTCCACTGTATGTATTTTATTTGGGATGATATTTCCTGTGTTGGAAGGCATTCTGGAAGAAAAGCTACATAATCTGGCTATTTGTGAAGCTTAATGTGACTTTTTATTAAGTTCATCTTTTTTCTTAAGGATAGTACAGTAGTTGTTTGATTATGAGGCTATAACCTCAACTGTAACCTATTTGTTCAAATAATTATAACAAACTCTGATTAATGCATTTATAAAGGTAGCAACTTCATGTATCACATTTTCAGGTTTTACACAGCAGTCTAATTTTCAGTATCACTTCACTTACTGTATGTTTTGGATTTATTGAAACAGTAGAATTACATTCAAAGTATAAATCATTGTAAAATTTTTATTATAACTATATGATGCAACTGAACCATGTAACCTTATTCAATGAAATTTTGTTACAATTTTTAAGATTTTCGACTTTGATTTTTGAGTTTTATTAACAAATAAATAAAGTATTTGTAACTATTACTCATGAGATTGTCGAGTTACATCAGCAATTTTCACTAAGGTTGTTTTGCAGGCAAGCCTTGTTTAAAAATAATTAATTTAAAATTACTTTTTAAATAATTATAATTACATTAAGGCATTACACAATTAGGGAAATGTGCCAGTTTGAAATAAAACTACTGTGGTAGTTTACAGTACGTTTTACTGGGAGGTGGATGGCCCAGATATACTGAGACACACTGCCATCTACAGTGATTAAGTGGTTTCTGCGGTTGTGTATAGCAAACTATACTTAGCTTTAAAAGGATGCTAGAATTTAACTACAGCTGTGCAAATTTCACCACATTTTTGTAAGAATGGCTTAAAAAATATATTTGAAAAGACATAATTTTGTGCACTGCAGATCAGTGTTTTGAGCAGATGATGTAATGTCTAATCAGAATAAACACATGTGGTAAATATATAAGATAAATTGCAGTTCTTATATTCTTAGCTATATTCTATTTCGGGGTTCTTTATACATATTCATTTTTTACACAATGTAATTGTCACATCCTGCCCGCCACGTCTGCCTGACCCTCCTGTCTCCTCCCTGGAGTGGTCCTAACAAGCCACGCCTAGTGTTTGTTTGTCTTACCTCTCGTTCCCTTCCCTCATGTTAATCACTCCCAGCTGCCTCTTGTTTGCTCCCTCATTAGTCATGTACTTAAGTCTTGTGTTTCTTCATTCTCTCATTGAAGTTATAATCATTCTCTTTTCCACCCATTTAAATCTCATGAGATCCAGTTTGTTTTTGGTTGTGTCCTTTTGAGTTTAATAATATCGCTTTTCGTTATTTATGATGCTTGCTTCCCCCATCCTTCATTCCTCCAGACGCAACAATAATATTTAAATTGAGTCATTATGATGGAACTCATAAGGAAACCGTACCGCATTACTGTCAGACCAGGCTTCCAGGTTTCGTTCCATCCCGTAGACTGGATTCCACGTGTTCTCCGGATCTGAAGACCGGCAAGGTCCCCCGAGCTGCGGGATCCACTGCAGCCACCTAGCCTGCAAGCAGAGGATATCTTCACCCTTCTGGATCAGTACCAGCCATGAAGGTACAACCCCACTCTGTGGAAAGTACCGGAAACTTGCGCACTCTTCCTGTGGGTGTAAAACATTTTGGCAAGGTTCGTTCTTAACACGGATCCTCAGGAGGTAGAGGAGGTCTGGAAGTGTATGGGGGAGGTGGAATGACTCCTCTAGCGAGAAGCAGCACAGCCCACCACAGATTTGCCCGCTGGCCTCCCGCAGCCCGTAGCGGATGATCCCGCAGGCTTCCAACAGCTTGATGCAGTTGAATCCACTGAACCCGTAGCTCCTCCTACCATAGGCAGTGGCAGGCGAAGGAGAATGAGGAAGCCTTTCAGAGCTTGGGCCAGGAGGGGCCACTCCACACACGCTTCAAGTTCCTGGACCCCAGAAGCTCACTGCTCAAACCTGGCCCCAGAGCAGCCATGTCATGTGACAGAGAAGATTGCACATCCGGTCGGAACACCGTGCTGGGTTGCTTGGCATGCTTGGCTCCCTGGTTTCTCGTGGCCATAAGTGGAAATTAGTGGGAGAACATTTTAAAATGAACTTGAGGAAGCACTTCACACAGCGTGTAGTTGGAGTATGGAATAGTGTTCCTGCTAGTGTAGCGCAAGCTAAAACCCTGGGTTCCTTTAAATCTGAGCGATAAGATTTTAACAACTCTGAGCTATTTAGTTAGGTTCTCCCCAAACGAGCTTGATGGGCCGAATGGCCTCCTCGTTTGTAAATTTCTTATGTTTGGCTTTGTCTGCCGTCCTGATGTCTTGGCCTTGTTCCACTTGTCTCCAGGTGTCCCGGCTCCTGCCTCGCCATCTCCAGCCATCACGTCTGCTCCTGCCTTGCAGTCCCTGTGGTCATCGACATACTCAGTGGCCTCCAAGAGGCAGCTGTCGGGGGGATGGTACTGCTGTGGAGGCAGATCCATCCTTGTCTCCTGCTGTTGCCCAGGCACCTCTGAGCTAATGGCAGCCAGGGAGTCGGGTGTCGGCCTGCCGGCGATCAGCAAAGGATGAGGTACCTGCCTCATGTCCTGCCGTCTCTCAGGCAACCCATTCATCGTTTGCCGGTTGGCGCCCGACTCCTTTGTCGCCCAGGCTGGTGCCCAACTCCCTCGTCGCCCTCCTGCTCCGGTCCTGCAGTCTCCTTGTCGCCCTCCTGTTCTGCAGTCCAGAGGGGGTTCTAACTCGCCAGTAAACAGGCTCGGGTAGATCCATGGCCCAGGGTCATCTCCCAGCTTCCCAGGGTCTGGAAAACTACCCGGACACCCTGTTATTCTTCTTCATGCCACAGTTTTTGTCCTATTGCCCTGTCTTGCCATTCTCATCCTGACTATATTCTCTGTAGTCCTTTCCTATGTCCTTGTTGTCCCTTCACCTGTCTACCCTGGTCTGGTGCATGTTGGTTAGCCTCTGTGTTGCCCGTGTAGTCCTGCCCAGATCTGTTCCATGCTCCTAGTCGTGTCTTGTCCCATGTCCCGGATTGGTACCCGTCTGGTGTTCCTGGGAGGGGTGTGTCCCTGTCGAGTCCTGTCCTATTTTGTCCAGGCTTCTGCTCCTCTGTGTTTTGGTGGTGTCTGTCCGGCCGTGCCCTGTCTAGTCCAGTGTCCCATCACCATGTGTCTGCCCTGTTGTTCGGTCCCTGGGTCCCCTCCCTAGTTCGTTCTTTGGGGGGGGTGACTGTCACATTCTGCCTGACCCTCCTGTCCCCACCTGGAGTGACCCTAGCAAACCACGCCCAGTGCTCATTTGTCTTGCTTCTCGTTCCTGCCCTCGTGGTAATGTTTACAGTGATGCAGAAATTCTTTTGCCATTAAAGAAAGCAATATCAGGGCTGATTAACTGCTATTCTGTATATAGGACATGTGGAAATCCCTAATTTTCTCTTAGGTGTGGACAAGTTAAGCTGGGACCTGGATCTGCACACTACTGAATGGACATTCTGGTTTGCCTGTAGTTGCTTAATAGCGTTTTTATAGTTAAATTTCACATGTCATTCCTCATGTAGTTAACATTTTTACCAGCTGTGACTTGTCAGTGCAAATTAGCATAAAGATGTTACGTTGTTTTTCATTCAGTGAAAATGAAAGATGGATCCATAATAATTAATTATAAATATGCTGAAGGCCATTACTTTGAGACCGTTTACAAGTGGTGATTGAGTGGATGACATTCCTTATCTTCCCCTACGGAAAATGGCTAATTGTGTAAAGCAATCATCTCCATCTCAGTAACTGTGTCCTTGCTGATAACTTTGAATATCGATAATGTTTAAATATTGGTCCGCAATATTGGTATCCTATATTATCTGATATATATTGTTTGTCCCATCTTCATCAAGACAATATGCAATGCAAAATAAATAGGAGAAATAGACCTAAATTGGTCAAGAATCATACGAGACAATCGTGATCTCAAATCTGAGGGGAAACAAACTCCATTTTTTACCCAGAATCCTGCAGCCCTGATGTTCTTTTTACGTTTCTGTTGCAGACGTAACAAGGCAAAAAAATAAACATGTAACATTAGCCCATTGTGTACCGGCATGCAGCTGAAGGTGCATCATCCATGTCCGGACCCATATGAGAACCAGCTGAGAAAGGAAATGATAGGGAAGATAAAGATCAAAACGCTGATGTTAAGCAAACCCACTTACGAGGAGTGAGGTCAAAGCAGATTGATGGCACAGATCAAACTCTCACCGTGGCTGTTGATATTGGACAATTGGAGATTGTTTTTAAAAAAATTTTTAAAAAAAACACCTTTATGGTCCGGCTCAGGCAAATTGTATTACAAATATTTCATTTTATAGCTAGTATCAATATAATTCAATTATATTATACTGACATTTATTTATTAATATTATTGTCATGTCCAGAGGGATGAAGGACGTGGGAGCAAGCTTGGTAAATAACTAAAGGGGGTTTTATTAAACTCAAAAGGACACAAACGAAAAGAGACAGGATCTCAGGGGATTTAAATGGGTGGATCAGAGGAAGGCTAAGCACAGCCTACACACGGTTATGACTTCAATGATGGAACTGGGATATAAAACACTGGGAAGCATTTAAATATATGACTAATGAGGGAACAAACAAGTGGTGGCTGGTCGTGATTAATTACAGCCACCTTAAGAAAGTTTATTCTGTAAGTGCTACAAAATTTTCAGTTAAATCACTCGGGCTCAGTTTCTGGGTCAGGGCTTAAATTAAATCAGCACTAGGCTAATTCTACTTTTTTGTGATTAATTGTCATTGTTGACACACCACAGCAAAATGTGTTCTCTGCATTTGACCCATATGTGACACTGTGATATAGCAGGGGGCAGCTAATTCAGCGCCCGGGGAGCAGTGCTTGGGAGCGGTACCTTGCTCAGGGTACCTCACTAGTGGGGGATTCAAACTTGCAATCTTTCAATTACAAGCATGCGTCCATAACCATTTAGCCACTAAATTCATCCATGCTAAACAAATGGCTTTCCAAGATGTTGCTTAACTCCAGATTAATTAGCTCTAGAGTACAGAGGTAGTCAAGGACAAGTGAAATCATCCTTTGGAAGCAGACTTAGACTAACGGCGTGCACATGGTACTAAGGTGAGATTGACACAAAAAACTATTGTGGAGTATTTGCAATATATAAGCATAAAGTTTTTGGGGGGCCTGCTGTTCTTTGTAGAGAGTGTTTCAAGACATGTTTGGGACCCCCAGTTACACCAGAGACAGAGAAGTTGGGGGACTTGAGAAGTTGACTGGGATTATTGAAAGCCAGCAATCTTTGGAAGGTATTCCAGATGACCATTTGGATAAATTCAGGTGAAGGAACATTCCAAGACTCTATAGTAGGACACATCTCATTCACCATGTGCTATCACACCCAATATACTTTAACGTGAGTCACATCTTGATCTCGTAATAAACATGGTGTAATGACCTTAGCCCTTAAACTCAAATGTAATCCAAGATGTTTTTCTATACAACGATGACCTGATCTTCACCCAGATAGTGGGGGGGCAGGGCACAGTCAGGAAGTTCAGTCGACGACAACAAATCCAGCAGCACCTGCAGGCATCAGCCAGCAGTACCCTAATCCAGGTAGCGGGCCAAGGGGGAAAAGGCTGACCATTCATGAGAAACTTGCCATAGAATTCCATGAGCATAAATTAAAATATTTATAAAGAACGTTCACTGTCAACAAGTAGGATTCCAGCGTGTTGTCACACTTCAAACTGAGCGTACAAAGAGGAGTTATAGAAAATCCTCGAGTCATGAGTTGAACCTTTCCACCGTGCAACAATGTTGGAGATCTGCATAGTGGGAGTGCACACTTCTTGTACATTTATTGAAAACCAACAAAGTCCTCAGTATCTGCTGTAGAAGGACCCTTAATGGGAATGTGGCATCCATCAATACAGTCAGTTACCCCAGGGAAGGTCCCATATTCATAGAAATCTACCTTGTAGGTGGCACTGGGGAACTTGATTAAACCTTCTTTCAGTTCTCATATATCATTGCAGACTTTGTGTACTATTTTGCACACTGTTGATTCAGTTACACCACACAAATCTCCTGTTCCACGATGGAAGGCCATAAAAGGCTTGTAAAGAAGGAGGAAAAGGGTCACCCCTTACTACATAGGTGTCAGACTCCAGTCCTGGGGGGCCAGAGCCCTGCACGTTTTTGGGTTTCCCCTCATTTAACACACCTGATTCAACTTCTTGTGCTAATTACCACATAGCTGTTGAGCTGAATCATTTGTGGTGGAACAGGGAAAGAACTAAGCTACACAGGGCTCCGGCCCCCCAGGACTGCAGTTTGACACCCCTACCTTACTACGTCACCTGAAAGCTTTGGCTGAAGGAAACCAATTATTTCTGTTGTATTTTCTTTCAAACTACAGAAACGGTCAAGAGAATGCCGTCAAAATCATTCAGTTGGTTACTCCTGTCTATAAGCAACCTTCTTGGTCTTGGAGTTGGTCTCTGATCATCAATGAAATAGTGAAGGAAATCTGTTTTCTTCTATTGTGAAAGTGAGTCTTGAGGTAAGCAGCCTTTAATCTCTGACCAGGTTTAATTTAAAATTTCATTTAGATGTAAATTTGCTCTAATCTTATCTCTGGAAATCCAATCGTATACATCAAGACTAGTGCAAGTCTGAGTCTATTTTAATCCAAATCCACTTCAATAAATCCAGGTTTAAAATGAAGGTTAGTATATGACTAAGCTCAATTCCTGTACATGAAACCTGTTTTTACCATTGCTGCAATTTCAAAAGAACACTTTTAACTTAAAACAACTATACACTGAAATGGTAATTAAAGTTCCGAGGCTGAACTTAGCTACTTATTCACTAGCTACTTATTCACAGGACTGGTGCTGCCTTTAATAGCGCATGTTTCGATACATTCCTCAATTGAAGACAAATAGCATACCCTATGTGTATAGTACCCTATAGTGTAACAACTCCCACAGTTCAGAATGCAATATTTTAAAAACTATACAGTAAAATACTTTCAAAATCAAGATATAGTAAGTGTAAACATTGGAGTATCACATTGTTGAGCTTTTTAACAGATGCATTGACATTAGCAAAAGAAATTCTGTCATAATGGCAGAACATGTATTGTTTTTTTAAAAAGTCTTTTAATTTCAGAGGGCATTATTTAAGAGATTATAGAGTAAAATGTCTGCAAAGTCAGGATAAAGTGTAACAGTTGCTGTATCACATGATACTGAGCTTTTCAACAGACATTTTAACATTGACAAGATAATTTGTCATCGGTTGGGAATTTCTTCAAAACTGCATCCCTTATTTAAGTGGCATGGATCTGCCGAATAAGAAGCCAACTTCAGCCTCGTATTAAAGTTGGCATCCAACTTTAAATAATAGAGCGACACTTATTTATTGATTTAATATTAGAGCCAATATGATGGGGGAAGTTTATAAAACTATTAGAAAGCCCCTGCTTTTTTTCCCCCAACATCTCAAAACTTACCTGATTACTGAAGGTTTAGAATCAGGTTTCCCCAATTCCAGTCTTGGGGGGGGCAGAATCCAGCACAGTTTGCAGATTTCCCTGCTCAAACACATCTTAATCAGAAGTAGCTGTGTCTAAGTAGGGAAATCAGCAAACTCTGTTGTAAACTGGTCCTCCAGGACCATAATTGGGGAACCCTGCTCTAAATGTACTACCAGGCTCTGCTATATGGTTGTTGTTGTTAAATATAAACAAAATGCTTGATAAAGTTACCATTTCAACTGTAGGGGTATCAAACATACCAAGGCAACACAACATAGGGCACACCCTGGATAGGAACACAAGAGACATAAAAACGAAGAAATGCCCTCTTTATTCAAGATAACAAAAGCACACTGAGATGAAAAGTAGTTTAAAACAGCAATCAATGACCACGGAGTATTGCATTTAAAAATTCATTTAAAAGCAAAAACTAAAAAAACAGTTTGAATATAACAGTCTTACCAGACGTTTTTGACCTAGCACACTTACAATCACATTAACACGGTTCAATACATTTTTCATTCTTTTTCTGAAATTCAAGGTAGTTAATATTCACTGAAAACTTTAACTGTATACAAGAACACCACCAGAACACACACAGCTAGATACAATAAATATTTTTTCTTACAAAACAAATAGTAAAGTATAAAGAGATATTTGGTATTTTAAAACTAGTCGTATTCACAATTTTAAAATCTGGCACATCTAGTCACATCAGTGCATCTATAAAATATGTTCTTCACTAAAACAGATTTTTTTCCAAAAGAAAATCTGTGGCTGCACTTCAACTCAGCATTCACATTTTTTGTTTTTACAATTGGTACATTTCAAAACAATTTTAAGTTTAAGCGTTCCCTCTACCTTTTAAATGTTTCCACCTTTTTAATACGAAGGGAAACTATTCCATATGTTGGTGTCATTAAATAGTGGTTAAATATTCAGATATCATCCCTTATTCCCTGATTGAATAACTGTTTACCTGAAGCTGACAATCACTGTTTCACTCTGATTAAATCAGTCCAACTAAGAATATAGAACACATTTAATCACAAAGAATGGGAGAATGTGACTTCAAGTTACATCAACAATTAAAAACAAAATTCAAGAAAAATATTTATGCTATGCACAAATCAATGCAGTTCAATTACACAACATTATACAATATTTGAACATATTATAATAATCAGTGCAATCTAAGGTTGAAAATAGGGGTGGGCGATCAGATTTTATATGCCGATCAATCTTGAAGATGTCCACAATCTACTTTTCATGCAAATCGTAGAGATCTTATGTCCTCCTACAAATACTTCCAAACTAACATAGAACTTAGACAGTTTAAGTAGTAATGTGTGTCACAACCCAATCTGCATCAGACTTCGTCCTCTGCTGTGCCAATAGCTCAATTGTGGATCGCGATTGTGTGTTAAAAAAATCAGGATATGATTTTCAGGGAAGATCACCCACCCCTAGTTGAAAATCTCTTCTATCATGTAACAATGCAATCACGGTTTCCTACCAGCTTCATTAAAATCGAACATTTCCCCCCAGATTTTGTATTAAGAGCTGAATCTTGTCTTTAAGCAACACTTGTATTAAAGCAAAAATCATAAAAATATTCCATGAATCTATCCTGAAATTACCCATCAAATGACACATCTCACAGTAGCGAATATCATCATCTTTATAGGACATTACATTACAGGGACCTGCTGTCTCTATGACTGAACCTAGAGCAGATGTCTGTCAAAAGTGTTCAGCAGTGAAATCAGCTTTGCTTAAGTACTCGTTGTGAGTTAATTATAATTTCATTTAAAAGCTTGTAAAAATTGGTAAACCATGAATGGTGAGAGATGCTGTAAGCAGGCAAACTGCTGGACAGCATGCAGCACACATAACCACAAACTTATGAATCATATTTTAAAAAGGCCAATTTCCAGGTTGGCAGTCCTATATGTGCAAAATGCACTGGACTAGTAGAAGTTTAAGATTGTTATAAACACCAGGATTGAACTGCTGTTTTATCAGTGCTAATTTTAATGTATTATTTATAACGTTTTCCATTTCCATCTTAACTAACAACAATGTTTTTATTTGTTTTTTATATATATACATATATAACTTCTTTCAACACATAGCATTTATTACATCGATGCAGGACAAGGAACAACTTGAGACTGTACCATGATACATGACACATCTGATTTTCTGAGCATACGGTGCAGTCGTCTGCTGCATTTGACTCGAGCGTCACTACGGGTGCACTTAACTCAGAAAAGGTGACGCAGCTGCCCCCAGCTCATTCTGCCTGCACCTTTGCTGCATGTGCACTGAGCCTGGACATAAACCGAAGCGCCCAAGTGCTTTTACCCAAGCTACCATATCAACGAGTTTGCTTGGTGACCCAACCACTTGCAAGAATGTTTCAGTCTATCCACAGTGAGAAGCAAGGTATAGTACCTCATAGATAGCATACAGGTTCATTACAGGGCAGTAGATTTGCAACCAACAGCACAAAGAGGCTTTCTGTGTTGCTTCCGGCTAAGCTCTTGAAAGATCTTTCACTACAGCATAACACATGGATGTTCCCACATATCCCAGCAACTTATTTCCATCTTAACCAGGGCTTTGCACTCCTGGTCCCTGCGGCCTGCTTTCTGCTACCTTTTGACAAAAACAAACCCTTTATTACCCTTGAGAGAGTATCTTTCTAGATACACTGCAGGCTCACACGCCTGTGATAGAGCACCTACAATTCATTTCAAAATTTTGATCCAAGCCATCAGTTACTAGATTGTTCACTGAAAGAACTGAAATCATTTAAAAATCGGAAGTTCATCAACCTGTCCATTTGATTTAATGCAGTTATGCAAGCAGTAATGTGTAGGATTCAACAGAATAAAGGCTAATTAATTAAGAACGCTGTTGGAAAAATGAACCATCACACTCAGACTGTCTCTAGGACCTGACATACAGCTCTAACGTTACACAGTAACGTTATTGGTGTATATCAGCGTATAGCGGTGGAAGCAGCACAGCACAATTTTTAAATGCGACACCCATTCTGCTCAGTATCTGCCTCTGGCGCCACAGGCAGAATTAAATGCGAGATCCGACTCCAAAGCCCACCTAATTTATCGGCATCCAATGTATCGAAAGAGGCAGGCCGGCCGCGTGAGAGGAACCTGCCCTCAATGTGGTCCTGAACCTTCTCCTCCACTTCTTTAAGACCGAGTTCTGGGTCGAGCTCCTCCACAGGCAGGAGGATGGTGAAGATGAAGAACGCGTTCTTAAAAGCCGCATTTTCGTGGTCGCAGTACTTGTAGAAGATGAGCGTGGATCTCGGTGGGAGCTCCCCGAACTGTTGGATGACGGCCACACCCTTGTCATCTGTAAAAGCTTCTAGCAGCTTCTTATCAATATCCAGTTTTACTTGGTTACTGTCTAGCAAGGCCTTGCCGGCCCCGTCGATCTGCACGACAGTCACGTTGAGGGCAGAAGACAAGGCAGTGCCTATGTAGACGGCCAGACAGTGCAGCGTCTTCTTGGCCCTGAGTCCTGACGTCAAGATCATGCTGACTGGCTCTTTGCGTTTGTTTGTCTTAAGATTCCTCATCAGAAGTATTTTGCTCTTCCTCCACAGTTCTGCCCTTTGGCTAGGGAATTGAGATTCTAAATCCATGAACTGGGCTTCAAAGCCGATTGTCATGTTCTTGTCATGAGGAACCGCTATATCTGTGTTATCGCCCACTAGGAGCAGGCAGACCACTAGGAAGCACAGCAAGAACAGAATCAATGTGGACAAGAGCGTCTTCGACCATCCTGTTTAGAGAGAAAAATTAATTCGGACTACAGGAAAATTAAGTTAAAAAAACATGCAACTTCAAGAGACGACAACTTTGCCCAGAAAGCAATGCTAGCCACAGCATACAGGAAACAAACAAACATGCTTATTCAGATAAAACTGGTACCTTCTCTTCTTTCATCAATATCTGGATTTTTGAAAGTAATCCTGTTTCCCTGGTTTCTTGATGAATAGGACACTGCTAAATGAGGAAGCGAATTTGCATTCCACTGATCTGCTTAAGAAAAAAAAAGTATTTATATAACTAGAAGTTATACCCCCCCTCTCATCCTAGCAACACAAATAAACATCCAAATGGAAGAAAACCATATGACTGTCTTGATGACGGTACCTTTTGTGTTGTCTAGGGCCACACCCCTGTCACACTTCCGACATTGATTCTTCACAATCGCAGTACCGTACTTTTCCTGTGACTGGACACCAGTTCCAGGAGAACCAGCCACTGGTCTTTGATTGGAATCTGGGTGCAGAATGTGGAATACGGCACAGAATATGGAATAGGATGTGAAATATGTTTTGACACAGAGCTCCCTTTAACCACAAGCAACAAATACAAAATACCTGTTCTGGCTTTTGTATAATTGTATCTGCTGTGCAGATTTCTTTCCGGCTCCTTGGTGGGCATTTTAATGGGGGTCCGGGACTTGGGGGTTTCAGCAGGTAGGTGAACACGGGGATCTAAAGCACAGGGTAAAAATGTCATAACTTCATATCTGCGATCATTCAGCCAAAAAACATCATTAAAAACGCAAACGCCCACATGTATGGGCCACAAAAAATGCGAATCTGCTGGTAGCATCAAGTTTACTCTTGCTTTATGAAAATATAGCTAGAAACTAGGGCTGTCACTGTTTAACCTGTATTCGAACATTTGTTTGAACGTGATGTGAAAATTCACAATTTAACTATAATTAATCCATTCGAATTTTAAAGCGTCGTCGTAACCTATAAGCGCATTAGAACTTTTGTTGTAATTTTGTTGTTTGCCGTCTACAGAGACCCTAAAAAATCAGGGTGGGAAAATAATTCTTGAAATATTTCTTGCAATACTTTTGCGATCCCACTACACTTGCCCACTTGCTATTTGCTGCAACGTGAAGGCGAGGATAAAACTAAATAATACAGAGATGTCCTGTAATGTGCGCTGTAAGCATTAACCTATGGGGGAAAATGTGCACCATGTAAGTTTCATATGTGTGTTTTTATACGTATTTATTAATAACTGCATTTATTAATAACTGTGTACACTTATTAATAACTGTGTACATTCACTGCCAGTGACTTTAAACAAGACAGCTGGGCTATTGAATGTGCAATGCACATACAAACATTGAAACACATTACAAACATTGAAAAATATTACAGCTGGAAAACTGCATATAGAGCTAACTTTACTGTGATGTTAAGGTCTAAACTTGAACCCACTTCCTGGAATATTTCAGTAAACCGCCACATATCTCCACATACACCATCAAGTGAGAATACCAGGGAGGTATCCCCGAAAGTGGGTTTGGGTTTATGAAACTGTGGTAAAGTTAGCTTCATATTCAGTTTTCCGGCTGTAATATCTCTCAGCAAAAGTAGGCTATGCCCCTTGGTCTTCCAGATTTCTTTATGGGTGAATTCTAATTAATATTTCAATGTTTGTGTGAGCAGTTCATGTTCAATAGTCCAGCTGTTTTGAATCAGTCACTGGAGGTGAATGAACACGGTGCAATTAATAAATATGTATAAAACACACATATGAAAGTTACATGGTGTGCATTGTCCCCCTTAGTTTAAACCCCACTAGAAACCACTTTAAGAAACATATTCCTATTAATTTCAATTTTTAAAAACTCATCTACAGTGACTATAAATTCTACCTGACAAATTACCAATATAAACAATCAAGGAATCTTGGTATCCAGAACCCAAATAACTGAAAAACCAAACATTATAAAATTTGAATAATACCTCAAGTCACAACACAAAACAATATCCCAAATAAAGCACCATATAAATGCCATATAAACAACCACCTGCAATAATGCAACAATAAATTTACTTGCCTCTTTCCTTTTCATCACCTGCTCTGAAAAGTGACCTTCCCTCTGGTATCACATCTTCATTGCAGTCTTCCTCATCTTCTTGGATATCCATCGCGTCATTGTCATCCGAACACCTGCCGTCCTCGGATACAGACAGCTTCCTTACCTTGTTAGAGGGCTCTACGAAAAAAAAAATGCCAATAACCCTTATGTCCAGATTCATGTGCAACCATTTGCATGGTTACTGCTTGGCCAGAATAATGACAGTATGGATCGCCATCATTTAAAAAAAAAAAAAAACTATCGGGACTCTAACGTGTAACTTCGCTTTGTTGTCACGGCACCATACCTTCAACAGCCCGCAAGGTGTACGTTTGATCCTCTGAGCCGTTCATTTCCACATCTGGCATCGTTCTTTCAGTGCCACTCCTCTTACGCCTTTTGCTGGAACCAAAATCTGATGGTGGGGAGGGGGAAATGGGAGGGGGTGGGTAAGCAAATGCTTTATGAATGTATTATAATGTATTATGAATCTGTTTATAAATCACTACAAACATGGCCTCAAGTAAAGTGTTACTGAATCTTGCACAACAGAGAGGAACTCCTCATGTAGAGCAGGGACAGGATTTGAACCTCCAGCCCTGGTAGTATCACCCAGCAACCCAACCCACTGAGCCACCATGCCACCCCCACATTAAATTAATGCCAACCAAAATAAAACGTTTCTGATAGCTATGGCATAAAATACAGTACAGTACCATGGCCAATTTCACTGTCATCCATTACTACATCTTCCTGATCAGAGTCTTTTGCAAGCGTCTTGCTTGGGGTCCCAGTTGTAGTGCGTCCCCTTTTCTTTATTATTGCTGTATTCGGGTTTTCAGTAGAAACTGCTGGAAATGAATAAAAATATACTATATACATGCACAAATAACATATTACCCACGTGTTAAAACCTGTTAAAGGTATGTAAGTAAAATGAATTATTACTAACCGTCACCTGACGAAAACATACGTTTTCTTCTTCTTGTTTCAGGGGGCATATTCGGGCCTGATTTTTAAAATCTTTACTATAAATTATTTAAAATCTAAACTTTTTACTTCCGGAAACTGACTTTAAAAAGTTTCGCTTTCGGGATTCACACGCTTTTCTCAGAACAGAACTGGTAATTAGCCGAAAATGGCATGCCCTCCTACTATAAAGACTGCTTCCAAATACAGTTAACATTAAATATTGTGAAAATAGTAAAGTCTGCACCCACTTCCGGGTGTAACTGCGCGCATAAGTGACAGCATCTGCAGCAGTCAGTCAAGTCGTCGCCCCGCCTTTTCTGCGCACTTCCAGATCACATGACTCCGGCCCGCCTATAGAGGACGCGGGCCATCAAGGGGGCTAGAACGAGGGGGAGACTTCCGCTCGATATGTTCGCTTATTGTGTCAAAATAACAGTTCGGTTTTCATACGCGATTGATGCATTTAATTGTATATTATATGCAGGAATGATCAAAATTGCTGTGATATATTACACTGACACCGGCGTATTTAATGATAAATTATATGAAAAAGTATATGTATTAATAGAGAAAGAAAAGTATGCATTTACCTTATTTTATACTTCATATATTTAAAATGTTTTTTTTTTTTTTTTTACCTATAGAGCCTACAATTTTCCTTACTTTAAATAAATGTTAATAATCCCAAATGAAAAAGCACGAGAGCTGCACAACCTATTATAGCATAGCTTGTTTCATGAAGGTGACAAAAGTAAATAAGGTAAATGGGAACAATATATCACACAACAGCACCTCAGCCCTCATAACGGTCTATTGTGTACAGAAATAAGTTTTTTTTTTTTTTTTTAAAAAAAAAAAAGAAGTTCAAATACTAATATTAATATTCTAAACTCCAGAACAACAATAGAAAATAGATTTACATTTCTGAAATAATTAACTCATCAGTTTTTTTCTGGTTGCAGAGCACTAACCCACAAACACTAGATATCTCAAATAGATAAAACATACATACATAACACAAATATAAAAGATTGTGTCGGCTTCAAACCTACTTAAAAATTCCTTTGCTTGAACAGAAAAAGTGTCAGACTCATACATTCTAATAACTCTCCTTGAAGTGTTAGATATCAAGTATAAGCATTACTGGGTTTCTAACATATAGTCCCCAAGAGGAAATTATCCCGCAATGTTTAACGTAGGTCAAATGTACTTGCATAAACACAAGAAATGTGTCAGTTTCAGACTTATTCAAATACATTATATTTCATAGCACATTTTACGTTCAATTCCCAGCAAACCTTTTGCTGACGCTTATTTGATATATCTGGCACTTTCTATTCAAGGACAGCTACTTTACGGAGGTTTGAAGCTGGAATAATCCTTAATATTTGTGTTATGCACATACATTTGACCTATGGGAAATCAGGGTTAAATTTGCCTTTGGGGGGACTCTGTTTAAAACCCAGCTAACCTTTTGCTGACACTTATTTGATATATCTGGCACTTGTTTATTTTCAAGGAGAGTTATTAGAATGTATGTAAGTAGGACTGAAACTGGCACAATCCT
This sequence comes from Mormyrops boulengeri, assembly GCA_026781065.1. Lineage (NCBI taxonomy): Eukaryota > Metazoa > Chordata > Actinopteri > Osteoglossiformes > Mormyridae > Mormyrops > Mormyrops boulengeri. Next base: position 14,546,340 of record JAODLD010000038.1, read on the forward strand.
TTAGATTTGTGTTATGTATATACATCTGACCTATGTGAAATCAGACTTAAATTCGCCTTAGGGGCAGTATGTTAAAATCCCAGCTAACTTTTTGCTGATGCTTATTTGATACATCCGGCACATGTTTTTATTCGAGTGGAGTTTCTTGAATGGTTTTGTGTAGGTTTTAAGCTGACACAATCCATTATTTGTGTTTATGCAAGTACATCTGACCTATGTTAAATATCATGGGCTAATTTCACCTTGAGGCAGTAAGTCATAACACAAAAATACTATACTTTCTCATTGACATTTGTTGTAAGGATCAGGTATTTCTGCTGCAGTTTTATATAGTGAAGGGGACGTTTCACCTTCTATGCTTCCGCGATGTCAGTAACCGAAGTCTTGTGGTAAAATCCCGTTATGGAAGTGACAGTGGCAACTTCTCCGCCTTCTCCAGTGCCGTAGTCTCCCATCGCTGCAGACCTTACGCGCACATACCAGCGCACGCATTTACGTTTAATCATCTTGTAAATAGACGGTAGGGTTTACGAACTACCCCAGCGTTTTTCATATAGCTAATTTTAGGTTTACAATGGAATAATATAGACTTGCCGAAAGATTTTATATGTGGGCGTGTGTCTGAAAGCTTAAGTGTCACGCCAGATGCATGAGAGTTGGCAGCCCTGAAAATTGGCACAGAATTAATTAAATTTAACTTAAAACTGAATGTACAATTCCATAAATCTGTGAAATGTAACAAAAACCATGTATACAGTATTTATTATTTAAAATTATTATGTAACGTATAGACGAATAGGTATATTTCACAATTTATATAAATATTTGAAAATAAATAAATCATATAATATCATTTTAACCTTCAATCCACAAACGAGGCTTAAAGGAATTCCCTTTTGCTACGAGAAATGCAGCAAAATCTTTGCGTAACATCACGAAGCCGTCACGCAAAGTGGATAAGTTTTTACTTTTTAAAATGACAACCGAAGTACTTTCGGTCCAGTATTTTTTCTTATTCTTGCTAGTTTCACGATACTTCGCTACCCGTATGGCAAGCCATTTTAAACACACCCCTTTCCTTTGTGTAATTGTATTTTAGATATCAAGAATTCTGTTCCCCCTACTTTTATTTTTACTAGTCATAATGAAATTTACAGATAACCAAAACTCTACTCCTACTATAGTAAAATAGTCATTTTAAATATCGGCATATCGCAAGCCAAATTGTCTTTTAATAGGACCCACTCGCATAACTTAAATTTTACTAGTAAAGATTACATCTAACTAGTAAACATTCAAATATTAAATTCATATTGCAGATATCTACATCTTAATTTTGACAACTTAATTTTTTAGTCAAGAACCCAGGTCCATATATCTATAATTTAGTTTTTATTAGTAAAATCTAATTACATAGGTCAGAAATAACACATCTTGAATGTGAATTTATATAGTAACAATTTAATTGCAGATATTTGCAACGGCATTCTGCTTTTTTAGTATCTGTATTACGAAGCAAGATTTTTTGCTTAGCCAGATAACTTAGATTCAAATTTAAGGCAGTCTGGGCTAGATGTACGTGAACTAAGATAAAATCCATTAAAACTAGGGTACCTTAAACCCGACAAGTTATCCGGCTAAGCAATAAATCCTGCTTTGTGAAAAAGGCTCTTCTTGTTCTCCGCTTAGTTCAGGGTACCCCAGATGATTTCTTACGCCACACTGGAATATTCAATGAATCTTTGTTGAAACTGCACCTGCGTTTTCAACTAAATCCAGTTACCGTGTCTGCTTAAAAACACCTAAATCCCAACAGAGGTCGCGATTTCCTTTTTTCTTAAACCGGCTCTGTACGTGGTCGGTACAGATTACGGAAAGATTAAGATAAACTTTACTGTTCCCAGGGGGAAATTATTAAAAGATGGTCATATTTTAAAAGACATCCCTACTTTTTTAATACTTTGAAATATTTCAGCCAGCAGCCTATTGCGTTATGAACACAGTCCTGCTGAAAAGTGCTTTATTCCCTCCTCTTTAGATATACACACATACACAATTAAGATCAAGGCTTGTGGGTCCAAATACAGGGTCATCATTTACCCAACACCAGGGTTAAGGGTCTTGCTTAGAAGCCCAACAGCAATCTGACTATTGAACCATACATCGTAGATAAACGTAGAGATTCAAACCAGCAGTTTTTTAATCACAGGCATAGAGGCCTAGCCCGCTGAGCCGCACACCAGCACCAAAACCTAATAAAGGGGAGAATGGACACTTTCTGAGAAGCACTTTAAGCAAAATTTTAAACTAATTTAGGGTTATACGTTTATCTTAGTTTTATCTCTTAAAAAAGTGTGTCTGATAAAATAACCTTTACTGCAGCCTTACTGTATATTTTTTCTTACTGAAATTTTCAGTAATTTGATACTAAAACTGGTTTAGCTAAATTCCTTCTTCTTTTGATAGAGCAGTCAGGATTAACACAAAAAAAGTGTAGCTCAATTTATTATTATTAACCCAAAGTTAAACTGCCTCTAAGCTAATTTCAGAACCAATCACATTGTTAAAATTTAGGTAACTAATTATGTACACATTTATAAGTGTCTACAACATTTTTAAATGACCCATTCTAAAACATCAGATATACTTTTTGCCTACCATAATTTTAAAAAGTGCATATAAATTGTGTGTTCAAATCATGTTATAATCAGAACTTGATAGAAGGCAGGATACACAAATTATCAGCACTCTGGCTAATACATAAAATGCAGCTCAAAAATCAATGGATATGTGAAATTAGTGAATTCCCTCCGTCCTATATATAATTATACACACTCACATATATATATACACACACACACACACATATACACTGAATGCTGAAAAGTACTAACCTGCAATCTATGCAAACAGAATAAGCATCTTTTATTTATAGCATAGTATTTAAGGTACAGATTTCAATAAAATATTAGTGAAGCAATCGGGCCATGATTCGCATCGTAAACCTTACAGTTAAATCGCAGTCCTTAAATGATCAAATCTACTGTAAAAAAACAGACAACTTCTGATCTTTCTATCTCAATGTTGTGCTAAAGCAGGTATATAAATCTTTAAGTTTATAAGTCATATTTCCTTTGTCCAAAACACAACCCTGAGGCAAATTATTGTTGATTGAAAGTTTCCCTTGATTACTTAAAATCAAAGTGTTTTCTGAAGGTAGAGCTCAACATTCTCGTGTTCTCAGCTTCTACAGCCCTTTAGCTCAATGTCCTTCTCTACAGCCACAGGCAGGACCAGATGCGAGATCCGACTCCAAAGCCCACCTAATTTATCAACGTCCATTTTATCAAAAGCGGCCGGCTCGGTGGAGGAGAGGAATTTGCCCTTGACGTGATCCTGAACCATCTCCTCGACATCGCTCAGACTCATCTGCGGTTCCAGCTGCTCGACCTCCTCAAGCAGCACGGTGAAGATCAGAGAAGCTTCCTTAAAAGCTGCATTCTCATGGTCACAGTATCTGTAAAATATGAGCGTGGACCCTGGGGGTAACTCCTCAAACCGATGGATAACCGCTGGACCCATCTTCATGCCAAAGGCTGTTTCCAGCTTCACATCAATGTCCAGCTTAACTTGGTCACTGTCTAACAAGGCCTTGCTGGTTCCGTCGATTTCGAGTACAGAAGTGTTGAGAGCAGCAGATAAGGCACCGGCTATGTGGACAGCCAGGCAATGTAGCGTCTTCTCGGCTCCACGACCCGACGTCAGGATCATGCTGACCGGTTCTGTAGGCCTCTTTGCCTCTAGGTGCCGCGTAAGATGGATTTCACTCCTCTGCCACAATGCTGCCCTCTGGCTGGGATAGCTGAGCTTTACTCTTGCAATTTCTTCACGAAAAATGTCAGCTCTTCCCTTGCTTGGTACAGGGGGCGGGCTTGATGGAAAGCGAAGCCAGGTGGCAGCCAAAATAGCCAAAATACACACAAAGGCTGGCACTACGAGCAAAGATTGATAAAGGTTAGTACGAGTTCTTTTATTATTATATATCATTTAAATAGTCCCTAACAACTCACAAATATTAATACAATTAAATGTATTCAATTACTTTCAGTGTAACTTACAATATGCCCTTACAGAAACCGCGGTACTCCTTCTGTGATATGTTGGGGGTGCATCGATACCGGCATCCACATCTTCCTGCTCTCTTTGGCCTGTAACTGAAAAGGAAACTTGTTGTTCTTGTAAAACATATTAATGATGCAAGGTAACAATTTTCTATTCTTTTCAAATTTCAAATTTTATTTTTTTCAGGGGATATAAAAGGATCCGTGCATCATCTTCAGTTACCTGGTTCCTTAATAATTATAAACTCACGACAGAACAGGATGTACGTGCAATACAGCGCCTCGGAAAGGCAGGTAGCACGATAACAATTCTCCCTACTCTTATACGGCATCATACATTAAATACTTAGATCACATGATTCCGGGACAGTTGTAGGCAATTATACTCATCAATAAGGCGAAACACATAGCAAAGGCTGCCACAATTGATGCTCTAATACTGTATTTCCCATGTTCTACCTCCGGTGCATCTCTTAGGACCGGTTTATACTCAACACTCGCAACACGTCGACATCATGACCACCAGGCACTTCCCCTGCCAGCTCCATATGTCTCTTTTGCACCTACATGAGAGATTAATGCTACGCGTATACAAGAGATGTAGTACACCAAACATCGTGGAGGCAGTACGGTCGCCGTTTGTCAAGGGGCTGCGTGTTTATCAACGGTACAGCTGGTATTAAAATAGTTGTCATTGTGCAGAATGGGAGGATGACTGTTTTCATCCACCATGTCATATTCGAAGTGCGTTTGCCTCATCTGTCAGTCTACCATCGCA
>JAODLD010000038.1:14584131-14601027 GCA_026781065.1 Mormyrops boulengeri
AACCACTTGAGTACTATTTGACTGTGACTCTTTACTCAGCTGGTTGGTTGAAACAAAATCCTGGTCTGGATTTTTACCACCACCTCTGACCACAACACGTCATAAAACAAAGCAGCAATAACAATGAGGCATCACTGGCCACGATGCATACATGGCATGAAGGACTCGTGACAATGTATTTTGTTCCTAACCTTTCCTTGAGAAAAAAGGATGTGTTTTACAATATGTCACTCTTAAACTACAACTCTTAGCTTACAGCTTCCTTGTAACTATTCATAAATACCCTGAAATTTACATTTGTGAATTTGGCACAGTACTTGTATTGGATCAATACTCACATCTGTCTTTGAATATGACTCACATCTGTCTTCAAATATGATATATTACAGCAGTTTAGATGATGTCATAAAGTCACTGAGAATTGCCTGGATCAGCCAAGTATCAAACGTGATCCAAACACAGAGAAGTGAAACTTGAAAATGGTCTAATAAGTCTAATATGCTACACAGAAAGAATGATATGTGAAGTTATCAAATTGTCCTTTACGGGATGGGTAGTTGGATTGTACTGGAATTTTATATTGAATGTGGTTTGAATTTGTAAACGTTTTATAACTTTATAAGTTGAGCTTTTCATCAGTGTTTCATCAGCTTTTCGGATCTTGATGTCATGGCATTGTTCTACACAGTGCGTCGGTGAAACCTTGGAACAATCAATGCACTCGGTGCGCTAAACAGAAAGACATTTATTAAACAAGAAATACTTGCCATTACATCAATAAAAAAATATATCGGAGCAAATTTGTCGGTTTTTTACGGGATAATTTACCTTTTTAGTTAGATTTTTTTGAATGTGTATTATACAGTGTGATCATTAAGCAGAAACACAGAAATGTGATATGTGTGTTTTCTCTGAATATCCTCGCCCTGTGGAAAGAGATGGCATAGAAAGTGTTGTTGCGCCGATGGAACTCTTCAAACAGATCACTGTAACTTTCATAGGAGCCACAGTACACCTGAAGCTCTTTACTGGAGCCCCTAGGGTGACAGGAAACAGATCTGTAATTACAGGCATATTAAGTTGCCTCTGAATCGTCAGGACACATCCTATTAAAATGAACGGAGAAGAAGTTACATTGAATTGAATTGTTCTGATCCGGTTAGAGAATGACAGCCTCTGCAGAACTTTACCACCTTTTGAGCAGACAACTGGAGATGTTATAAAATAATAATAATCGTGCAAAAACTTTAGACTACAGCGTAGAGTATTTGGTACGTTACTGTGAGCAAATTGAAAAAATTACAGGAGCATTTCGAAACATACATATTCCGATCAATCATTCCAATCAGCTTTATGTTTAAATAAAAAGATATATTTTTGGAAATAGCATCGGATGCAGATATATGCAATTACAGTAATATTATAATGCTTTTTTAAGAGATTACGCATCTAAAGTGTTTACTCAAGAATAGAAAAGACTTTCAGACAAATCTGGGGACCTTATGGAGAGAATTGCAGCCCCGCTGGTCTTATCTGATGTTTTCTATCAAAAGGCAATCAGGGGGAGAAAATGAGTCACAAACCAGCAGGGTTTACAAACACATGGAGTACTTACTGCAGGGTGCTGTAACCGTCATGCATCCAGAACACCACAACTACAGGGTCAATGTTAGCATGCAACCACTATGTACCACATACCTTGACAGTACTGTTATTATTTCACATAAATCATATTTGTTGTGGTAAAAACATTAAAATGGTAAAATTAAACTGGATTCCTCCTTCAATGAAAATTCTCTACTTTTCTACTCATTCCTGCCTTTAGCTTCAGTATTTATACTTTGTACAGACTAAAGAAAACCAATTAAAGGCATCTTTAAATCAGGTATATTGGAATAAAGGCTTTACAGCAGAATTCTACGTTAATTACGTTAATGCCAAAAGTAACATATTTATCTGCATTGTTTATGGTTAAGCAACAATTATAACTTGAACACTGAATATTTTAATACTCAATTTAGGGGTGGCGATATGGAAAAAATATCATATTACAATTTTTTTTTCACACAGGATCATGATCCACGATCTTAACAAGATTCTTTTTCATGCTGGTTTTTAAGACCATTCTTCAAATTACTGAACAGTAACTGTGTTGGTTTTGGAGAATCCAAACGAGTTCCATATCAATGATGTGGATTTCTTTATAGGGATCACCTTCTCCATGCCGCCCTTGCTGCCACGTCACCAAATAGGGAAGGTGTTGCTTGTTGCTCATTGCACGTTGGGACGAGGCTACGAAAGGGAGAGGAATGAATCCAAGGCACTATCTACTGTTTGCTATTACCGGATTATTGATGTGTCGAAATGGATTTGGCTAACAAAACAACTTTAGATGCATATATGAGCCAGAAAAGTGCAACTGATCAAATGAGCACTGTATAGCATTGCTTTGCGGTGCCCTCATGGACTAACAGAAAATTTTGCACTTCATCCATCCATCCAACCATCCATCCATCATACTGCTTTTCCAGTATAAAGTGAACCTAAAGCCTTTTTCAGGAAGTGCAGGACACAAGGCAGGGGACACCCTGGACAGCATGTGACCCCCAGCTTGTGACAAAGAATTAATTTAATGTTTTATGAAGAAAACGTCAAGGCATGAAATCCATTTATATACATTATTTACACCAGTTTACAAAGATGTCTTGAACCAGAACTTGATCACAGATCAGTGCAACACAGATATTAATTCTACTGGAGAGTCTATTTTTCATTTTTGTTTGTATTTATCTTTGTGTGAACTGGCAGAAGGTCGCGCAATTGGCACAGAAACAGCCATTGTGTTACCATAGCAATTGATTACGAAGCCCTATGCCAACAGAAGCCTCAGTTAATGTGGCCCAGCTGGCTATGATTGGATGAATTACATTGTTAGGCGTAATTAGGACCAGCTAGCGATGGGGAAGAGGGGGTCACTAAGGACCCTGGGAGCTAGGGGCAAGCTGCCTGATTGGACATTGGCTTTAGGTCAGCGTCTGTATTTCTGTACATTACACCATAATAATCCTGAAATTTATCAGACATACAAATATATAACAGGTACATGGGGAGTATGTTACTTTGGAAAAAATGTGTTTTGGAAAAAAAATGTTTACAAATGTTAATGGAAGTAGCAGTGATTATAAGAAGATCTTATACCACAATTCTGTTGCGCATTTACAGTGAGCTCCACATGGGGCCTACCATCCGTTAATATGTCTCCTTCAAAGCTAAAGGCAGTGCTAATAATGCCAGTGATTATCACTGGCAATCTGTTTCACAGTGACAGTTTCACTGCCATTGAGGTATGTAACTACACATTCAGCAGCAAGGACATAGGATAGAGTTTGATATTAGTGGGGGCACAATAATTTAAATGCAAAAGTCTATTTTGGGGGGTGAAGGGTGTGAGCAAAGCTAAATCAAATACTGGGGGGTACTCCGACGCCCCTCCTCAGTGGTTAAACTGGTCTTTGCCTGGGATAACAGGCATCCAGACCTTGGATATTATTTCAGTTCTGCATCTCAAAATGTGACTCACTTTGGAGGTCACGCTTCCACTGAGAGATCTCCACAACGAGACGCACAGAAAATGCACGTCTGAGGGGTGGGGACACCCCGTGTTGGTGCTTTGGTCCCTTACACTAAGAAGAAGAGACCTTGGGTGAGGGCAGGAACTTCAGGCGAGAGAGAGGCAGAGAGGGATGGCTCGATTGCCACAAGGGATCAATGTAGAAAATTGGAAGCAATCAGAGAGCAAAAGAGCAGTGAGAGGAAACAGATCCGGGGCTGAATCAGTGATGTCCCACAGCATAAATCAAACAAGCTAGGAATTTGACCACCTAGATTGTTTTTAGTGACTTTTTTTTGTTTTCGCAGTTGCTGGAAAATGCGTGACTGGCTACAAAAAGCGGAGATGAGTCATTTCAGGAACTGCAAAACAATTTAAAAATCTTCCCATAGAGAGGCAACAACAAGCCTGATCATCAACACTCTGACTGTCAGACAAATGTGAGCAAATGAACACTGCTGCCTCTGCTGAAAGCAAATTATTACACCAGACCAATCTAAAAATGTACAACAATTTACTTCATTAAACTCCATAAGTCTGCATTGGACAGTAATTAATGTTGCTGTCAATTATAAACACGTGGTAGAAACATTAAATACATATAAAAAATGTTCCCTGCATACTGTGGAATTCTGATTGCTATTTGAATGCACTGAACCTCACTAGCCAGAAAGTAAACATAAAACTCTGGAATCCTCTCCAAAAGAAATTTCTAGAAAGATTCCTTTTACTAAAACTAATCTTTGCGGGACCTCATAACTAAAAGGAATTTTAATTTTGTTCTGTACATTATTTCAGATGTAATTATTTCAGGCTCATCTTTTTTTAATTATTTTTACAACAAGGAGCTTGACGGTGGATGATGAAAGATGGATCATTATCGGTAGTAGTTTTTGTATTATTAGCATTATTAAGTAGCTTGGTGTCAGTTTCATCCAGTGATTCATTTTTACTCAATACATTTAACTGGCTGGGTTAGCACCACGCCACCTGCTGTGTAAAAGACTAGGTTTTTGCAATCTCACTGGAACACACTGCAGTGCTGGAATACATAGACCTAGACGCTCCAGAGTAAATTACATCCCATTTGCCTTGATGCCACCTTGACAGGAAGCCCAGTGGCCCAGGGCTCACAGTAGGCAGAAGATCAAAGCTCAGAGATCCTCTGGAGCACAAACGGTCTTCCTCGTCGATTCCCTTTCATGAGCAGCAGTTGTGCAAGGAGTTCACTTTGAAAGCAGTGATGACAAGTGCTTTTCACACAGAAGTGGGCTGACCTCTGTAGTAACACGGCCCTTTAACCTGCATCTGGATCAGTTCAGGATGTATTTGAGAATCCATCTTCCTGAGCAACTGGTTAGTCTGGCGGTCCAGTTTTCATCACTTAACTATAAACTATACCAAGGGACCCATGAAAGCACATGGAAAGTAGGAATATTTTACCTTATTAGAAAACAATTTAGGTTAGCAAAATAACAACCTTTATTAAATGAGCACAGAAGTTGGTCAGAAAAAGTCACATACAAACATTCTTTATATTTCATTTAAATGCTTCTACTTGACATGATTTTCTTTTCAACTGTTTTTTTTTTCCCAAACCAAGCTTCCGTGTCTGAAACCAAAAAGTGCCAAAAGCAATTGGCTGGACAGGACAGCCTAAACTACGCACCAAACACACTCCGATGCAGCCACATGTGCACAACTTTCAGTCAAAAGACGAAACGAAATGGATAGCAGAGGCTCTGAAATTCAGAAGGTCTCCATTAGAGTGTTTCACACGCAGCAGGACCGTGCAGGACCGTGCTCAGAACCCCAGGAGCTCTACTTCAGATCGTTACCAGCTGAATTATTTACACATCTCTATTGTATGAAGGACCTAACATTCTGTACACATTGTAGCATGCCTATAAGCATAACGAATAAATCTTTTTTCATATAAATAAATTAGTCCAAGGTGTCCGGATTAGTGAGAATGTCCAGATTACCTCAGCCATTTTCATGCAGAATTGCCTTCCATCAATCTTTCTTTCCATCCATCTTATTCTCTCCTCTTCGTGTCGACTGACCCACTCACGAAGTTCATAAGATATCCTTCAAAAGAGAGTGATTACACACCCAAGTGACCAACTGAACATCTACAGAATGAGTCAAGAGGTTCAGCTACTGTGCAGCTAAGTGTCAGAATATCCAAGACGCCTGAATGATTCTAAACGTGGTGTGATTAGTGGTGCCATACACAGTGGCTCCAGCATCACAGAGTGAGACGCTTTGAGGCCAGAGTTTATGGAGAATGGTGCAATAAACAAAAAGAAGCCAGGTGTACTTTTCTGTTAATGAGTGAGGTCAGGGGCTAATGGTCAGACTTGTTAAAGCTAAGCGGAAGGCCACAAGCACAAAAATAACAGCTCAGTGCCACAGCAGGGTGCAGAAAGACATTGTGAAATGCACAACTTTGCAGACAAAACGGGGACCTACCTGGTACTACTCAGGGGTACCTATAATAACGTCATGAGTGCACATGAATAGGATAAACCTTCATAGATTTACTCTATGCTTTAGGTTAACACTTGAAAAGAATCTTTTTTTTTTAATTTTTACATGAAATGTCAGCATCTTTGAGCAGTTACTGCTTTTAGATCAAAAGGACCACAAACCAGTGGATAAACAGATCTATCGAGGATGACCTGAGGGCTTAAACCCCTTTGTTCATTGTCAGAACAAAATTAAAAATAAATGGACGGAGGAGAAAACTACAGCGAAATTTCATAGCTTTTTTTCTTTGCACTCCACACTTGAACATCTGTAGATTTTTGCACTTAGGTTGACGCTGGCATGAAAACAGGATGGAGGCGGTTGGTGCGGAGGTGAAGACAGTGCAGTGCAGAAGCACAACTTCATACTAACTGTGTAGACTTCTGTTGACATCTGGCTGGCAGGGTGGCGTGGGATACCTCTTTACCATCATCAGTGCTTTTTCTTCTGACATGGAGTACGCAGAGCCGGAGGGTGGTGATTCTCACACCACGTAGGTGCTTTTTCTGGAGCCAGGAGCTTCTGTAACGTTACCACTGCGGGAACTCGGACTGATTTTAGTTCCCCAAAAGTATATCTTCAACCATTTCCCGGAAGGTAATTTTCATTTGACCACGAACTACTGGAGTGGGCCTTGTAGTGAAGTAACTTACTGATTGGTTGACCACAAGCACCGACGCTAACTGGGAAGTTTTATGGAAATGCAGGGAAAAGTGACAAAAGCAGAGGAGCAAAAACTGAGCAGATGGAATCGTTTTTGTATCTCAGTTACGTTGAATTACATTTGATGCATCTCCAAATTCTGCATCGGAAAAATTGATTGATAAGTGATATACTTTTGTCTAATATCGCCCGTGACAGTGGCAAAACTTATTATTAGTGGAATAATGTTACATCGTTTCTGTGGATAACGAAAGATCTATCTGTTGGCCAGATTTAATAATGAATCATAAACATGTCACGGGTTGTATGAATAAAATATAAATAAAAGTCTATGTCCTGTTTTTTTGGTCCACACATTTGATCCCCCCAATAACTAACTAATAACTAACAAAACAACTTGTTCATCCTCCATTGTTTTGGGGTGGGGGTGTAGTTTCGTATGAAATTATGTGTCAAGTTTAAACTTCCAGCTCTTTGCATCTCCCATGCTATTTAACATAAAGGTCACAGTTCCAGTTGTGCGGCGCGAAAGCGACACACAAAAGTGGGCAGGAGCTACAAATGCTCAGAACTAGGAAGGAGGTTCCTGAACTTTGTTGGGAAAGAGCCTCATGTTACAAAACTTCCATGGCTCAAATAATACACAGCCTCTGTATGTTTACCTTCCCACATGTTGGGCTATCGTGTTAATGTGTACAAAATCCCGTAATGATCCCCCAAAAGAGCACCACTGCCCCCCTGCCCCCAACTGCAATGGAGGAAAACAGTATGCGATGCTTCTAAGGAACTCAAAAGACCCCGACTTTAGACTCCTTCTTTGGGGACAGGGCCAACCCGAACTCCACCCAGCAGAAGACAGCCTATCCTCTAAGGACCGTTTGCATTCAAAAGAAATGTCATGAGTCTTCTGAGACATTATTTCCAATGAGCAGGCCTGATTAGAGTTCAGCTGACATCTGCAAACCTTGGAAGATGGACGTACAAACGGCCGATACTGTAAATAGAATCAGACCCGGTTTATTTTAGAATGGCCAACTTTCAATATGGAGGCAATTAAATGCATTCCAATTTGTAACATGCCAAAAAGATCAATAGCAAGAAACACACATGCAGATTAACCAAGATTGCAGCAGGGGGAGATTGATTTTTTAATATATGCTTTTTTAAGTTAAAAAAGGCACAAAACTACAAATTGTTCAATTACTGCTTAACATTATCAATGCTAACCATATCCTGATGTTTTGCCATTTGGACGCTTGAGAGGAACCTACCAATCACTTAATAAGATGGTTGAATAGTGTGTAAGTTAAAAGTAAGGAAGGGTGACTAAAAGTTTGGGGAACATTATCACTGCTTAAAACAAAAAGTCCTGTTACCGAGGAAGGCAGATGCTTTGTGACACACCAGACTGGACACCAGGCCATTGCAGAACAGACACTCACACACACACACAATCACACGCTGTGAGTGACTCAGAGACACCCTACCGCTAGGAGGAAAGCCGCATAACAGAGGAAAACATACAAAGTCCACACACACGAAGCCAGGGGTGGGATTCACACTCACATTCGGGGGGGGTGTGAGGCCACAGTACTGCCCATTGAGCAGGGGAGTGGGAGGGATACACTGGCAGAGTCAGCCCCTCCCCCAGCAAAAACTACCAGGGCCCATATTTCTTCAGACTAAAAATACTAACCCAAGTGAGGTGCCCAAGGTAACATTTGGTCAGGCCCTCTCAACCCCTTAAAAAGTAACAGTTATCCCAAAATCAGAAAGAGGTTTATTCGCCATGCAAGATCACACCTGGAAGGAATTTGTCTGTATTTAAAGGTTTCAGAGGAGGAATTATAGGGTTACGGGGGTTATTAAAATATTCAGCCTTATACTTAAAAGCAAATAAGAGCAGAACTACTGCAGGATCCTCCAACGTGAATAAGAAGCTTTACCTGTCAGGGCTATGGTCGCTCGGAGTGTCAGATGTTTCAGGGGCGGAGAGGCCCAGCCGACCATTATGAGTAGGAGTGGCCAAAGCTGAGAGCTTGGAGATATGTTCACCCTGACGCAGGCTGGGGGGGGGGGAAATATATTAAAATGGCTGAGGTGCGAACAGAATGTTATATACAGTAGCTCTGAACCTCAGACTACAACCAAAACAGCAAAGAGCTGGGACAGCGTTACATATGAGCACCCAGTAAGATCTTATTACACATCATCTCAAAACACCTGTAATGGTCATTTAAACTCAATAAATAGTACATGGTTCAGCTGGGGGCCTTATTTAAGTCTCTCAATAAATCACAGGCTCATTTCACTTTTATAAATGTTTATATAACGAGAGACGAAAATGTTATTATACATATTAGTTACAGTACACGGCGGTTTTTGGGTCAATAAAGAATAAGCAAGCAATGTATAATAGCCTATAAACATGGGCAAATCGATATTTTATTTGATTGAATAACCAAAGCCATAGTATGGGTGAGGAAATATATAAACTCACTACACGGCAGGGTTAGGGTTTGTATTCAGAAATTATGGGATGCAAACAAGCAGCTGCAGTACAATGGTGAAATAGGTAGAGGATAGTCGCTTTAAGAACAGTGATACCAAATGAAAATAAGTCACAATCTGGGAATACTTTGACAGCGAATGCCGATAGCCAGCGGCCTCAAGCAAAGCATTAAAAAAGGATAGAAAACCCTTTCTTTTTGAAAACACAGAAAGTTAAATTCTTACTGAAAGGAGCAGACACCTCTCCAGATATTGTGAAACATTTAGTCAATCAAAGCTTACTTTTTGGCACCAAATAATGTAGTTATTACTACAGTACAGTTACACAATAACTTCATTTTAAAGATTGTCTAAGGCATAGATTTTTCAGTACATTGATACATGTAACCTGTAACCAGCCCGCCGCCCTGTACAGTATAATAACAAATAAGATTTAGTAAAAATAAAAACATACCCATAAAGCACTACAATGCAAACTGGAGGGGTAATGAGCAGTGAGGCTGTTACACTGTAACACATCGGGGAATAAACATCCCAGACCGTTCTGTGGTTCCTCAAACAGGACATGGGATGTTAATTGCACAGTGATTAAACCTAATATTTAAGTAGTTTCTAAGGGCCTGTCCAGATCCCTAGAAATAAATACTGTCCACATTCTTTTTCCCTGTACCATTATAAACAAAATAAATCTATAATTATAAGACTGCTGAACGGAATTTAGTTGTATTAAATCAGTGTTTGCCTTGAGATCACTGTTGCGTTTTCTACTGGATATGTGGATGAAGGTAACCAAAGCCAGGCAACATGATCACCTCACTGGACCGATGCTCAGCGCAAGGAACAGCAGGATCACAAAGAGACAGAGATTTGAGTGTTTGGGGGTCGCTTGACTTCAGGGTGATATTCTAGGACATAAAATGAAATGTGATGCTCAATTTGCTTTGCTTTTTCGAAATGGCCCATTTGATTACTACAACATCTGGCACAATGAATTTTTGTCATTATATAGGACTAATTGTCAGTTGTCTGAACTGCTTATTTGCCATAAAGAGATGGTAACATTGAACTCTGGGTGCTTAGGAAGACACAGGGTCAATGTCCTGATACGGTTACATCTGGTTTCTGCTGAAGACCGAGTCTGCAGTCCACACCCTCACCTCATTCAAAAGACCCTCAAGCTGCTTCCTCAGGGTCCCATTCTCGTTTTTCAGCTTCTCATTCTCAAACAGCGCCACCTGGAGCCTGGCCTCCAGCCCCATCATGTACACCTTCTTCTTCTTTCGAGACAGAGATGCAGATTTGCGGTTTTGTATCATTCGCTGCTGCCTTGTTGCCTGGCAGAAGTCAACAAATGCAAGCTTTTATACTACAGAGCTACCATAATAACGGCATGCAGATTTATTTACTACAGAGCTACCATAATAACGGCATGCAGACTACAGAGCTACCATAATAACGGCATGCAGATTTATTTACTACAGAGCTACCATAATAACGGCATGCAGATTTATTTACTACAGAGTTACATGCAGCGTAAGATACATAACAAACACACATAAGTACATTGTTGCAATGCATAAGACAAGATCATTTTTTATAAAACATCCCGTTATTAGCTTGTTATCAGACAAATAACTTAAAAATGAAAGCTTAAAAAACCTTATTAGATTGAACAAAACTAGTCAGAGTTTTTGTCTTGTCACCTTAATAAAAGGATTTTGTTATGATTGTCGATTAGTTACATTTATTTTAGATTTAGTTAATTAGCATAAAGCCATCAATAAGTTTAAAGGTTATTAACCAGAATGAGCATGGTGCAACGAGCAGTTCCCAGAATGAACATGAAATCCTCCTATCCATCACGCACACACACACACACACACACACACACACAATCACACACTATGAAGACTTTCAAGTTGCCAATTTGCATAATTGCATATTTCTGGGCTGCAGAGTATCTGCAGAGAATCCTGCACACACACTAAGCTGTGGAAAGAATGTGTTTTACTTTTTTACAAAACACAGTAACTTGGGAAGATATGGGTCAGCACAGACTGCCACAATAATGACACGGGAGAGGCAGGCATCCTGGGAAGATTCCATCGCCCTGTAGCATTTGGCTGCATGACAGGAAGCGCTGAGGAACGGCCCATCAGAGTGGGGGGGTGCAACCCTACAGTCATTTACCACACGCCACAGCCATAGCCATCACAGCCTCCACAACAGGTGCGTCAGCCAAAGTGGAAAGAGTGATGGGGGAATCATAACAAGCGTGCCCTGACCAGATATGATGTCATAATCACTACAGCATGTGTCTCAGCACTTCCTGCCAAGGCACCCAATCCACTGCTCCATTCCCCAGCTCACTTTATCGGTGAATCCCGAAGGGACATTCCTGTGCTATGACCTAGACCTAGTCCTAGTCCTAGTCCTAGGCCAAAGAGCAATTTAAGCAGGACCACGTCAATGCAGGATGTTAATAGTTCGATCATTTCCACAATGAAATAAAAAATATTCTTGTTGACAAAATCGATGATTAAACAAATGATCTTGCTAAAGGCCAAAAATATTCTACATTGCTGTGATGGAGCCAGAGACAATTAAGCTTGTGATCTGACTCACGTCCCCAGTGAACAACATTTACAATGTGAGCCGTGAAACACTCAGCTTATCTTTTGTAAAATGTAGCCCTGCTCTCCTAGCCAGTCCACATTTTTGTTGTATTCCAGCAGCTACATGTTTAATTCTAATTCTCAGCTAATTATGAATGCCCAGTATACATTACCTGGCTCTAGCCTGTAGGAGGTGGACTGGAACACGGACTAGCTGTGTGGAGAGCTGAGACAAGGGCGTAGGAACTAGGGGGAACATCAACCCCCCAATATTAATTTGGATTAATTCATTTCCCATAAGAAAGAGACCTTTGTATTTAAATTATTAAGTTTCCCCCCCATACCAAACTCTCTCCTAAGCCATTGAGCTGAGGATTGGGTTGAGAAACTGTAACTTATAGTATATAGTATAGTAACTAGTAGAAATAGTAACTTTTTGTTACCCAGACCCTTTGCATAATATAGTATTCTCTCCTCACACAACCACCAGGTATTTGTTTCAATAAGGCACAATATTGTAAAAA
The DNA here is from genome assembly GCA_026781065.1 of Mormyrops boulengeri. Taxonomy (NCBI): domain Eukaryota; kingdom Metazoa; phylum Chordata; class Actinopteri; order Osteoglossiformes; family Mormyridae; genus Mormyrops; species Mormyrops boulengeri. The sequence continues at coordinate 14,596,587 of JAODLD010000038.1, forward strand.
AAAAAAACTGTTTCTTTCGCACTCTTTATCACGTCATGTTTCAATATTGCCTGAAAAACTTTGACATTGAAAAAACAAAACTCCAGTAAGGTATTATGACTGATCAAGGACCAGAAATATTGTCTAAGAATGGAAGTTTATAATAGTTGCCTAAGAATTGTAGTTTCTGGAAGGATTAATCATTATTTGACAAAAAGGGGAAATGCAATAACAAAAAACGCATTTTCTTTTTATCATAGTTGAATTTTGTCGCTTGCTGCAAACCCCAACTTCATGGTTTCATGACTGACAGGTGTGAAGGTCTGACCAGCTGTGTTTTAGGGACATCCCTTACGGGAAAGATGGTTCCCCACTGAGCCGTTTTGTAATAATCCCGCAGAAGTATTTTGTTTCAAGCAGTTCCTTAGGTGGCTGAACATAAACAGCTTGTGCTGAATGATTCGGCTGTCGGGTTTTATGTACAACTGTTACATCTGTTGCATTAACCAGGTTCAAAAAACATTTGACTTTAAAACATTCAATTAAGCAATCAATATTAATTAATTTTACAAATTCAGAAGCCTGTAGTGCACATGGATTCAACGACCTTTAGTTGTTTCAGGTACACTTAGAATTGGATTGTACTTCGTAACGTGAATCATAATCAAAACAGAGTGGTTAGTAGTATTAATATAACTACGTTTTCTGTCAATAATTACAGATGGCATTTGGAGTTTTTCATTAAAATTTGGTGAACAAAGTAATTAACAATTCCACCAAAAAGACCTGAACGAATATCCTAATCACAGCTAATCACACAAACATTTACTGATTTTACGGAATGACTACGTCACAACAAATAATACAGGTTATCATTTTCATCCTTGTTCATAAATTTAACATGACGCAGTTGGATTAGTTCTGCTAATGATATACATAATATGTATAATAATTTTTTTTAAATATACAAAAAATAAGCTTATTAGCACACTTTATTTCAGGGTAATGTCAAACGCTGTGTTTCATGAGGAAAACAAGAAAGGAATAAAATAATAATAATAATAATAATCAATTTGTCTGAAATGAGTGGATACATTGAAAATGAAAATACCTTCTATACCAATCCTGCTGCTTTAAAATAACAGAAGGACATTATTCAATAAATGTCAATAATGTTTTAATCTGAGGAAATTCTTAGAATTTAATTCAACCTAAAAACAGCTAACAATTTCTACAGGAACCGGCATGGGACAATAAACAAATGAAAAACTTGCAGCCTGCATTTAATGCGGCCAAAAGCTTTCAGAGTCCAGCTTCACCTAATTTACAGGGGCAGGCAATCTAACAACAGTCCATAACGTCTAATCGCCTCGCCGATTAAGTTATTTGGGTTCGACCCACAATGTTTTATTCAGTCTCCTAAGAAACCTTTTTGTGTCTGGGAGGCCTGCCATTTTGAGGTCCTGGGAAAAAGACAACTGTTTAGTTACCAGACTCTAGAGTCTTCAGAGCTCACAATGGACATGTGGCACCTTACGCAATAACAGAAACATTCTACCCTCCCTGAAGACAGTCTAAATAAAGGAAGTCAAATTCTGTAAAATGGGAAACCATTCGCACACAACAGTCATTCCCATGACATAAAGCTAAAATAAAGTTTTATTTACATACACATTCTTCGGGTCAGTATTGAAAAACACTGACTGTATTAATGGGAAATTGTTTTAAAAATTTATACACATAAACATAAATCATTCAGGTTAACTATGAGTGTTTAGAGTTCTGAGCTGCAGCGCTAATTGTGCAAATTCAGTGTGACAACTTGATTAAATGTGCAGCTGTGTACAGATACTATCTCACTGGAGAATACAAAGAGTACACAGCTTGGTTTATCTGTTTTAAGGCACAAACATCCAAATTTCATAGCCCCGTAAACTAAATACGTACTTTTCATTTTAGGGTAAGTAAATGGATGGAGTATATTTGTTGATACTGGCATTGACTTGCATACATTTTTGTTTTTTAAAAACCATGGACAAACGTGGAACCCATGACAATTCTGAAATGATGCTAGTGGTCGGGTCCATTAGTTTGAAAGGAAATTTTACAAGAAATTATTCACTAGATATTTTACTCATATAATTAGCTGTAATTAGGATAAGTTGTTACATGCATTTTTAACAGCTGCTGAAAAACCTTGTTTACAAAGAAAAGCCACTGGGGGGGGCAGGGTGAGACTCGGGGGGCTGAGCCTCTGTGCCAGTGATCGTAAGGTTGCCAGTTCTAGCCCGGCCTCAGTATATCTGCTGGTCTTTAAGCAAGGCCCCTAACCCCCAGCTCCCTGGGCGCCGCTGCGGTTGGCTGCCCTGCCCGGCCAGCTTGCTCTCACATGCAGAGTAAGTTGGGGGAGGCGTAAAGAGAATTTCCCCACAGGGTCTAATTAAGTATCCATTATTATTAATTAACCAGTCAACAATCACACCTAGCTTATAGAATACCAAATGGCATCCATAATTTGTTGTGGTTCCCTTTTTACAGCTTTTGGATTGGACAGGTACCATAATTGTATATATGCCACTAGTCCTCAACCATTATGTTATGGAAGGAGGGGAAAAACAAACGATAATAAAAAGAAACTCATCAAAAAAAGGCTAAAATCACTAGTAAATGTTATTGTTATTTCATCACTCTGCAAGAGGCAAGAAGAACAACATCCACAAACACGATGCTGTAATTCAAATATAAGAAAATATACGAGGCCTTTAAACGATTTAAAGGGAAAACTTCCAGCACTTGCAGTGAGCCTTAACTACAAACTGACACCCCACTGTGCTCATGCAGACTCCATAAACCCAAACTGTGCATCCGCTAGCTTGGCCATGAACTGGAGGCCTATTCCAGCTCCTCAACGGCAGCCTCCGCGTCACCTCACACACTTGCAGAGATTGCAGCTCTTTTCCCGCTGAGCCGTTTTGCTTTGGAATGTTGAGACAAAATGCATTAAAACAAATGGAAACGACACCAGGAATTCACTTAGCGGGCTGCCAAGTCCGGGAGCGCTGCAGGAGTCCGGGAGCGCTGTCGGGTTCGTCTGTAAGGACGTCCTCCATCTCACAGCGGGTTTAAAGGAATAAAAGCGGGAACCTCACCAGAGGCCACTTAATTATCACTCTGAAAACAAAAACCTCCTGCGGAAAGTGGTACTAGACAACTCCAGTCGAAGCATGCAGGTCATGGTGTCCATGGCCACCAAACAAATGACTGCTTAGCATCAATGCCTACTCCACAAGACAAACAAGCATGTCATGGAATCCACAGGAATACTCTCTCTGTCGCCATGAAATCTGCAATCCTACAAAAATTTTCCTGGTAGAGATGTTCAAAGGCACAAATCTGCTCATGCAGCACGAGGCGGGGGTCCATCACATGCCAGGATTAAATGCAGTACCAAGCCCAGGGACAGGAGCTGATTCACATCATGAGATATTCACACACAATCAGTGTAATTCAAAATTAATGCATGGGAGAACACCAGAGCCCCTGGCAGAAACCCACACAAACACAGGAAGGTCCTAATCCTGACCTGGGGACCAAACCCAGAACCTTCTTGCTGTGAGGCACCAGTGCTAACCACTGCACCACCACGCCACCCACCAACCATCAACCATCTTCATGGACTTTAAATGTATTCAATAACGTCTATTTTGTAAGTTAAAGTCTGCCTATTTTTCATCATATATTTTGTTCCACCAAAAAACAACAGCAAAAAGATTTTTGGAGAATTTATCTACCAAACATCACCCATGGCTGAGAAGAATGCTGAGAATTCAAGTCTATTTATTATGTATCATGTATCATAATTTTGTAATTTTTACAAGGACGATAAAAGCATTCTATTCTATTCTGTTCTATTCTATGATTGCTTATTTTTTTATCTTACCATTTAGAAAATTTGTAGAATTAAAATTCCCAGGACGATACCATGAACCACTGAATGGTTCTGTTACATTTCAGGGCAAATATGCATTCAATATATTGAGGAACAAAGTGAGTAATTTCTAAATGAAATAATATGGAATTATAAATATTGTGACCAAAACTGAATAAGGGGTTGCAGGATCAATGGATCGAAAGATAGATGGATGGACGGACAAATATCTTAATTCCTGCATGAAACGTTTTACATTGTTTGCCCTTTTGTTGCACTTGTGAGGTCTAAACTAACAGCATGCTAACTAAAGTCCTCTGTCATAGCACAACGCCAGCAAACGTGGGCTGATTTGAACTGAATTGGAACACACTCAACTGTTTGAGAAAATTAACATATATGCAGTGCCGCCCCTCCCTACACGCAGAACACGCGCTGTGCGTAGGGCCCCACGATCCGCATCGCTGCCGTGAGACGCGCGTAGAGCACCAAGTCAGCCCAAGGCAGGAGAGAAAAAAAAGAGACGAGTAATCT
>JAODLD010000038.1:14604869-14636239 GCA_026781065.1 Mormyrops boulengeri
TCACTCACACACCCTCATACTCCCTCACACTCACACACACTCATACTCACTCACACTCACACACCATTCACTCACACTCACTCACCATTCACTCACACACCATTCACTCACACACACCATACACTCACTCACACTCACTCACTCACACTCATTCATTCACACTTACACACTCACTCACATACACTCATACTCACTCACACTCACTCACTCACACTCATACTCACTCACACTCACTCACTCTCATACTCACTCACACTCACTCACTTACACTCACTCACACTCACTCACACACCATTCACTCACCATTCACTCACTCACTCACACTCACACACCATTCACTCACTAACACTCACTCACACACCATTCACACTCACACATCATTCACTCACATTCACACACCATTAACTCACACACCATTCGCTCACACTCACACACTATTCACTCACACACACACCATACACTCACCCACACTCACTCACACTCACTCATTCACACTTACACACTCACTCACATACACTCATACTCACTCACTCACACTCACTCACACTCACTCACTCTCATACTCACTCACACTCACTCACTCACACTCACTCACACACCATTCACTCACACTCACTCACCATTCACTCACTCACTCTCACACACCATTCACTCACTAACACTCACTCACACACCATTCACTCACACTCACACACCATTCACTCACACTCACGCACACTCACACATCATTCACTCACATTCACACACCATTAACTCACACTCACACACCATTCACTCACACACTATTCACTCACACTCACACACTATTCACTCACACTCACACACCATTCACTCACACATGCCTGGTCATATGCAGCTTTAGAAAGTTACTTTTTCAAAACAAAACTTTATCTTTTGGAACAATCCTATTTTCTATCATAATTATGTAAATGCAGATGCTAAATGCTAAAACAATGAAAACCAACTGAATTATTATTGTTTGCAAAGTAATTCTATTTCAATTTGAATGAATAGGACGTACTAATGCAGTAGCTCCATGAGGTGGCAGGAGATCTTACCAGTAAGCCGTGCCGGCTGTGTTGCCGCCTGCAGCGTATGGATCACAAAGATCTTGGGCTGGAGAGGAGCAGCGACTTGAGGCACTGGGATATCGCCGATGACACTCTCAAGTGGCAGGGCCACCTTCAGAGCCATTGGAACAGGAGGCTTCAATGGTTGTGCGGATCTGACTTTCGAGTAAAACATAAACACAAAATTAAACTGTACTGCCTTTCTTGGGGGGAAAATGCATTAATGAAACAGTAAAGATAATGCAGCTGTTACAAAGTATAAGTTACCTTCTTCAATCAGAAAACTAACATTACTGTTAGGATGAAAATTGCTAAAGTTAGCTGCCAAACGATACTGATATTGTTAACAAAAAGCCAATTCCAGAAAAAGATTGCAAGAAAGAAGTGCGCACATCACATCTGCCAATCAAACCCAGCGGCGACACCCTCACCTCCGGCAGCCTCAACTCCGGCACCCTCACCTCCGGTAGCCTCACCCCCGGCACCCTCACCTCCGGTAGCCTGCTTGGTATGTCTCTGCTGCATCTCCTCTGGCGTGATGCCAGAAACCCTAGCAGCTACTAGACTCGGAACGAATGGACACAGGGAACATCTGGGACTGAGGGACCTGGCTCTCGCCCTGCAGAGGGTCACCAGCCTCAGATCGTGTGACTTTAATATGACTGGAGGCCACCAGGCCTGATGCATGCTTTACCAATTAACTCACCTCTACACATGTGCCGTTCATTGCAATTATGAACTCAGCATGATCATTTTCATGCAAAATACAAAAAAAAAGCGTGCAAAGAGTGTCATCGGGCAGATTGAAATTTTAACTTCCTGTGATGGGGCGTAAATACACTGGCTCCAAAATTATGTTAATACCAACTGACTTATCCACACCCTTTTAATAATGATGCACATCTCAAATGGTTTGTGGGTAATTAGTTTGATGATGTGTTGCAGGGTGATTAAGCTGTTAATCAACATGCAGAATTTTTAATTACTCACTTGGGCCCCACGGGCATGGAGGCTGTTCCCCACCCCCACCTCAACCCCCCGCAGCTGAGCAGCAGCTGGTACGGGCTGCGGTTGCTTACAACGGCTCCATCTGGGACATGCTGGGGGGAGACAGAGACCCCACTGGGCTGGGGGTAGAGATGGGGCTTGGCCTAGCACATGAGGCTAGGGAGTCTATGGCCATTCCTGCATCTGTGACAACGATGCCAAGATGTTAAATATGGCTGCTAATCATACCCCTCCATTTTACCAATATCTAGGTCAGGAGACCTGGGAAATTTGGTAACAATAATCTCTTAAAACGTAATAAGTTCCATGTCTTAAGTATTACTTTGGGTGTAAAGAATTCATTCTAACTAACAATAACACACAGCTCATAATGATTGACCTTCAGTTAAATTGAACTAAATTTAAATATATTCTTCGCAGACACTGGTATAAGCCTGGCACAGCAAAAAAATCTATCTTCGAGGACTAACTTCTGTATCATCGGTAGGTTATTGGCTGCCTGATGTGTTGCTGTATTAAGAAGGATAAAGTTAAGCCGTGATTGATCAAAAATGAGACTATAAGAATTACTCAGAGTCGCACAATAAAACCTCTCATTTAGATAACACAGAGCCAGTGTTTATCATTTTCACGTGTCTCATTTCTCAAGTTTGCATAAATACTTTGGTATAAATTTACAAAGAAGGAAGGAAAAATGAGAGCCAGTTGCTGTGTTTTCCTGCGCATGTCTGAGAATTATAATGATTGGAAAAGTTTCAGATTGTATGAAGTAACTGCACGCGTGAAAGTGACAAAGTCAGTTGACAATGTGCAGAAACTGGAATATTACGATGGAAACATCAGCATGGTCATGCAACTGGGGTCGTACTAAAAAGGGCCAATGCATGACAGATTTTTCAGGCCCATAAACATCAGCCCAGCTGCCTGGAAGCAGGCAGACTCTCTCGGCTTCAGGGTTACCATCCATGGGGTCAACCTACCTGTGCTACAGCTGCTACTCTTCATATAAAGAGAGTTACAGTCCCAGAAACGAAAGTTTCAAAGTCCAGTTCCTCCATCCTATAAGAGCAAATAGGCCCCATTTATCAATATAACCTCAACAACATTTTCAGATAGCCGATCAGCAATTTGATCCTGCTGGACAGGCATTGACATACATTACTTAAGTCAACCAATTTCTTCAGAAGGTAAATGTAACTGCAGATTAATAACCAGGAAAAGGGCATTTGGTCTGGCTGAATTATTAAAGCACTCAAATAATAATAAGAAGGAATAATAGTTTTACTTTGATTTATTTATCCAATGAGACAAAAAAAATGCAAAAATATAAACAAAATAAAAGTTCTGTTTTATGCAAAAGGTAACATTCTTTGACACATCATACAAAGGATACAAAAATAACTATGAACGTGACCATAATTAAAATTGCTGTTATACAATTTTTTCATATACGAATTCATGTACACATTTTTCCTCTATGCTAAATTTTCATCAATGGGCCATTCGAATCCATCCATTTTACTGGTCAATCTATCATGAGTGTTTTACATTCTAATGTAAAACCCAAAATGTACACAGTGACACTCACATGGTTAAAAGTTTCCAGGGAATGAAGCAGGTCATCAGCATCCAATATATTGTCCAGCTCATCGAAGAGGTTGTTATCTATATGAAAATACATGTAATAGCACCATGAGGACAAGTGGAATAATGGAGGATCTCAAAAATACTCAACAAGAAATTGTGTTCACTGGACTTTATGGGCACGACCCTAGTCACCATAATATTTAAATTTGTATAATGTTAAAATAAAGTATTTCCTAACTACATAATTGCATCAGTGCCTTTGGGGGTGGATAAAGAATTCTAATATTTTTGCTATAGATGTTTTGAAAGGTTGAATAATTGCATTTTATTCTATAAGTCCTCAATGCCACAGGCTCCTTTTTGTAACGAAGAAACACAGAGAAGGATTGCGTGTTCCCAAATCAGCCCACTGCCAGGGACGGACGAATCGACTGCAAAAACGTGGAGCTCATTGATAGGCACTTAGAAATCTCCTAGCAACGCGTCTCAGACGCTTTGTTGTTGACAAACTCACATCAGAAATGTACATATTCGAATTCTTTAATATTCAGTTAAAAAATTAAAGTACTCATAAATCTATGTGGTCTTCTCAACGTCCTTGCTGTTAACACAAAAAAATCATCAACACTCGAATATTTAAGACACAGATAATTTACCTTTCCTTCGACATATCTAGCAAATTAACAAAGACAAAATTACTAAAGGAGCTAGGTCAGAGATGAAGATTTTTTTCATATCCTTATGTTTATGTTGTTACTGGATAGATAATTAGATTACTAGCTAGGTGACAAAACTAGTAGGCCGAAAAAGGCATCCCTACCGTAGAATGCATGCCAGAAAATCCCTAAAACCCTAACCCACAAAAAACCCCGATAACCCTAAACCCCAAAAAAACCCATATAACCTTAATCCCCAAAAAACCCCTATAACCCTAAACCCCAAAAAACCCCTATTACCCTAACCCCCAAAAAACCCCTATAACCTTAACCCCCAAAAAACCCCTAAAACCCTAACCCCCAAAACACCCCTAAAAGCTCGGCTCGTCAGAACACCGGCATGCTTTCTACGGCAGGGACGCCTTTATCGGCATAACACCGGCATGCCAAGCTCTTCATCTTGGTCGATGCAAATATTCTCCCCTGAACAGTGTCATCAGTGTCTATCCCATCAGGTTGATTTAACTGATCTTGCAAATATAACAGTAAATCTGACGCCATTTTCCCCAAGTCATTGGTTACAGAAACCATTTTCAGGGCTGTTGATGCGTCTTGGCTTTGGGGCGATCCCTTCTAGTTACATGGACCCTCGGTGCCTGATGAAATACGTCTGGTTTACAAAAATTACAGGTCTGGCGCAGGGACAAAATGCACAAAGAACCAACTTTATTGGAGGAGCCCAAGACGGAACTATACGAAATGTGTGACTTACGTTCACAAACAAGACGCGATATTATATCTACAGTATTTATGCCTTCATTAATAAGGTATAAACATTGGCGTACAAATCAATATCCATACATACTCTCAATATTGCTTGCAGTGACTAAAACCGGTATTGTTTTAAAAAGAGCACTGAGCTTGTAATTTCATGTCTTTGAATGAGTTCTTCATTTAGTACTTTGATCACATCAAGTTGAGGATTTATTTTTATTTATTCAAAAACACATTTCTATAGTTCATTCAATTCCCATAAAATAAATTCATGTTTCTATAACTTGCACCTCATCGGAACTACAGTATATGCGCACAATTTAAAGGAAACATCTTTGTGATCGGGACTTCACAGGTCTTAACAGCGCTCTGGCGGGGCGGAGGAGCCGTCGTCGGGTTAGGGCCGGTTAATAAAGCTTGGGGCGCGGACAGGGCCGGCCGCACACGAAAGCGCTCATTTCGGACAGATGGCGCTAACTTGGCTTTGAGAAGCACCCGCTGGGCTCCGCTGACCGGGCAGGGAAGTGTTACATTATCTGCGCCGTTTTAGCGGCGCGGGTGGCTGAAGGTGACACGTACGCCTTGGTGTATCCTTGGAGTATAACACCGGTCCGATGTTTTAATCAAAACTACACTGTCATATTATTAACTAGCTGGATGGGCTCAGTTGAAAAAAGTCTCCTGAAGTAGCGGCCTCTTTTGTATCATCCTAATAACATCTCAGTAAGTAAACTTTTTATGGATACGTTGTTACGTGTTATTTTATCATCCTACATTCTAGATGTAAAAGTAGCCTATTAAATTAGAACGCGGAACTTTTTACTCTATGTTTATATAATTAGGAACCTGGTTTGCCGAAGAACACATCAATGGTAACGTCAATGGTAACGTGGTTTATAAAGTGATAGAAAACTGCTGAGGACTTAAAAAAATAATTAGTGGAGTATTGTAAATAATTTCGTGCCTGTTTCAAGCAGCCCACTAGGTGGCAGCAAACTATTCCTTTCACTAATGTTCTGGCTGACATGTTCCTTAATGATTTGTGTTTAGTTCTGTACGGTATACTATCAAACACGATTAAATGATAAATATTTATAGATCTACGAAGTACACCCTTTAGATGTATATTTTAAGTATTTTAACGAAATTCAGATTGCAGTTAAAATGGTGATCTTTCGGCAATGTAATTTACAAACTAAAAGTAAAATTTAACATAACTAATCTGCGTTGACCATAAGCCTATCAACGACACCAAATAATGTCGAAATCACGAAAAGTACAAATAGTTCACGAAGTCCCTAAATAACACAAGTAGGCCCATCTTTCAAAAGAAAGATATAGAAACAATTATTGATTAGATCGTCAGTCAAAATTCCCTATGGGACATGCCATTAAGAAGTAGGCCTACATATGGAGAAGCTAAACTAGTGTGTGCACCCCTTGTAATACTGACAGATTTAAACTGGTTAAAGAAACCAGCTTATGTAAATGTAAATGCACCATAGCAACAAGAATTCCCTGGGGTAATTACCACAGCATCTGTCCTGTGATATATTCTTAAGCTCAATTTTAGCCTGCTTCTTAAATGGTCATGCCGGTCACACTGAAGCCTGGGGGTCTTAAGTACAGAATTAGCTTAACCTGAGGTGGTCTTTCATGGGATCTCCCACAAGTGACCCAAGTAATTCTGCTGGAGTCTGTCTGTTGATAGGATTAGTGTTTGGGTTAATACTTAATATTCTTTTATATATATATATATATATAGTGTTTTCTTTCACTATAGAGACAATCTGATGCTATCTAGGAATAGATATTTCACACTGGATATATTGCAACCCATAAAATACAATGCAGCATAATGTAGAATTTCTTAGACAATTTACAATTTCTCAGTATGACAAATGTGTATTGTTGAATATTTCCAAACATTCCACACACCCAATGAATTAACACAAAGTTATGGTGTCGGTGCAATAGATGTGTTATCGTAGTCTCATGGCTTCCCCTGCTTTCCTGAGAAACAGTGATTGTAAAATGGGATATTTTATACTGCAAATCTTATTTCTTATGTAGGATATTGAGATCAAACAGATCAGGCTGCAGTGACTGAGTTCAGTTATTCACTCAGTTTCTCTCTATTCAGTTTCAAAGGCATTTACATGACCAAAGGCATTTACATGACCAAAGGCAGACACATGACCAAAGGCAGACACATGAGTAATGTTTGTTTTTATTGTTGTACTTTTTAATTTGCATACTTGTGACAATGAAAAAAACTTTTTCTCCTTGGTCCATAGTACCAGTTTTTAAATTACTTTACGTCACCGCTGTAGTTTATTGAATGACTTTGTATCCGTGTCGCTTGATTTAAGTATTTTATTTTAGTACCTTTGAACATAATGCTGACATATTTTTTTATGTGAATATTGCATGCAGTACCATGGGCAAATTTGTCTCCAAGGTACAGAAACATAGAAAGATACAATTTCACTCTCTGTGGTTTCTATTGGCTTTGGGTTGCTGATCTTCTCAACGGTGTGTGGAGGTCAAATCCACTGAGCTGGACGTTCAGTTCCATGGTGAATGATTAACAGCTGTATCCTGTGCCAGCGAAGTGGACGTTTTGGCTTATCGCCGCACGTTCCCAGCATGTGAACAAATCTTACAAAAAACGGCAACTGGCTTTTCTTCATGGGGAACAGATACACGACACATGTTCACTAATAGGATAAAAGTAAAGTTATAAATCATTTTATGATCAGCATCAATAAAATTACACAGCGGTAAAATTGCCAATGAAATAGTCATTACCAATGATCAACATCTGGGTCTGACTTTGTGTGTATGTGGAATGGTGTATTTTAGGATGAATCATCTCAGAAACAATAAACTGTGGTGTTGACAGAAATGTATCTGTAATTTTGACATATTTGGATAACCCCACCACCACCTACCAAGAAGAATAACAACATTATGAATACTCTACATCTTGAGGTACATATATGGTGTAGCTGTGTCAAACCCACCACTGCTGGGTGTGAGCATGCAGCGTGGTGGTCTCCATCAGAGAAAATACTGTTGCAATCCACAACTACTGCAGGCATCACTTGTTCTCTGCTGTAGCACTCTTGAAACACACAGACCACTATTTGACCACACAGATTTGAAAAAGTCGGGTAAATCAGAAGCCATTATTAGAAAGCATAACACATGACGGTGCATCTCATTGTGTTTAAGACTGATGGAGAGAATGATTAGTGGGCAGAAACGAGAGACGCGCTTATTCTCCTGCCTTTTGCGCTTTAATTAATAAACGCATAACAAACGGAGTAAGAGTCCCAGGGGTCACCCTTGTTCACTTCCACTTTGTCGTCATGAAGCCGAGCGAGAATTATGCGTCTTGCGTGCTGGAAGACGTTTCATATCTTGAAAAATAAGTATACAATGCGAGAGTCTGAATGGAAGATTGATGTCAAATATAAATAAAATGCTGAAAATAGCAACTATAGGCATCCCTTTTTCTGATCTTTGAGACCAATTATATGAGCACGTTTGCAAAAAACGTGTGTTTTTTTGTAGTTTTTGTGCTGTTTTACACAGCATGGGTGTGACTGGGAGACGGTTGAGTTTGCTACGCTCGTCGAGAGATTGGGGTTGGGGAGATTGTTATGAATACAAAAGATTAGTGCCGGCGGGGGGGCTTCCTCGACTGTGGGGCTGTAGGAGTCCTTTGGGTTTGAGCTGGTGGCGACACTATAGCGGCTGCAATGGAAAATGGGCTTTCGTTTAAGTGAACGACATTATAACGGCTACTGCACTGATTTTCTGTGATTGCGTTTCCTTAAGAGTAACACATAATTCAGTCCGTTCAAAGAATGAATGACTGTTCATTTTGTTCAGAAACGTGATCAGTGACCTCGAACCTACCGTTAACAACTAGCAGTTTCGCCACCAGGTCTATAAATATTTGTATATACGTGAAATAATGGTATAAGATTGTAATAGGCCTATTTTTTAACTGCGGTATTTATTATCATTTTATTTAAAGAACGTCTTTTGGGGTCCATATAGATTTTGAAAATCTATAGCTAGAAAAAAATAGGCCTATAACAATATGAGCAAATGCCCCAAACCATTTGCTTCCATTAGTGATACAAAGGAGAAATTGATAAATTACCATTTTAGTCTGTTTCTTTGACTTTAATGAATTTACATTAACTAATGGGATGGGCAAATGAAAAGGGCTGATTAGTGTGGAATGAGTTGGAAAAAAACCTATTCATCTTTGTTAGTATCCTCCTGTGTTCCTTTATGGGCTGTTTTACTAGGAGGCTAGCGGAGGCTGTTTTCCCATTTGAAAGACTGGCAGGGGGACTGTGCTGAGTGCTCATCCCAAGCGGAGGCTCCGACAAAACAGAGTTCAAGACTATGAATGCCGGTGACTCCTGCGTAACCTTCGGAGGTACTGAGATCTCACCCTTAAATGACCCCCTTTTCTGAGCAGAGATCTGGGGCACTTCAAAGGGGTCTCCAGACCGACTCCAGTCACAATTTACATTGAAAACACTGGAAGTGATTTCTGAATTCTGACGCTTGTTTTTCAAGCAACTTTGATTGTTGTTATTATTATTATTATTATTATACCAGTTGCGTCTATAAAATCCCAGAAACGCACTGTAAAATTTAATACGTTGTACATTAAATAAAGGAAATTGTTCACGTTGATTTTAACTATCAACATTTTATAGGAAAATGATGCAATTATGGGGCGTATCATATACAATGTGGACTTCTATATTCTTCTTCTGTTCATTATTTATTATTTATTTATTTATTTGGTTCGACAGCTCACCGGCGAACTGCAGCTGCTTTGTCGTAGCTACGTGTAGGACAGCGCACGGTCTTCTGCCGTCATTGGGAGAGTCCCCTCCTTCGCCACCCCCTTTGCGGGGCCCCTCGTGTATGCCAGCCTGTTTGTAGCTGGGGGGCTTCAGTGGGGCCGAGGGGAGATCCGGGGAGATGCTGCTGTCCGTGACGGCGCGCTCGCAACTATCCAGGCAATAGTTCACACAGGATGGATAATAACGACACATATCTGCACCTAAGTAAGTGTGCTGATGTTTCGCGGCGTCTTCGGCCGTTTTAGTCGCATTTCCCGGTCGAGTTGCGGCGGTCGCGGCTTCTCCGCCGGCGGACTTTAGACGGGATGTCAGTCTTATCTGTTTATCGTCTGACAAGGAGCATGTGCCCGTGGAAAAGTCAGCCTTTTCCGACAGGGTCAGAGGTTGGCATTTTAATTGCGGCGTTGTTATTTATGGCCATTCTAGCGCGTCTCCAAACTGTTAACCTGCATTGTGTTCCGCTCAGAATTAAGTGCGTCGCCGCGGAGGAAATGCAATTTTGGAGGATGCCATGCTGCACGCACCTCAGCGCCGTGAAAGCTCTTTCAAACAGTGGCTGTACTTCAACTGGACTATAAGCCCTGGACTTAATATGTAATAAATCCACAACAATGTATCTGATGTGTTTGCCGTTATATAGTAAATCCACTGGGTTTATGCACAGTGTATATTTGTGTAGATGGTTTGGTTGCCGTGGTATCGTTATTGTTTCGTGAAGTAGGTTCGATTCCGGGGTTATCCTTTCGTGATTTTGCATCTTTGGTAAGTAGTACTTAGGTTAAAGTTTTGGATTGAATTTGTTTTTGTCTACATATTCATGGTTCTTAGGTCTTTGATCCCATGTTCTGATTCTGACAGTCGAATGGGGCAAGATAAGTGGTATGGTCAGTTGATATGGCAAATGTTTCATTTCGGACAAGGATTCAGTTGAAGGTTAGGGCGACACATTCAGCTAGAACATGCTGAGTTGTGTCCATTTGTGTTGCGTCTTCACCTTAAAAACTGGGCGACAGGTGATATTTCAGTAGCTCATGTTTAGTGACATTACCAAGCATAACATTATGGTGCCCCCTCCCTTACAATTAAGAGCAAATTCTTTCTGAATCTGAGGTCTATTTTACGGCCTGAGGGTGCGATTTTGACATGCCTGCTTCACTGTGCAACCTGTTTCATGATTTGCCTTTGGGCAAAGGGCATAGATTTGGTTATTGATGGTAGGGACGTGTCCTTCCCAATATTGTGGGAGTACTATATGTGTGTTTAGTGGGGCAGGGGGCTCGGGGCTAATTTTGGTCCCTACAAATGCTGAAATCAAACCTACGCCTTTGCTTTGGGTTTGTTGGAACTGCTAAAGGAGCTGCAGTGTATTTAATTCTGTTGCCCACACAGTGCTTTTATGTAAGTTTGGTATTCTCTCCTTCTGGGCAATTTTCTTTTCATTCATTGAAAGACAGAATGTAGAATATGTGTCACATTTAGGAATGCAAAATAGCAATCGTTATAGGAAGTTGTTACATTGTTATATAAGCCTGTCCATTAATAAAGTTGCAGTTGAATTTTTCATTTTATCTGCATTTACGAATTACAGTGTTTTTCTTCTGATATGTAAGTATTTATTAAAACTGTGTTTGGGGAGAAATACAGCAGAATTACATATGAATCTGAATACCCGGCTCATTTGGGTGTCCACTCTACAATCACCTTCTCTTTAGCTTGATGTGGAAGCTCATGGTTTGTTAACAGTTAATTAGTGATGTTATTAGTCTTTACTCTTACCGTGGTGGTCAAGTTTTTGCTGTTTGTTAAAGGCCAGTATTTTCATGACCCTCGGTTTGTTGTCAGTGTTTTTGCACTGTGAACGGTCATTAATGTGCTCCTTTAAATGAGCACTGGTGTTTGTTTGTTGGCCCTAAGTTCTCTGCAGCCGCTCTCTATATATAAAGCATTTCTCTTATAATAAAGAAATGAAAAAAAGATTCCACTCTTAAACTGCCTTTTAATCCATTTGTGCCTTGGTGAACGCCTCTTTCTCAAATGACATAATCGCTGTCATTTCTGTGGTCATTTCGCTTATTATACAGAAAGATGAGGGTCCATCAGATGATACTCGAGGGACAGCGTTTGCTCACGTTTGAAGCCGTTGTGCTCACCACAGGCTGAACTTTGACTCTACGTCCCAGCTGGTGATTCATCTGTCCTTATATCAGGCAAGCACTGGGAAAACCTAAAGAAGAAGAAGAAGAAGAAGAAGGGCCCGATTTCCTTGCTGCTCACTTAATCCTCTCCCAAAAATAACAATTCATAAAAAAAAATTCCAGGTAGACAAATCTCTAGGGTAATGATGAGGTTGACTGAACCTGAAAGTCACTGAAGCTAAAAAAGATTGGAAGATTATAGAGAAATCTGCTATTTAAGAATAAAAACTAAAAAAGCAACAGGTGCCTCTGACTCATTTTACTGACACCTGTAGCCTGTGGGATATTAAGCTGCTCTGCTTGCAATAAATTGCTCCCCCTAGACTGATCTGCGGATAATCTCAGTAATCCAGTAAGTGGCACAGACTCCACCCTGGCATCCTGCAGCCCCCCTGTCAAAGGCCCCTCCCCAATGCTATGCCCAGTGGTGAAGGCCATGGAGCCTGATTGGCCGGAGGCACAGGACTTTCCAGTGATTTGGCACATGGATGCCTCCCTGACTATTGACACCCGGTTTACTGATATAGGCTGTGGTCAGTTTAAGTAGTGGCTCAACTAGTGCAAATAAAAATTGTCTCAGGGTGCATCTGGTCACTTTTCAAAAGTGCTTAAATTATATTACCAGCAGAAACAATAAACACAGATACAAAAAATAAATTACAGTCATGGGTCGCTTAATGATGGGGATGCGTTTTGAGAAATGCTTCATTAGGCAATTTCGACATTATATGAGCATCATTGAGTGTACTTACACAAACCTATATGGTATATCCTACTACACCCTAAAAGTAAAGAGTACACTAAAACAATGATAAAAGTACAGTAAATAAACCAGTTACACAGTTATTATAAATGATTATTATTATTGATAGGAAATTTTCAGTTACATTACAGTATAATCTTATGAGATCCCCACTATATATGCGGTGTGTCGTTCACCAAAACATAATTATATGGCTCATGAATGTATATTGATTTACTGGTGTTGACAGTAAACACAGTGCAAAATGAATCTACAAATCCTATCATTATGTCACCTTTATGGCCACCTTTTATATACAGTACTGTGCCAAAGTCTTAGACAGTCAAGAAAATATTTAAGGATATTTTTCTGGGTAAGAGTAAGTGTATACAGACGCTCCTCTACTCACAAACGAGATACGTTCCGAATGGCCGTTCACAACTTGAAATGTTCGTAAGCCGTTATTCGACATCATTTTAAGGGTATACGCAAGTACAAAGAACTAGGATGCTGGGAGTACGGACGCTACGCTGCTGCGCGGTGGGAGTAGCGGCCAGAAGTCGTACCGGGCGGAACTGGAGCGCAGAAAAAAATTGATGTTGCGGACAGGAAACGGGAGCCCAGAGAACATAATTTGGACTTACAGTCCTCTTCGTTCGTATGTCTGAAAGTTGATAAGTTGAACATTCATAAGTAGAGGAACGTCTGTATTTGCAAATTATTAGTAGCACAATATAAATGAACAAGAATTTCTTCTGGTCTCTAAAAAGTTATTGATGTCTGGATCTGAATGGCTAAATGAACAAGGGTTTGGTTCCCAAACCTCTCTTCAGAGGCACCCCAGCCATTCCATGTGTTCATTAAATTTTACTACCAACTCAATCAATTAATTAACTTAATTAGTTAAATAACTCACTGAGGTTTCAATTAGCCAAAAAAGGTAGGGTATTGGTTGAGTCAAAAAAATACATGGGTATATTAGATGGTTAACTGCAAATACTGTAGTGATTTTAGGAGAGGTTTTGAAATGACTAAGCTGACACACTTTGACAAATATGTGGTAATTTTCAGTGTACTTCATGATTTACTAATTTCTGCTAGCAAGTCTGTGAGAACCACCGTCTTACATCAGTATCAAATACTAGCGGAATTAACATTTGCTTGCGTAAAATTACATTACAGATCCATTCTGGGGCGGCATGGTGGAGCAGTGTTTAGCACTGCTATGTCACACCTCTAGGAGCAAGGTTCAAGTCTCTGCCAGGGTTCCATGTGTGTGGAGTTTGCATGTTCTCCCCATGTCATTGTGGGGTTTCCTCCAGGTACTCCAGTCCCCCCCCCACAGTCCAAGGACATGCTGAGGCTAATTGGAGTTACTAAATTTTCCATAGGCATGTGTGAGTAATTGGTGTGTGAGGGTGCCCTGTGATGGGCTGCCCCCCATCCTGGGTTGTTCCCCGCCTCATGCCCGTAGCTTCTGGGATAGGCTCTGGACCCCCCGCGATCCAGAAGGATAAGTTGTTTGGAAAACAGATGGATGGGTCCATACTGTGCAGCTATTCTATAGTGATTTTTAAAGTAGATGGTTTGAAATTTTCAAGTTCTGAGTTATCGGGAATGCATCGGTATATCACGATGTGCGCTATGACTAATAAAGAATATATTGAATATACCTTTTTTTTCTTCAGATACAGTAATCCATGTGCAGAACACAGGTATCGCCTTGCATTTCGACCAATCAGATGATGGTGATGTAACCACCTCAGTTTAGTCATCAGGGCCATGTCAGTGCAGGTACGGCTCAGGTACGGCTCAGGTATGGCTCAGGTACGGCTTAGATCATTTACAACCATCAGTGCGCAGTACAGCTAAGGTATGGCTCGGTTATTGGTGACACTGGAAGAGCACCAATAGTTTTACACCAACAAAAAGATCATTTAAACATCATTTTCTTTGACTGCCTAAGACTTTTGCACAGTACTGTATATAACTTTTACGACTTATGTATAAATATATTCAATATATGTAATATCTTCCAGCATTCAATATATGTAATGTGTTCCACTACAGGGTTGTGGTCACTCTAAGGAATCATAGTGCACGAGGTAGAGGAGACCCTAAACGGGATGCTAGTTCATCACAGGGAAAGACCTGTATATTGGTTTCTTCCTTTTCAATGGTCAATAACTTATTGTGTCCAAAGAAAGATCACATACCTCTTTATGTTAGTCACTTCTGTGTATGACTATTGGAGATAACTACCAGAAAAGTACTGCCTAATGCATAACTATTGCTGAATAATCCATTCAAGGCTGAAAATAAAACTCAGATTTTCCAGGGATGTGGAAAAGAATTTGTATTATTTGGGGAGGTGGCTTCCATTTGTGTGAGGCTGTTCGGGTGTTTTCCTGACCATGGCAGGTCCTTGTCATCATTAAACATGTACATGGAATTTTAACTTAAGAGTGATATAAAAAGGCTGGATCTGCCCTCCAATTTTACACAAAGTGAATGATTCTCATGCCTGAGCTGTCCTGCTAGTTTTCTCACCGTGCTCTCTGAGCCCTCCCCACAAGTGCTGCCTGTGTTGCACTAGTTTGGCGGGTGTGCCGGTTACCCTGATTCAGGTTCTAAATACCGCACAGGTTGCAGTGTGACCCTTTTGAGATGAGGATCTTTGAAGCACACCCTTCCACCAGTCACCCCACCCCGGCACTAGGTGTCCCATCTTCCCTAGACCAAGGGCCGGCGCCACTGGCGGATCTTATGCCGCCGGCGCGGACAGCCTGCCCCACAGCGTTCATCCATCTGGCCGCTTTGCACCGCGCTCACCTTCGCCCGCGCTGAGCCATCAAGTCTGGTCTCCTTGGTGACAAAGTCACAGGCACTGCAAAAAATATGCTCCTTTGTCATGTAAGTTGGCCAGCTAATCTTTGTTTTCAGTCTAAACTATAAGACGATGCTGTCATTTATCATTAGGTTTTTGTTATATTTTGCAGTCTGTATATTAGACTGATGCAGGGTTAACTCTTTTTGAGTTTGACTGGTCAGCATGTGAGGCCTGATCACTCACCGCCATGTGACTTTGCAAGGCAGTGGTGGTCTGTTCTGTTTTCATCCCTTGGGGGCTCCTGCCACCTGGCAGAGTGCAAACGTCCTCTGTCATCGTAGAAACTTTGACGCCACTCACCACCTGGCCCCACAGTTGGCGCACGCCGCGCTTGTCCGTCGGCTTTCAGCACCAAGGCCCGCATGACGGGTATGCTGCAGGCAGATTCTTATGGGGGCTCGTGTTCCCGGATTGCTCACAACCCTGGCTTCCGTGACCCCCGGCGTCATGTAACACCTGGGTACGCTTAAACTGATGAGATATCTTCTGGATGACCATGTGCTGCTAGTTAACTGTACCTCTTTGCCCAGTCCTATCAAATGAACTTGGTATTATAGCAGGCATCTGTCAAAAAGGACCTGACAGGATCCAGTCCTCCCTGAATCCTTCCCACTTTTTGTGATCCATTTGACATATGGATTGTCAGTAATGTGGTGCAGAACTGTCTTTATGAAAGGGGGAGACATACACCCCTTTAGATAGATTTACTAGTGATACACAGATGTTGACTGCCACCAATAACCGATACCGAAAACAGCCAATGAAACTTGTCAACACCGATTAGTGGAATGGTGTTACATAATTTGTTGTCCTCTGTGTAAAATGAAAGATTAATTTAATAATGAATTAAAAACATGTTACAGGCCATATAAAACCACCCTGCAGGCCAGAGCTTCGACACCTCTTCTAACTGGCGAATAAGCTAACTAAATCGACCATGCTCCACTATGGAAAATGGCTGATCGTTCAACGCAATCATCTGCATTATTTTAGTAATATCTTTAGCTGTGGTGCTACTATATTTGAATATTGATAACGTCTAAATATCAGCCGGAAATATTGGCCAAAACTGACAGATCAAACCTTTCCAGATGTCTTGATTTTTTATAAAATATAGGCCAATACCAATATATCATTCAAGATTTACATTTACAAAACATGCTTTTCAATCTACACATAAATACTTTTGATCATCTTGGTGCTTCGGAGGGTACTGATTTGTACAGTTGTATTTTGCACTCAGGTGTTTGCCTTTTGGGGCATAAGATAAAATGTACATCATCTTCCAAGCAGCTACACAAAAACATTCAGAATCAGAATCAGAATAGAAATAGAGTTTATTGCCAAGTACGTTCACACATACAAGGAATTTGCTTTGGTGGTTGGTGCCAGACATCGAGAGATAAGGTGATTCAGCTACCCCTTCAGCTGTACAGAAAAAAGGTTTGTTTATTGGCTTCTCTGAGGCATGGCAGTCCCTGCCTTACCCCTCTTGGGACTGGCCCTGGCCACCGCACTGTCCCATTTCTGATTTGGTGGAGGGTTGTTTTGCAGATTTAACTATCATTAAAAGAGAAGCTCTGTATTTGCTGTTGGACTGTAGTTCTCAGCTTTTGAAATTAGCCTTTCAAAGGGGCAGCTCGCCTGCCCCATTCATATGAAGAAATCTGCCTTATTCACGAGCGTCAGTCAATTAGCTTGCGCCTCCTTTGTTAAACATTAATCAGACTACTTCAACTGTTGGGACTGCCTTTCTGTTATGTAATTCATTCCATGTCCTGCCTTCCGATCTGTCAGCTTTTCACCTCCCGAACACACGAATCAAGCTCACTGGGCTTTCAAAGAACTCCTAAGCTTTTCATAGTAAATTATGCACATACTTGCACATATTGCGGATTGGTTGACCACACAGATGCATTTAAGCCATAGTGGCCACCGAATTAAACATAAATCCCTTAGTCTTTGGCAAACATGGTGGTGTCCTTCGTGCACAACACACTGCTTCCGACATGAGCATGATTGTAGATCATCGCCGGTCATCTGCACAATGCTATTTTGAGCTTAGCTATTCCTCCCATTCCCAGAGCATATGTTGCAGCATAAAGCTCATAAGGTCCACATAATAGATCTTTGTAAAAAGGGGTGACTGAGGCTTCTTGTAACTGTACCTATATTAGCCACTTTCCACATATATGCTCGTTTATAACAATTTTGATAAGTATTTGAAAGGAAACATGCTACAGTGGTTCAATTGATAGAACTGCAACCGCACATCTCCAGGATTGGGGTTTGCGTCCTCCTCTGGCTTTGTGTGTCTGGAGTTCTATTTGGATTTACACACGCTTCTTCCTGTTGTCCAAAGACTTGCGGTTGGATGAGTTTGTCTCTCTAAATTGCCCACAGTGCATGTGTGACTGTGTTTCTGAATGTGTAGCCTGCTATGGACAGACATCTCATTTGAGGTGTTCCCCAGCCTTGTCCTCTGTGCTTCCTGAGATATGCTGCAAGCTCACAGTGACTACAATGAGTAAGCAGTAATGAAGATTGATGGCTGGAAAAAAAGCATTTATAACTGCATACTGTGTATCAGATAATTATTAACCCATTCAGATAATTATGTGCAATGTTTAAACTAAAACACTTTCTCCACATTATGACAGTTAAGAGAGATGCGCACAAAGTTAATTTGGAGATAGATGTGCTTTGTCATTTAAAAACAGGGGAAAATCTGAATTAAGAGGAAGCTGATAAAGTGCCCAAGAGGAATGAGGCTGGAGCAAAAACCTCCGTAACATGGCCAAGAAAGAATTGGTTTTACTCTCTTGTCATCCTTTCACATCTTTAAACTCTCATAAATCACTGTCACATATGATTTGCTGCCTGGCCACACCATTGCATTCCAACCGTTTGGAGAAAAAAAAGGATGACTTCTACATGTCCTGAACTGTGAAAACTATTAATTGCTGAATGTTTGTGAAAGTTGCTGATTTATTCTCATTCTCAAGTTGAAGATGTAGTATGAAGTATGTACTTTTCATCCAGAATCTGTCTCGCATGTCTATTTTTTGTCAAACATGTTTTATGTATATACGGCTGTGCCAGTTGGGAGAGGGGTTACTCTGTATGCTATAAGCAACGTTAAGTCAAAAAAGATGTGACAAGAAGGGCTGTATTGTACAGTAGCACTGCCCATACTTAAAGGATTAGAGGCGCGTGTGGTTTAATGTCTTGGGTCCTGGGCCTTGTGGGGGGGGGCATCTCAGCTTGACATGGACAAGGTCCCCAGCCCCCCCCCACTAAGGACAGCTGGCCAGCCTTCAGATAAACAGGTTGGATATACTTACCGGGTGTAAGAGGATTTAGCAGCACGACAGATCAGACATCAGCCTCATTTAGGAAAGAAATGATTACATTTAAGAAAGCTTGGGGGGGAATGTGTTGGGGGGAGGGGAAGCCATACAACTAATGCTGTGTGGGGATGAGTTGCAGAAGAGCAATGTACACAACTACAATTTCTGTTCTTATTTCAAGTTATCCTTGTTTCTTTTTTTCGGTATTATTCTGAATGTAACCTGGGTATCTGCAGGGTATATATGGGAATAAATTAGTGTGACTTTTCATCTCACCGTGCTCAGGACCTAGGAATGATTTCTCAAATAAGGGCTTGGTCCTTTTCATTTGGTACAGCATTTGTGAAAATGACAATCATAATTAAGTAAACCAAGCAACGCAAAATTAGCAGCTGAAAGTGTCATTTTTTCCGTTTTCAATGCAAAACAGCTTAAATCATTTTTTAAAGGGTCACTGTTTTTTAAATTCTCAGACATATTAGGAATTCCTCTCTAATTCAGAATCTGCACTGGAGTATGTTGCTGCGAAGTACATTTACATTTATAAAAGCAAAGACATAATGGTGATTATTGTAAGGTAAACTCCAGTGATTGTTCAGAGACCAGATGTGGTATGTTTTTAACCTGATAATTACGATGGTAGTGCTGACCTTTGAGATACGACTTCTCCGGTCAAAAGTCGCTTGGTTTGCGCTGATACGGGATTCCGTCAGGTTTGACAAAATAGTCTGATACAGAGGGTTAGTATGAACCTTATTCTGCCTCTAAGCTGTTTGTAATTATTACTCATCCTAATATTTATATCCCGCCGCGCCAAAAGCTGAAACGAGAGCCTCCTGATTCCGTTCCCAATACTATCGATGTTGGGTTGTTTGATACAGCATTTCGGGGTTTTTCCTTGGCAATAAAGTGAGTATAACGTCTGAGCAGTGATTAATTACGAATAACGTCAGCAAACGCTACGGTAGACGGCGTCTACGCGACAACGGGCAGCTCGTGTTTTGGCGCGTGGGCATGAAACGCGCGGCAAACTCGACTCATGTCCGCTGTAGCCACGCGCCGCCGGTCTGCAGTCGGCTAGTCTGCGTCCCGTTCAGGTCCCGTTCAGGTCCCGGTCTGCGGATCTTAGCCTGCCATCGGCTAGAAGCCCGACTGCTCCGTTTGTTCCTGCCGCCCGGGTTTCAGTTACGCAACCGCCGTACGTGCGACTATCTGCAGGGACTCTATGTATCCACCACGGTCTGTCAGGGCTGAAATGTGAAACCTTTTCACGGCACCCGGGGGGGGGGGGGAATTCTGGGTTCTTAGTATATAAATGCCAAGGTGGTTGACTTGACCCAGCTTGCTGATTTCCGTCTCAATCGTTTAAGTATATTAATACTATACTGAGCAGCAGTTTCAGTTTTCTACAAGACCCAAAAAAAAAAATGAAACAAAAATGTAGGCATCTAAAGAATGGCCGTAAATGGAGGGTGTATTACTTAACCATCTCCCCCAGTTTCTCTAATAGTTGGATAGAGGTGGCAAAGTGGGTAGTGCTGATGTCTCACGACTATAGGGTTGGGGGTTTGAATTTCACATCTGCTCTTTGCACATGGACTTCAAATATTATTCCTGTGCTGTGCAGTCCTGAGACACGCAGTAAGGTTAACTGATGTATTTAAATTGCCCGTTGTGTATCTGTTTTGTGATGAACTGGTATCTCATTCTGTGCTGCCTGGGATTGGCTCCAGGTGGCCCTGACTTGAATAAGCAGTTGAAAGATGGCTGGAGATCCTGCTGGATAGTTGGGATTTCAGCATTGATGGAAGGCAGTGCTATTGAGGGGCTACATCACAGGCTGTGTGCATTTGTGTAGGGAGTCGGTCCCCTTCTGTCCCATCCCAATGCTGAATATATACGGAATGCAAAGAGCCCGCTACCCCAAACAGTGAACTATGTGGCTGCTAGTGATGGGTGAAATACCTCTTTTTTTGGGAAACAGATTGATTCAGTCCTAAAATATTCGTTCTTATTCATTCACCAACTTGTTCAGTGGCACTTGTTTGCGTAAAACAGATCTGAAACACTTGTGTTCCAATATGTAAAAAAAATGGCCTATTATATAGGTTAAATAGTGCTTAGGAGTAAAATACGACAAATTAGTCATTTGATATAAATAATATTTATTAAATTATAGTTTAAGTGTTTCAGCATTGTACCTTAGCTACTCATGTTTGTTAAACAGTACACAGTAGGACTCATTGGTTGCATGGTATAAATACATTATAAATGTGTAAATACATTGAATAATTTAAATGATATATGCGCACACAAAACTGGTTCTTATTTCTGAGCCAAATGATCTGGCTTAGTGACTCACTCGTGGTTAGGGCTTCTCGATTATGGCAAAAATCATAATCGCGATTATTTTGGTCAATACTGAGATCATGATTGTTTAGCACGTTTACTCACTGACTTTGGAAATGTCATGCATTTATTATTATTTTATTTTTAAAAATGTGTCTTTTTAACAGAGGAGTTCCTTGAACTCTAAATAAAATTCAGTTGAGAAAGAGACTAAAAAGGGGATAGAAAAGGGTGTGCTGGTTTATAATACGATAAAATGGGATCGTCATTGCGAAATGAAATGCAGCACAATAATTGTTTTATCTCAGTTATTTTATTTTATTTTTAATTATTGGAAGTCAAAATTGTAATTGAAATTAAACTTCGATTAATTGCCCAGCCCTACTCGTGGTTGTGCATTCATTCCGGCCAATCATATGCTCACTTACAGCCCAAACTTACATGCCTTACTGGCTCTCACTGGCCATAGTCGAGGAGTGAAGCGGCATTCACGTCATATTAGGATAAGCGGAAGAGTGAAAAGAAGGAAGTGCAGGGAAGTGAATGTGAGTGTATAGTTCCTGTAAGGGACCCATTCCTCGCAAACAAATCGTTGACAAACGCAAACCCTTAGTGGCTGCAACTGAAAGGGTCAAGAGGTTCATTTACTGTACAGCTCAGCATTTTACCATCTAAGATGCATAATCTACATGATTTGAAATGTGTTGATTGTTGGTGCCACAGTTAATGGTTTGAGGCAAGTTTCAAAAATTGTACACTGAACTTTTTGATGGCCATGACAAAAAAATAGCTTTTTCTTGGTATCTAGATAATAACAAATGGGAAGCTTTGTGAACTCTATGTTTGGATCTATACAGATGCTCCTCTGCTCACGAACTTTCAACTTGTAAACTTTCAGACATACGAATGGAGAGGACTGTAAGTCCAAATTGTGTTCATTGGGCTCCCGTTTCCTGTCCGCAACATCAATTTTTTTCTCTGCACACCAATTCCGCCTAGTACGACCGCTACTCCCACCGCGCAGCAGTGTCGTGTGCGTACTCCTAGCATCCTAGTTCTTTGTACTTGTGTATACCCTTAAAATGATGTTGAATAACGACTTGCGAACATTTCATGTTACGAATGGCCGTTCGGAGCGTATCTCATTTGTAAGTAGAGGAGGGTCTGTATTTGTGTCTTCCTCTTGTCTGTACTGTGGTCTTAGTGTCATGGATGCTTATTCTTCTGTTGAGTGAAGGTTTCTGTTGAACTGTGGGGCTGTGTGCTGTGGTTTAATTTACAGGTTCCCCCAGGCCCATGAGTTTGCCCCCCAACCAGCCGCCCATGAGTTCCATGTTGGGACATCCCTCTGTTATCAGCACTTCGACAGCCCCTTCTCGGCACCATCCCTCCCCCGCAGGCGTCATCGGTTCCCCCATGAACGGGTTAGCCTCCCCCTACTCTGTCATCACCTCATCGCTTGGTTCCCCGTCCGTCTGTCAACCTTCCACTCCTGGATTCGGCTTTGGGACCCTAAACAGTGCACTGGTAAGGCCTCCTGGGTTAGACAGGGGGCGCTGTGGTGCTGGCTCTCTTTAAATGCATGAATCAAGTGTGTTCCCATCTGTTAACGAGTCCCACAAGACTGAAAATAACTTCAAAGTAAATCAGCACTATTACTTTTTTAGTAAATGTCATCTAGAAAATGTGCCAGTGTTGTGATCTGGCATGACGCCTTATTTGAATGCCTTTTCACGTGTTTCCTCGGTTTCATGCTTTATTCTTTTCTTTTTTTTAAGTGAGTCAACTTGCTAGCCAGGAGAAAATCAAGTTTCTATTTCATTAATTACTTGTCATATAATCATATAGGCTGTTATATAATATGATATTCAGAGCCGATCAGGAAATCTTCTGCTGTCTTTATGTTTATGTCTTTTTTTTGTGAGCATGCCCCTATTCCTTTTCTCTGACAATTTGGCATCCAAATTCACACATCAAATAGGACAGGGCCCCATTTGTCTAACCTCAATCCAATCCCTGTAGATAACCTTTTTACTGCCTTGAATGTTTCTACCAGTCCTACAAGACCGAGTTCTGTCATTTCCCTTGGTCTCAGAAAATGTGGCCAGATCCTGATCTCCAATCCCACTCCCCCTTTCAGTCATGACCCAGCACCTGTCATGTTTCCTTGCATGTCCCCCCTGTGCTATCACCGCAATGGCTGTCTTTGTTTTCAGTTGGCACCGTTTCTGTTAAAGCAGAATAAAGTCCACCCATCACGTGGTTCTGTTCGCCCTCAGGCCATAATCAGGCCTTTTCTCCTGTCACACTGGATTCTTATGAAATACTGGGATTGTGGGTTTCTAGCAGTCTGCAGCTGAGATTGGTCTTCATGTGCTTTTTGATGACCGCTGTCAGGCTGGCTCTGTGGGCATCAGTGTAGCCTCACACCTCTGGTGTTGCAGGTCATGTTTCCCCTTCTGGCTCAGTGTTTGTGCAGGTTGCATGTTCCCCATGTGTTTTCCTGGGTTTACCTCCCCCTGCAGTCCAAAGACCTGTAGATATGTGAGTTGGTGTCTCTGGTTTGATTGTTTGAGTGCATTTGCCCTGCGATGGACTGGCTTCCAGTGTGTCCCTTGCCTTGTGCCCATCGCCTGCGGGGACAGACTTCAGACTAACTGCAACCCTGTATCAGACACACAGTTATAATAAATAGAAGGGTTACAAACATGAAGGGAATCCTAAAGAAAAACATGCTACTTTACCATACGTACAGTATTACAGCAACATAAGGTAATATGGGAACCATGTGTAGCAAACAATAGCCGTTAGCGCTCTTAATCCTGCGTATTTATGATGCCCGTCTGGCATGCTGGAGTTCACCACTCTCCTCACCCAGCCTGCTATTTTCTCATTATATCTACTTAGTCCGCTCCTTGGGGGCAGCGGGACAGCACAGATGGAGGCCACGGCCCGAATGCTTTTGAACGTGACATTGATCTGCTCTCCAGCAAAAGGAGTGTTTCATACATGACATGATTGCTGGCATGCTATGTTGTTTCTGTCTATTTATGTTTGTATTTATTGCTCTTATTTGATTATTTTATCCAATGCATTTTACCCATTTATACAGCTGAATAATTTTCTGAGGGATCAGGTTAAGTGAATCTTTTAGAGGATCTATGGTAGAGTCTATCCTGGGTTTAAAACTTTCTGGTTTCATGCCTGTGGTTGTAAGCCCCGCAGTACCATGTAACATACTTTGGATTGTAGCACACTGAGCAAAAATGTGCTCCTCTCCCAGGCGGTCACATGATCGGAATGATGGCCACTTGCCTCATGTACCTTCTTTACCCCCTAAGATCAATTCGATGAATGTCAGCAACATGGAGGATGTGAAGCCACCTCTCACCCTGGGAAACATGAATAGTTATCAATGTGCCAGTCCTGGGTCCCTGACCAAGCACATCTGTGCCATCTGTGGGGACCGCTCCTCAGGTAACGGCACGTGACTCTCACCACACAAACATGTCAGTCCTCTTCTCTGTGCCAAATTCCCAAATAGGTATCACTGACCAATCCGGCTTCGATACCCACAAAGATGTCTGACTTCCGGATACATGCTGCGTGGCAATGTCCCCACACCAGATCCGTGTACATCTTAATGCCTCTTTCCCTGTGAGCAGGGAAGCATTACGGCGTGTACAGCTGCGAGGGCTGCAAGGGGTTCTTCAAGAGGACAATCAGGAAAGACCTCACCTATACATGCCGGGACTGCAAGGACTGCCTGATCGACAAGCGGCAGAGGAACCGGTGCCAGTACTGCCGCTACCAGAAGTGCCTCGCTATGGGGATGAAAAGGGAAGGTGAGAGCCTCTCTGCCTTGACTGGCTTCAGCAGTGTTGGCAAGGAGACCGCGGTAACTAGGAAACAGAGATACGGTAATCCCCAAGCAATGGAGATAAGGAGGCTGAGTTGTTCGGCATATACGTATAAATCACATATAGACTGTACGAATATGAATACTGCCACAGTGTCATTTCAGGCCAGTTAGTTGTCCTTGTTAATTGACAAAGGAACTAAACAGTCCAGGTGCAGGTTTTTGGGTGAGAATTCCTTTAAAATTTAAATTGTTTAATGTTAACACCTGTATAGTATCTGATATTAAAGAAGCTTTTATTCCATTAATTACTAATAATATTGCTTGGCTTGGTTGTTTATTAATTATTTATTCTTGGTAGACAAGTATTTAGGGATAGGTTTTGGGGTAGGCTACGAGTTAGTTGGGTTAAAAATTTCATGAGGTTTTTTATTTTATTTTCATTAGAATCTCATTTTATAAGCTAATGTTAAACTAGGCAGATGTTCACTTGGGGACCTTCAGTGCATCAGTCCTTATTTGATGCCCATTTTCAGAATTCTGTTGTTAAGTTTAGTCATTGTTTTTTTTTTCTTCAATGGGGTCAAACTGTGGGGATTAATTGACAAAGTCTTTGGTGAAGACACATTTATGCGATCTGCTGTAAAAAGACATTTGTTTTATGTTGTTAGTTTGTCTTTTCATGTGGATTCAGGAATGTGACTGGAGCTGGTGTTTTGTGTTTTCAGCGGTACAAGAGGAGAGACAGAGAGGAAAAGATAGGAGTGACAGTGAGGTGGAGTCCACCTGTGGCTTCAACGAGGACATGCCTGTGGACAAGATCCTGGATGCGGAGCTGGCTGTAGAATCAAAACCCGAAACCTGCGTGGACAGTAGTCCTGGCAACTCGGTAAACTGCTCATGGCGTCTCATTAATATCTCAACATCACCTATATAACTACCCTAACGGTCAGTGTTAACTGAAACATAATAGAAAACCAGTGCTGATGTTCTGAAAACTGTGTGCTTGCTACAAAATGCAACTTGTTTTTATATTATGACTAAGTCAATTATTCGCATATTTCTGATGGACATGATTCTGGTTCCTGGTGTATGGTTATAACTGATTGCATATTTCATATATATAAATGTGTGTGTGTGTGTGTGTGTGTGTGTGTGTGCCCTGCGATGGACTGGCATCCAGTCCACCGTGTCCCCTGCCTCGTGCCCTGTGTTTCCTGGGATAGGCTCCAAGCTCATCACGACCCTGTACTGGACCAGCAGTTAAGGAAGATGGATGGTCTCCTCACTTTGCCTCTCTTTGTCTTGGGCAGTCCAATGACCCTGTTACCAACATTTGCCAGGCAGCAGACAAGCAGCTCTTCACGCTGGTGGAGTGGGCGAAGCGAATTCCGCACTTCTCTGAGTTACAACTGGACGATCAAGTCATTCTCCTCCGAGCAGGTAGGTCATCGAATGAGCCCTTCATTTCTTTGTCAGAGACCCATGGACAATTTCACAAAAATTGCCTGCTATATAAAACATAAAAATATGCTCTTAATTGATTCAGGTATCACATTGTGAGGGTAGCCTTGGGTTTTTTGTGTGGATATAGCTCCCTCTACTGGTGAATATGGATAACTCAGTATGTGCTTTTCGGGCCTTTCTTGCTAGTACACAATTTGATACTTGATGCGTAGGACATCATTCAGTTTTTTTCATGCACAGTGAAGCCATTCATTTCTGGTTGAGTATTAATATGAACACTTTAATTTTGAGTTTTAAGGTAACCTTTAGCCCTTATTATTTTCCCATGCAGTTGTTCTTTTAGTATACATCAGCTTTCCAGTTTTTATATCCTTCACTGTCCTGCAGGGGGCACCCTATGCTGCTGCATTGGTTTAGCCATAGCATAGCTCACTTGATTCCGTATGTCAGGGGCAGGACCCAAAACTAGCCACAGCTGGCTTGGAGTGACCTCAGCTGTGCTTATTTGTCCTCTAGGTTGGAACGAGCTGCTCATAGCCTCCTTCTCTCACCGCTCCGTCAGTGTGAAGGATGGCATCCTGCTGGCCACTGGCTTGCACGTGCACCGTAACAGTGCCCACAGTGCCGGAGTGGGTTCCATCTTTGACAGGTGTGTGTATGGCATCCACACAGTGTAGAAGCTCATCACAAAGGTCATGAGAAGAACAGAATATTAGGATGTTCCCATCCAGCCCTCACTGGGAGGAGGCCCTGGGACAGACTCAAGACTGACTGGAGGGATTATCTCCTAGCAGACTTGGGCTGGTTTGCAATTTCCCAAAGGGGAGCTGGAGTCCATGGCTGGACATGGAAAAGTCTGGGTTTGCTGGGTTTGTTCCCATTCTGGTAATTATAAGCATAGTGAAAATGGAAAATTTGCATGGATAATGCGATACAGTCAGTCCTTCTACAGCACGACTAAAGTGTTACTGGAAAACCTTTCATTCACCAAAATCATGTACTAAAATACACATATCCTCTGGGAAAATTAGGGTTAGGGGAATGTGACTCCAAAACTTGGTAAGTTGCGGCAAACAAAGTTAAATAATAAAAATAGTGATACCAGTGACCAATAATGTAATTATATGCATTTTAAATAAGAAATAATAATAATACTAATACATTAATTATATCATAAACATCCCCTCTGGTCTTAAGCAGCCGAACGTGCCTAAGTCGCTAACTTGTCAATTGTTGAGAGTCAAGAGTATTGATGGCCTACAGTATATGACGCTTCATGAACCATTTACTGTATTTTCTGACCTTACTAGATGGTGATCTTAGTTTACTGTGGTGCATGCTTTGAGCCCTTTTTTGAGCAGAGAGCACCATCTAGTGTGGTCACAAAGTACAGCAGATGGTTCATGAAACGTTGTTTTAGCTGTCATTAGTCAGGAGTAGTGAGCCACAGCCGCCATGCATCCAGACATGCACACAGCAGAAATAAAATGGATTACGGTATATGGAGGGGCACTGAAGGCAACATGGATACTGTCTACGAAAAGCAAATGTAAGTGAATTTAAAAAAGTTGCTCTGTTTTTATATGATAATTGGTCAAATACTCTTAGATTTTTAGAATCTAAGACTTTGACCTGTGCAGTGCTTGGATGTACAAAAAGTTTGATTCTTTTAGATATGAAAACCGGTTCAATCGATTCACTGTAAAGAACGAGTTCAAAAGAAAGATTTGTTTACGAATCTGACATCACTGTTGTTCACTAGGACAGCTGTTTTTGCATGCAAGTTGTGTTTCTCGCTAAGACCGTATTGCTTTGTAGTTTATGTAGTGCTTTTCTCTCCGACTGAAAATCACGCAAATACAAACGCGATCCTGCATTGTATTGGACTTGGGCAGTGATATGTCAGTCACATTAGAACAGATTTGTGGTGTGATATTATGCATTGTAACGGTACTGGCTGTAATTGGTTCCTGCATTCTAAGTAAAAGTGAAAGATTATCACCTTTATAACCCCCCACCAGTTTCCTGCTCCTAAGATAGCATATTTATTACATATGTGTTTTTTTTGGTGTATGTAAACATGGAATACTTATCAACCGGGGATCTTTTAAATGCAGTGCCCCTCAAAAACGGGCTTTGAGTCTCTGTATTATAAACAAGAACATTGTTTTTGAAATAGCAAGACATTGTTTTCGTGTTGGACTACAGAGCCAAGAAAACCCACTGTGATCAACCTGTTTTTGCATAAAGCAGTCATGGCAGCCTGTGGAAATTCATATCCTCCTTTGCACATGAAGAGTGTTTTGGTCATTACTGTCAAACACCCAATACAATAGAACATAAACAGATTTCATACATTTCCTGCAGAGTTCTCACAGAACTGGTGTCCAAGATGAAAGACATGCAGATGGACAAGACAGAGCTTGGATGCCTCCGAGCTATCATCCTCTTCAACCCAGGTTATCACCATGCATGCAGGTTTCTCTATGGAAGGCATGTTATAAAATGCCAATTAGTACAGACTCTTAAACGAAATACTAGTAGTTTCTCATATTGATTGTGTTTTTGGTTTTGATATTAAACCAAGCTGTAATGAGCATTAAAAACTTTCCACATAACTTCATCAAATCCCTAACGCATAGCTTTTGGTTCATGTCATTCCTAAGAGGTGCTGTGCATGGTCACCACACTCCTTTGGTTCCTGTACTTGATTATCTTAAGTCTTACAAGTGTCCAGCCGTCCCCAGTTGCCGATGACTACTGGTTAAACAATCTGTTGAAATGATGTCACCTGAATGTTCTCGGCTTGCAGATGCGAAGGGGCTGTCCAACCCAGCTGAGGTCGAGGGTCTGAGAGAGAAGGTGTATGCATCCTTGGAGTCCTACACCAAGCAGAAATACCCAGAGCAACCTGGTCGGTACGTGTCCCGCGGCATCGTCTTCCTTCCTAGGAGCAGTATTGGGAAGGTTACTTTTGAAATGTAATAGGTTACAAATTACTAATTACTCTGTTAAAAATGCAAAAAGTAAACTATTTTGAATACTTCATGAAAGTAATGTAACATTAAATTTGATTGCTTTTTGATTACTTTTGTAACACATGTTTTAAACTGGGCAATGAATCTGAAAAGTCCCAACGGCTTTGCTAAGTCGCGCCATCTGGAAATGTGCCAAAGGAAGGCATTTCCACGCGGTGAAAAGATGCAAAGCAAAAAGCTAATGCTGTATTCTATATTCAGATGTAACCCCTTTGTAATCACCAACATTTGTTTTGTGCTATGTACAGCATACCCTTTGAAACAAAAAGCTGCTTTTGTCCAAGTTATTTCAGTGTTTTGGGCCAAAATACTTTGGGGTAGGCTAGGGCAGATTTAAAGTAGTAGGTGTCATGACCGATCGTCCAACCCTTGCGTGTGCCACGCCCACCTTGTTACCCTCCTGTGGAATCCTTCCGTTTACCTGCTGTTCCGTGTTTTCTGCCCTCAGTCCGGTGTATTTAGTCCACGTTCAAGTGTGTTTCCCTTGGTCTGTCATTGACGTTGTTTGCTGTGTGCTTCCCTGTCTGCCTTGCTACCCTGAATAAATCCCGTTTTCCCGTATTCACGGCTCGATCGCCTGCTTCCCCGCTCGCCCGCACGCAGTCATCACAGTAGGGTATACTGCCGTATTTTGAAATCTTGGTGATAAAATTCACCATAGAGGAGCAGACTGGAAGGGAAGGGACTAATGCGCAGCAGATTTTATCCCCAAGATTTCAAAATACTGGAATAGCATTGCTTTTAAAAATACTGTCAAAATTTCTTCCCCCTGTCCAGGTTTGCCAAACTGCTGCTCCGTCTGCCCGCCCTGCGCTCCATCGGACTGAAATGTCTCGAGCATCTCTTCTTCTTCAAACTGATCGGCGATACACCCATCGACACCTTCCTCATGGAAATGCTGGAGGCCCCGCACCAGGCTACGTGACACAGGCTCCTAGGCTCCTGTAAATACTATGCACATCGCTGTAATTGATGTAAAGGTTAAATTCACCTCAGCTGTAAACTATTTTTTTGTACGGGGCATAATAAATAATGCAAAATTAAATTTAGGAGGGCAAAAGAGTTTTGTTGAAAAGAATTTCATAGAATTGTAAAAACTTTTCTTCCTGTAAATAGTTAACGTAACATCAGGTCAATGCAATGTTGAAGCTAATGTTATAAAATGAACACTGTATTAAAATTAATTTTCTTAAACTCGAGGTAGCACAGTGGCTTGGTGCGTAGTAGTCTTACCTTTCACCTCCAAGTCCCACCTCTGCTGTGTGTGTGTGGAGTTTGCATGTTCTCCCCTTCTCATGTGGGTGTCCTCCTGCAGTCCAAAGACATGGTGTTAGGTTTTACTGCCATCTCTAATTTGCCATAGTCTATGATTGCATGCTCTGGAATGACACCCCATCCTGCCTTGTGCCCTGTGCTACCTGAGTCCCATTCCGGGGGCGGGGGGGGGGGCCGCGGCGGGGGCGGGGGGGGGGGGGGGGGGGCGG
>JAODLD010000038.1:14647440-14658442 GCA_026781065.1 Mormyrops boulengeri
CAAGGCTACTGGCCAGACATAAGGCCACTGGCCAGACACAAGGCCACTGGGCAGACACCACTGTCCAGACACAAGGCTACTGGCCAGACACAAGGCCACTGGCCAGACACCACTGTCCAGACACCACTGTCCAGACACAAGGCTACTGGCCAGACATAAGGCCACTGGCCAGACACAAGGCCACTGGGCAGACACCACTGTCCAGACACAAGGCCACTGGCCAGACACAAGGTCACTGGCCAGACACAAGATACGCGATTTGGGCGTTGGAAACACCCAAATATGGGCGTGTTGTATGTAAATAATCCTTAAGCGCATTTTCCATGGACAAAAGTGCACTCAAATGCATTTTTCACTGCATGCTGTGGAGGCCTGTATTACATCAAGTGCCTCCCCATGGCCAAATGCAAAATGGCAGATTTTAGTGAGCCGAACAGGTAACAAAGCAAAACTTTTGACATTTATTATAGGGATACATCATAAACATCTCTTATGAGTTTCACGA
This sequence comes from Mormyrops boulengeri, assembly GCA_026781065.1. Taxonomy (NCBI): domain Eukaryota; kingdom Metazoa; phylum Chordata; class Actinopteri; order Osteoglossiformes; family Mormyridae; genus Mormyrops; species Mormyrops boulengeri. Next base: position 14,647,946 of record JAODLD010000038.1, read on the forward strand.
TAAGTGTCTGGTAAACGCTTTAACAGAAAGTGCAAACATACAAAATTGGCTAACTTGTCGATTGCCGAGAGTGGGGAATAGTGATGGCCAAAATGACGCTTCATGAACCATTTGCTGTATTTTCTGACCCCACTAAATGGTGCTCTTGGTTTACTTTGGTGCATGCTTTGAGCCCTTTTTTGTACAGAGAGCACCATCTAGTGGCGTACGCCCATGCGCGCACGCACACACACCCACACATACATTGAATATATTGTTCATAATGAAATACTGGGAAAGCTTTGCGGCTGCTAGACTGAATATTGGGTTTGCTATAGCTACCTCCTGGTGTCTGGTGCCGCCAGTGACTGGGACAATCGCACAAGAATTCGAATGGACTTTCACTTCTGTCCCTGTGCAAATAGCAAATAAAAATAGGTATGAATGAACAAAGTATAAGTACAAAGTAGGGTTTTTCTGGATTCGTGTATTCACAAGTGTGTATACACTTGAGTATTTCAAGTTGTTGTTACTTTTACTTCACTAACTTCCTAAGACAAATAACATTTTTATCCCATACATTATGCATGAGACCATCGTTACTTACCTAGTTTAAAAAAACTATTTGCTAAAAGCATGCAGCACTGAGTTGAGCATCAAATGGGTGGAGTTAAAGTTTACCTGGGTATATGTAAAGAGAAGACAGGATTGCACTCCCTCCTCATCCCTCCTGTATTCTAATGAGTAAGGAACTAGACACGATGAGGCACATTTAGGCTAGATCTGGTGGTGATAGCCAGGGCTAGTTGATGTCTAAAAAATAACACGCTCTATTTCAATTTTTTTTTAGCAGAAAGGTAATTGTGAAGACATGAAAAACGATATATGGATAATCCACTAAACAGCCGGCGTTTAACTGACGATGGTGCTGATTTGCAACGCTGACTTTTTTTTATAATTTAATTTAATTTTTTAAATTTCTTTTAAGTCTCTGGAAAACAATCGATCAGCAGGCCAATTTAATTGTGATTTTAAACAATCTCGTGAGCTTTCTAAAGCAGTGGTTCACAAACATTTTACACCACGTACCATATCACAGTCAACTGCGTACCACCTTTATGACCGATGTTTACGCACCTTTGTGTACCATTCAAGGAGTTAAATAGATAATAGATGATTGTGTTTCTTTAAGCTGTGTTGGAGACGTAGGCTGGAAGGCTGACCTGAATTATACAACAAAACTGAGGACACCCCTGACCAATATCAGTATAATGGTAAATGATTACAGACTGTATCATCTTTCAGTAATTGATGCATTTTTAAGTTAAAGTATAGGATATTTCATTTCATGTATACTTAAAAACAAACAGGGTAGATAAACTACATTGAAAATAAGGGCCTCAAAATGCAAATCCGATGCAACAAAACTGAGTACACCTTTGAGCACTGCAACAAAAGTCAATACACCTGTGATTTCCAGTTAAGGATATTTCTATGAACAAGGTTATAAAATAACCTGCAAACATCTTACCTGTCACAATTTTCACCTGGGTTGTGTCTAACGCAACCAAATGAAACTAGATGAAACCAAAATAAATTTATTTGGATCAGACGGGGTCCAGCATGTTTGGACATGGCCAGGACTATGACAGTGACTGCAGTGTACCGACAGTGAAACATGGAGGTGGGATTGTATGGTATGGGGCTACATGAGTGCAAAGGGGGTGGGGGAGATGACATTTATAGATGTCACCATGAATGCATGGTTGTATATCAAAATATTAAATGAGAAGGTGATTCGGGGATTCCAGAAGCTTGGCAGAAAAGGAATTGACAAAGATCCAAAACACACTGCAAAAATCACACAAGACGCAAAAAAAACAACAAAAGAGTGGAAACTTTGAAATGGTCAAGTGTGTCTCCTGACTGGAATGCAACAGAACAGAAAATGGAAAGTAGGGCAAGGAATCCTCTCCAGCAAAGAGCAGCTGAGAAGAATGATCTGTAACGAATGGCAGTCTCTCCAGAGATGTATGGAGTATGTATGACCAGCATCATCAATACCCATGAGGATTGAATCAGTCATCAAAAATAAAGGCAGACATACAAAATATTTTTAAAAATAAGAGAATGGAATGTCATTGATTTAGGGTATACCGAGTTTTATTGGTGATTCTTAAAAATGGACCTTTATTGTTTAATAGTCAGATATTTGTTTTTCAGATCAATTGGTTTCATTCTTGTTGGGCTTTGGCTACGAATGAATAAAAATATTAAATTGACAGGATTTCAAATTTGTTACCATTTTAGAGATATTGGCCAAGGGTGTTGCTCAGTTTTGTTGTACACTGCAAATCTTTGCGTTATCTTGCTTTGTGTGTAGCCCAAGCCTACTTCCCTGACAAAGGCAATAATCCCCGGTTAGGCAATGTCAATTACCGATAATATCGCCATAGCGCGCAGGTCGAGTCCTAGCCTGACTACACAACTGGCGCTGCAGTGGTCTCTAACTGCGACTAAGTGACCTACAAACAGCCTATTTTATGAATGAAAAGAAAATATCTGCTATTCTTCTCACTACTCAGTTTTCCTTACTGTTCTGCATTGTATCTTGCGATGCTGTTTTCAAACCTGACTTCAAATAATTGAAAATGATAGTCTGCTTTCTCTAAGATCAATAGATTGGAATGTGTAGTGCTTTTTCCTTTTGATACTTAATGTACTTTTTACTTGAGTAATCTTTTACTGAGTGACTTTTACCTCAGAAGCACTTTCATGTGGTATCAATTTTTATTTACATATACTTTTTATTTACAGTTTTTTTTCCAGCATTGCAAATAGAGTTTAATTTGAGTGTTTTTATACTTTTAGAGTCAGGGGCAGGGTTTTCTGTTCATATTGCTTATATAAAGTTTCGACGGTAATGGTCCCCCTGCGGGCTCCTGGACACCCCCCCTTTCAGTTTGGCACCAGCACTCTGGCTCACGTGTGTGTGTCGCGCCGTCTTCTCTAGCGCCCCCCTGTGGAAGCCTGAACCCCGGCATGGACAGCCTGAGCTCATACTCCAGCCTGCAACAGCACCATCAGCAGCAGATCATTGATCTGGAGCAGCAGGCCTATAAAGCGGATCCCTTTCGACAAGGCCTCACTCCCCCCCAGATGCCGGGGGACCACATGCACCCCTTTGGTAATTAGCCGCCCTCACCGCGTCTTACATCACATTCACTAGCTTTATCTTTCATCCCCAGTCTTACTAAACACTGATTATTTTTAAAATAAAAATGTAGGTATTAAATTCTGTTAAATAAACAGCTGCCAAATATAAAATTTTATGCCTATGTTTGGTAACACTTCAGTTTAGGTCTGTTCCTTAACTATTAATGAACTGTTACTAATCATTTGATAATATATTAATAGATAGAAATATTCATTCACAAACATATTTAGAAATGTATCATATTATGATATTTACAAAACAGCTTCTAAATCACTCGAAAATATAAACCAGTGGGTGAATTTGATTGTGATGGAAGCTTTTTATTTACTAACATATTGTCAAATTATTAGTAACTATTTTATTCATAATAGTTAAAAAGTAGGCCTAATGTTTTTATCATAACCCAAACCAGTTATAAAATTTACCGCAAGGTGATTTTATTTTTGAGGTTTTAATTTAGAATTACAGGCAGTCCCCAGGTTAAGGACATTCAACTTATGAACAACTTCTGTATACAAACAGACTGCCATAAAGCCTATTACAGAAAAATACTGCACTATTTTTTTGACTTGCCTACAAATTTGTTTTAAAGTCAAACTTAGGAAACGGTTCTCTTTGGTAACCTGGAGACTACCTGTATCCCAAACACTTATTTTAATGACTTCCTGTCACTGCTTGTAGGTCATTTTCATTTACATTTTCTTTAAGAACCCTCTGCATTATGCTGGGTGCTTGTGTACAGTTGATAGTGTCTTACTGTACTTCTTATACACAGCTTAATGCATAATGGGCTCTGATTGGACGCTCGGTAACCTCACCAAATTCCTCCCTCCACAGGAAGTGAATACCACTGCTTGGATGCTGACTCCCTCTGTCACCTTGGCGACTGCCTGTCCCCCCACGACCCCTCCCTTCTCAACCCCATCGACCGCCTCTGCTCCATGCAGGACTCCTACTTTGCCTCCTGAGTGCCCCGGGGCAGGTGGCCAGTGTCCCATGGGGGAACAGAGTGCACCTCTCTTGGACCGAGCTCCGGAGGTATCAAGCTGAAAAACATGTTCCTCTGTTGTACGGAACAGAAAAGACTCATCAAGGGCTCGCGGACGGCGACCACTGGGGCGGGTTAAGCCACGTGAAAACCCATGAAAGCAGACTGAAAGGATTTCGCACTGTTTCCACGACAGAGGTTTTTGCGAAGCCTGCAGTACGTGATTTAGAAACGTTTCACCCAGCGCTGGAGGGAAACACACCATATGCTGTCAATAACTCCTCTGTATTTATAAACATTGTGCGACATTAACTATAGGCTTTGATTTGGAGCAGTTGGATCATTAAATCACAGGTAGTAAAGGTAGTTTAGGGTAATGCCTCCCAGCCTTTTGATGACCGTGGACCAGTAAAACTTGTAAATATGGGTAAGGAGGGGTGGGGGGTACTGGTGGGAAACTTGTTGACCAGGGGTCAGGAATGGTGCCAGGCAACGGACCAGATAAATTTAGCTGTTTTCATTTTTTATTTCAGTTGCCATCAGAATGTTTGAACGTCAGGAGTTAAAAATGGCTTGGGTTGAAAATATATTGTTTATTTTGGGAAATCAACCAACCCTAACCCCCAAGGCCCCAGCATTCTGCAGGCTGGTAGAATCGGGGATTTAATGAGCGTCAGTCTCGACTGGGCTGGAAAGCCGCAGAAAAGCTGGGGAGCTGGACCGTGTGCCCTTTTGCCTGCGCTGGGAATCCCGCCCCCCTCCCCCGGCATGTAGAGAGTCAGGTAGCATCTCACAGTGTCACCTGAGAGCAGGGAGAGCGTGGTGCTGGTCACAGTTGGAGGGGCAGCGGCCAGCCCAGGAGGGTGGGGGGGGCGGGGCTCTCAGGGCAGGTAATCTAACACCAGGCTGGTAATGTGCAGGTTAGCCACACGTGACGGCGCGCAGAAAATGGAGATACCAGCATGGGTTCGGTCCAAGGTCAGGAGCCCAATCTCAGCATTATGCTGCCCATGCGACTGCCCCATGTTGGCCCAGAGCAGGTGACTCTTACTGACTCACACTATCACCTTCCAGTGTCCTTGAAAATATTTTTTTTTTTATGATCACTAGTAGAACGTCAAAACGCTTGTTACATATGTTCAGCTCACGTTTCAATAAAATATATCTAATGGGAATCTGGTTCAAGAATTTTGTCATTATCATAATTTTCCATCTATCTTGGGTAACTGCTTACCCAGTACAGGGCTAACGGTGGCCTGGACCCCCAGGGACAAGACAGTAAACGCCCAGTGAAATGGCCAGTCGATCGCAGGACAAACACACTCAAGCATTATGTCCGTCCATCATTCATCCATCTTCTAACGGCTTGTATGAGTCATGGGTGTTGGAGCACAGGACACAAGACTGGGGATGCCAGCCCATCTCAGCACAAATACACTCACATTATATTTAAGTATAATTAGGATAATATAACATAATTCATATCATCAAAGTAGGTTCTGCAGTCAGGGAGGCATCCTCGGTTCAAGGGTCAAAGTTGACCATTTCTTTGATGTCAAAGGAGATGGGTAATGATCACATCCCTCCTGTGATCATGACAGGTAAAACTCTGCGGCTTGCTATCAAAGGACATACCTGCAATTTTTTTTTTTTTACCTTTTTTCCCCCTTTGCAGAGACCACCCAGGTTCGGCTCTGCATCTCTCCGCAGGAATGCACTCGTAATACCGGGATTCAGAAACCAGGACTAGAAGCTATGGCAGAGTAACTGCCCGGTATGACACGCAGATATGAGGGTCCGCAATAAGCCGCCGGGCGCTCTCTGCCCTCGCTGTGAACTTTTCGTTTCATCTCGCGTTTCTCAGCATGCAATCGGACCTTTAAAAGTAAAGTCCGCGTTTCATCGGTCAGCAGCAATCTGATCAGTCTGTCATTTTCGGGCGTTGCAAGCCCAGGTCGCCGCAGAGCGGTCGGATGAACCCGAAACACTCAAATGCACAATGGATTTAACAAATTCACTGAAAGGCTAGTGCCATTCATCGAATGTCAGACTGGTATATATGTGCATGTATGCAGCACAAAAATAATCCAAGGTCAGTGTAGAAGACGGACATCTTTCTCCCCGGAGTTTCCGTCCATCACACACGCGGGGCGGCTGCCGTGCGCCGGCTGGCACGCGACCAGATGCTTTCGGCGGCCGCCCTTCAGCCGCTGTTTTGCGCAGTTTTAGCCGCTGTTTCGGCCCCTGTTTTGCGCTGTTTTATCCGCTGTTTTGCGCTGCCTGCCCCGGAAAGCTGACCGGCGTTAGAGATTTCATCGAGGGAAAATGCGCGGAAACAGGGAAGGAGTCTGGATCGCAATAAAGCAATAGTGCGCCGGCACAGCGGGCAGCAATAACATCATTATTATTCTGAAAATAACCAAAGAGCAGCCCGTCTGTTTATCGGTAATTTATTGCGCTTTCCGTGCCAACCTTGGGCCACAAACCCTCTGTCTTTTAACTGTTATAATTGGCATCATGCTGCTTCAGAGCAGAAACAGATGAGCTCATTTTCTAAAAACGTCCCAACAGGATATTTTCATAATTAAACATTAGTAGCTAAATACTTAAGAACGGTTCATGGTTGTGAGCAAGGCTAAATCGATGAATATGTATTCTGCTGCAGCCGTACGTCATATCTACGTTTTTCTTTTTATCGTTTATACGTTCAGGACGTTACTTTCTGTTTATGCACTTAGGATTTGGCGCTTAAGGCACTAAACGTCATACCATAAACCGAGCGTTGTTTTAAGTATATTAGACGTCCCAAAGTTAGTGTTTTTCACATATAATCGACATCCTGCTTGTGTCCTTTTTTGTATGTCCTCCCTCTTTAAGATATTATTGTTCTTTAATTAAAACTTTTCCTTTAGCGTCAAATTACAGCAAGCTTTTAATGGCAAATATTCGCACATTTTATGTTTTTAATCAAAATATGACAAAAGGGCAAATTTATGGAATACATTTTTGACATAAAAAAACAGGACGCGACTCTGAGGGATTCCGCTAATTCCCGCCGACTTCGTCACCCCTCGAGACGCCGCGCGCGCACGCGCGCCCGGCCTCCATCTTGGCAGCGCGAGGCGGCGGAGCTCAGCGGAGGTGACAGGTGACGGGCGACCCGCCGAGACGGCTGCCGTTCGCCGCCCGCTCCCTCAGGTTTTCCGTCGCACTCATCTGTCACCACTTGACCCGGCCCCTGGCGGCCGGAGACGGCGGAGGCAGCTGCCAAGACGCGGGCCGCGCCGAGGTCCGGCGCAGGTAGGGAGCGGGCCTCATGCTTGGGGACAGTATGCTCGGGCCTCGCTCTCCCGTCCGGCTCAGCCCCGGAGGCAGCGGTCGCGCCAGCGGCGGGAGAAAGACCCGCTGCCTGCCGGTGGGTTGCCGCTGGGGAGGCCCGGATTTGACTCCTGTTCCCATTGAAAGTCAGTCAGATCGCTGGGGTGACGTTTCACTGTATCTATCTATTACTGTGCCATGAAGCGTGATGTCTCAGGATGCACAATGCAAAGCATAAATGCGTGATTTACGTATTAACATAAACATGATTTGTATGAAAGAAATTGACCTTCGTATGCGATATTATACGCCTAACCTAAAAGTTAACGTGTGTGTATATATACATCTAACAGAAAAGTTAACGTGTATTATACACCTAAAAAAAGTTAATGTGTGTAATGAATGAGTGGAGAGAGTGAGAATAGCAGGTTGAATCTGCTGTAAACTCAAAAGAATACAAAATCTTGATGAGCAGCATGGAATTTGGCCTGATTTTTCTAAGGGTTCTCGAAGGCGGGGTTTTCTTGGTCTAACCAAAGAGACTCATCCCTGAACAAAGAAAAGGAAAACGTTAGGATACATTTAGAAACACGTAGTAGAAATGAGAACAGTACATTAAAATTTCCAATTAAGTTTCAGGCATATTTTGACTAATAATTCCAGCGGTTGTTATTCAGTGAGTGCGTTTTTATCATATTAAAAATGGACTTACAAATTTTTTGTGCCACCTGCAGAAAGAGAGATGAATAATAATGCTTTAGCGTTAATGCAGTATAGCACAGTGTGGAAATAGACACCACCTGCTTAAGTATTGTGCTTACAGTACATATCTCATATCTGTGCATAGACTTTTCTAGGGGCAGGTGCTCGGGGAGGCTGGCTTAGGGTACGTTTTGTCAACTCCTGGTGGAAGCGGGAGGTTAGTATATTTCGTGGGGGGGGCACTTTCTTTTGTTCTGGCAAAAGGGGCAGGAGCTCAGCTTCCTGCCAATCCCCCAGTACAGTACAATCCTAGTATGTATATATAATGCTTATGTGTGTGTTGATTTTTTGATACCTTTTCCTTTAAGGTGTGTAGCAGCGTAGAATAGCAGACCGCCCACGAGAAGCAGGCCAATCGATGTGGCAGATCCCACCCCCGCATACATTAGCATGCGTACCCCGATCGACGTCTCTGTGACTGAAACATAAAGATCACAGACTCAGTTAACGCCTTTAGCACCGTATACATCATTCACGTATTAAAGAAAAAAACCCTGATGTAGGCAGATTAAGGAAAGATTTGGTATGACAGCGTCCATCTAATTGTCTTTCTTGACTGCTGGTCCAGTTCAAAGTTGCGTTGAGCTTGGAGTCTGTCCCAAAAAGCACAGGGCACAAGGCAGTGGGAATCGTAGATAAGATAGCGATTTGCTGGATGATACATTCTACTGATGGAAGCATCTTCACAGCCATGCTTCCAGTCTCTGTAGCGATCACATAGCGTAAATATCTCATACAACGTACGTGCTCGTGTGTGTTCTAATTTATGTGATTTATCATGCAGTCATTTTAGACAAATGGTATTTTCACCTTACGATGGGAATATAACCCCACCGTAAGCTAAGCAGCATCTGTATTAATGAAAGTCTCAGGATTTGACTGAACTCTGTAGTTCAAGCCCTACACTAGTAGCCAAAATTTTGGAGACACCTAGCATTTTCGGCATTACGCTTTAAAAATTACTACACGAATATTGGCGGTAATGTTCATAAACAATCAGAGAATGTTAAATATCAGACATTGGATGATTAAATAAGTAACTGGAATAAAGTTCTGCAATGTCTAAAAAATCAGAAATGTTTCCACAATTTTGGCCACTAGTGTAGGTAAGTAAGAAATGCTATACTACTGGGAAATTTAGTTAGCATTAATTCCAACTGGCACCCCCAGGTTTACCTCTGGTTAGTCTGCCCCAAGATGATCCCCCAGCCTCCACTCGCTCAGTGTTCTCAAAACAGGCTGGCTTCATTTGAGCCTGATGGTCAGCTACTGTCCACAAGCTGTTCCAGATAACAATAAAACCTCTATGGGTGGGAAAAGTTACCTCTGCATGAAGGCAAGGGATTCGTCCAGAGTCCCCAGGAGGTGCAGGACATGTGCTCAGTCCCATTCAGCATGAAGCCTTCCTCACAGTGGAAGTGACACCGAGACTGGAAGCTGGAGATGCCCAGTGGATGAGAGCAGTTCATGGAGAGAAGTGGTGAAGCTTCTAGGGGCTTACACTGCACCACTAAAGAGAGGCAATCACAACAGCTTTAGCTATCTATAAATAACATATTAAAATGGCTCCTGTATTTGTTAAGCGATGTATTAATAAAATAGAACTAGGTTCAGGAAGGCCTTGCTCTGCATCACCTTGACAGGAGGGCGTCACATTACTCCAGAACCCAGATGTGGTGCACCGCAGAAAGTGAGATCCTCTGAGCAGGAAGCCCTCCTCACAGCCCAACTCACATCTGGAGCCAAAGCTGAAGTGGGAATGAGGGTGGGAGCACGTCATGTGACCATGGGATGGAACCTCCAGGGGGCGACACTGTCGAGCTGAGAGCATAGGTCTCACGTAATACATCAGCTTATCACACAACGGAAATAAGCGCTATTCCTGCAAATCGTGGTGACCTTTTAAGTAATACGGGACAATTTTGTTCGGCTTAAAAATTTAAGTCTGCAGTCCATTCAAATTTTTGCCTTTTTTAATGTCCTCAGTCTGTTTTAGGGCAATTCTTACAACATTTTAAGCAACAATGGAGCCATGAAGTAACAAGATAATGAATTATATTATGGTAATTGTCTATTTTAACTGATATGAAAAAAATGACTAAGAAAATATTATGCCATATCACCCAGCCCTACTGTCAAAGTGTATGTAATTACCCTCACAAACTGGGGAGGCGCTGCTCCACACCCCCTGTGAGGTGCATTGAGTCAAGTTTGCCCCCTTCAGGATGAAGCC
>JAODLD010000038.1:14702045-14716054 GCA_026781065.1 Mormyrops boulengeri
TTCCCCACACTGGCGAGAGTAGGACATGGAAGCATCAACATATACACCGAGGTCTTTCTCGTAATCAGCTACCTTTAGCAACACTAGCACTTTTTATTGCCTCTTTATGTCTTATAAATGTATGTACAGTGGTTCTGGGCAGCTTATACTGAGCGGCTAAATCAGTCACACTTATACTGCTGCTTTCAAACTTTTCCAATAATCTCCTTTCTAAGTTCAATTGTGGTTCTTACTGATTTCCTTTTCGCCTTCTCTGCACTGGCTTTCTTTGGACCCTTGTTTATTAGCAAAAAAGCTTATAAAAGCCACAAAAAAACTCTAAAATGCGATCACAACACTCAGAGTAACGTGTGAACGACACGTAAGACTGACGCCAACTGAGCGTGAACGTTTGTTTACAAAGGAAATCGCGCGGTTTTCCGGGACGAACTCCGAATTTTCCGAGACGAACTCCGAATTTTCTGGGACGAACTCCGAGACGAACTCCGAATTTTCTGGGACGAACTCCTAATTTTCCGGGACGAACTCCGAATTTTCCGAGACGAATTCCGAATTTTCTGGGACAAACTCCGAATTTTCCGAGACGAACTCCGAATTTTCTGGGACGAACTCCTAATTTTCCGGGACGAACTCCGAATTTTCCGAGACGAACTCCTAATTTTCCGGGACGAACTCCGAATTTTCCGGGACGAACTCCGAATTTTCTGATGAACTCAGACTCAAAATTTTCTCGTCATTTCGCGACGAAGATTGAATATGATGAGTTCAGAAGCCGACGACCTCCGGGGTTCTACTGTATTTGAGTCCAGGAGCAGTAATTTCATAATGCCAACTTTGGATATTTGAACTCCAAATATCCGTCTGTGCTTAGAAAATTGAACTGATAAACGTTACACGGACCGTACTTTGAACAATATGTGGTGGCTGTACTGGCAGCAGGGCAGACCATGAAAGAGACACTGCATATCCAGTAATTCCTTCGGTTTGGGGAAACCCGGTAAGAACAACAAGAAAAAACTAGGCGATGCCACATTTTAATATAATTTTTATATATATATATATATGTATTTATCGCGAACTTTGGAGAATGTACTACGAACGTTTGGAGAACATTCCGGAAACAGTTTCTCAAAAACGAACCTTCCGGGAACGTTACGAAAACTTTCCTTAATTACGTCAGCGGAACGTTCGCTTACGTGATCTGGGGAACGTTCCCGCGCCAATCAGCGAACAGTCATGGAACGTTCGCCGAATCGAAAATTGTTTGCTGGGATTATTATTATTATTATTATTATTATTATTATCCATTCATCCACCCATTTTCTGAAACCGCTGAATCCCAACTGGGGTCACGGGCGGGACTGGAGCCTATCCCGGGAACAATGCCCGCAGGTGGGAACCAACCCTGGGCAGCCTGTTATGCCAAAAAAATCATCCCTACCGTAGAAGGCATGCCTGTCTGTAAATGATCGATATGTCGCTGATCTGAAACGAGTTGAGCTACTTCGTCGAGTTACGCTACCTTAGTGCTAATCGATAGCCCTAACCCTAACCCTAACCCCCAAAAAACCCCTATAACCCGAACCCCCAAAAACCCCTAAAACCCGAATCCCCAAAAACCCCTAAAAGCTCGACTCGTCAGAACACCGGCATGCATTCTACGGCAGGGATGCCTTTATCGGCATAACACCACCAACACACCGCAGGGCGCACACACTCACATGCACACGCTCACACGCACACGCTCACACGCACACGCACACACGCACGCTCACACGCACACGCTCACACGCGCACACGCACACGCGCACACTCACACGCACACACTCACACGCACACGCACACTCCTACAGGGCCAATTTAGGCTCACCAATCAACCTTATCCTGCACGCTTTTTGGACCGTGGGAGGAAACCCAGGATTATTATTATTATTATTATTATTATTATAATTATCATCAATTAAGCTGACATGCTGGCATAATACCCCAACATTGCTACAACATTGTAAATTGTTGGCCGCAAGACAATCGGATCACAATTATTGAAGGAACGATACTTTGCAGATCTTTCATTTTCGTTGCGATTTGATTTGATTAATTTATTATATTGATAAATTAAAACCTTTTTTTTTTTACTTTACTCAAAAAACTCCATATATTACTACAGGAAATTACGCACTGTTAATGGAATAGAAAGAAAGTATCTTAGAAAATTATTTTTTTATGTTATTATTAAACAATGCGAACATGCTGTTGTAAAATTGTCAAGGCCAACTACTGAACTGTACAGGAAAAAAATCAAACACATTAATCTGAAATAAATGTTAATATTGTTCTAATACATTTGCCCATGTGACGGTGCCATTTCCTTACGTTATAATGGTCATCAGCAGCCCATCACATTTTCAAATGCTGATACCATAAGCTATTGCTTTGTATTATTTTTCGTTTAAAGAAATGTTTTCCCTTTATTGTTAGAAAAAGACCAGTACAGAGGACCTTCCTATCAGTATTAGATTATGGTGATGTAATACACATGCATGCACCTTCATCTTATTTGAAGAAACTACACGTTATATATCATGCAGCACTGAGGTTTATAACTGGTGTAACTGCAAGGACACATCACTGTAAGCTATATGAGACGGTGGAGTGGACGTCATTGCATCTTAGAAGGAAAATGCATTGCCTGGTTTTAATTGCAAAGGCTTTAATGGGCAAATGACCTCAGAACAGAAAAGCTAATATACATAATCTGAGTAATTTTGAGGGTGTTGTGATTGCTGGAGCCAGATGGAGTGGTTCTAGAATTTCAGAAACAGCCCCCTTACTGGGAATGTCACATACAGTACACCAGTGTCTAGATGTTACAGAGAAGGGTGTGATGAGCAAAATATATCCAGTCAGTTGCAGCTCTGTTGAGAAACAAACACCTTGATATTTAGAGAGGTCAAATAAGAACGGGAAGAGTCTTTAACGCTAACAGGTAGTCCACAAGTGCAAAAATAACAGTTCAGTACATTGGTGTGTAGAAAGGCGTGTCTGAATGCACAGCTCACTTATCCGGAAGTTCTTTTGGAGACACAACGGGGATTTGCTCTGTACTTAATGGTACCTGATAGTACCACTGAATGTATAATTTGTTTTCTTGCTATTACAAAGAAATGCTTGGTATTGTTTCAGGGACTTTTTAGCTCTTTTGCATCGACATGCACCATGTGTTGGTTTGGGACACATACAGTACTTGCTAGTTCCTGGTTGGTTCAAGTTCCTGTGGGATGGCTGTGCTATTTTACACTTACTTTGTGCAACCTTTACCCAAATGGATCCATTAAAACATCCAGGTGGATAACTGGATATAAAAAGTTCTTAGTCTGAGTAAACACATACAGATTTCCCTGGAAGCACAAACATGAAGCAGTGTAAACTGCATATGGTTGCCAGTCAATCAGGCTCACCATCTTGAGGAGAACAACTGGTGAAGTGGTTCTGGGCTCAGGGGGCGCCCAGGAGTGGGTCCTGGTTCATGGGGTCCTTATTGAATGAATTATGTGCCTGCATGTGCCTGATAGGGGCCTGCTGTCAATCACAAGGTAACCATATGCTATAACAGTGTTTCCCAACCCAGTGCCCTGGGAACCCCAGACAATCAATGTTTTTACTAGGGAGTTGGGAGGTAGCAAAAATGTGGACTTTCTGACCAGGGGCTGGCAGGGACCAATAAGGTAGACTGTCTGGGAGCCCTAGAGGACTAGGTTGGGAAACATTGTACTCAAACACTAAGGGCTATTTAAAAACACCTGTCCACCCTAAACAGCATGTGGAGAAAAGGGCACCACACACCCAGGCACTTCTCAGGTTTCCTTTCTGAGGTGAGTAATACTTCAGTAGTATAGTCTGTCTGTATTCCCTACTTGCTGTGTGGACGTGCTTGATGGTCAACAGAAATAACTGCACAGGTCACATGTGAATGCTGCTCTTCAGGTGTTAGATAGTCTCCTCCATTAGAATTTAAATGAGATAGCATTTCCGCCAGGTTTTGTATTTTAGTTTTTTCTTCATTTTTAACCTCAAAATTGTTCTATGCCCCAGGGTCTTCTTATGGCGTGATGCAGCAATATGATAATACAACAATGACACAGAGAGCATTACCTGCCTTTTAAAGAATGAGGAACTTGCACATCCCAATAGGATTTCCATTTTTTTCCCCCTTTACATGCATTCTCTTCCTGGTAAAAGGATCGCTGCTTACAAAGCCCTTGATCTTCAGGAACAGTCTTATTCCAGTAATAATATGATAATTAGATGAGTTTGTAAATTTCTTATGAGTCACAAGGGGTCTACGTTAAATCTATTATAAAAACTCACAGTTCTACGGAAAAGTAAACCTGACTTCTTTGCCAGCTACATTCAGCCTGGTCTTTTTATCTCTGCCAACACATAATGACTGAAGGCATTCATTATGGACAGTATCACAGAACCCTAAAGGAAGGGGGATGGTCTGCTCATGCTCTAGAGGTTGCTGGTTCAAATCCCAGAGTGATTTCATCCATGGGCTCATAGCCCCCAGTGGCTGTCTGACCCAGCCTTCTTCATTAAAGTGTCTGCTAAATTAATAAAATGTAAAGTGGAACAGAGGCTGTCTGTGCACTGGAGCATCAAGCAACTCATCACTCGGTCACACTCATGACGTACTTGAATTTAAAATTTAACCTCAGTTTGTCATTTTTTACTCTACAGATGAAACCTATTATACTAAATCAACCTGACTTCCGAGACTGAGGAGTCAATCTCAAAAAATCTGTCAGCTGCTGTAATGCAGAAGTTGTGTAACATGAAAGTACCTTCTCTGGTATCATGGGAATTTCTCTGACAGACAGAAAATTATGTGCAGTTGTCCTGTGCCAGAAGTGCTACCCAGCAACTCGAAGGCTTTCAAGTCTATATTTTGGAAAGTATGTAGGTTAGATCTTGCTATCCAACTGCTTTTCCTGGTAATGGATGCCTGGGGGGCCTGGAGCCTGTCCCAGACAGTACAGAAGACAAGGCAGGGGTACACCCTGATTGGGGGTGTGAGTGCATTACAGGCAAACACAGTCACACTACAGTAGAGACAACATCTTATCTAACTGCTTATTTTTAAACTGTGGGAGGAATCCCATATGTCAGAGGTACATTATAGAACTCTGTCTTTATCCTCAGTTTGTCATTGATTTTTTTTTATCTTTGACATTTTGGACAATCAATGCAAACCCAAAAACAGAACAGGTATGATCTAGATCCCCGACGCAGAGGGTGTGGGCTGCCTATGGGACCATCTGCCTTTCTGTACATGGTTACATGGAAAGTGAATTAAATTCGGCTCATTCAGGATCAAGCATATTGTTAGATGATAAAATAAGACACTTGGCATTTATACAGAGAAATTATATCTTGGTATCATACCACACCCTTTTTTTGTCATCCACAAAGAACTGTTATTGTTGGATACATTGAGTATTGTGACAGAAATGAGAAGGACAGTTAAGAATGCGAAAATGTGAACTGTAAGCCAGAGGTCACTGGAAAACCCCAACTGCTGTCAAAGAGAAAGAAAGAAAGACAGAAAGAATGAATAAATCTCCTGTTACCTGACCCACCACAACAGAAAAAAACACTACTATCTTACTTTTATTTCAAAATCTATACCACCCCGTGTGTTTTATTCGACAATGTTCAACAAATGTACTGAGCGCGTAGAATTTAACTTAAGTCCTTTCCAAACTCTAAAAATGACAGCCACGCGGCCAAAAGGTCTTTGATTATATAGAATTAACATGACTTACGTGCATAACCTGGTTGGTTTCATTTGATAAAGATCAAAATTTTTTAAATGAAAGGTGTAACACCAAAGCTATTCAAACAACAATGGAGAGCATTTAAATAAATTACTTCCTGTTAGTCACTTATGTGGCCCCCCGAGGAAAGGATGGCGAGGACATTTTGTTCTAAAAATAGAGTCTTACTCATAATCAGTGTATATGGAAAAAGGAGTGGTGCTGATTTAAATAGCAAACCTTTTAACTTACACATACTGTAGTGTAGTTTATTCAATTTGTCAATACAAAAGAATTCAAAGACTTGCATCACTTTGGTGTGTAGTATGCATTTACACAGTGGGAAATCAATGGTGATTTTCATCATGCGGAGCAAATATTTGGGCGACACACTGATCCGAACATCGACGAGGCACGTCATGGAGAGGGAGTAGCTGAGTGTATGGTTTGTCTCTGTTGGGAACGACTGTATCTGTGCGACATTGGGATCAGAGGATGGAATAGGGATGCATTCTGGGAATCCAGCCAAGTGAGAGAGCAGAACAAACGCCTGTTTGAGGTTTAACAAAGAATCACTAACTATGTAAAAGACCAGGACCACAGAATCTGAGAGCTCTCCCCCTCGCATGTCTTCACTTTATCTAATAAAGATTGCTTTATATCATCAGTCAGAAACTGTCAGTTAGTTGATAGGCTCTTTCCCCGACGGTGATTTCTTCACTTTAACAAAATGCAGTGTCTTTTAGGTAAATTACCACTGCAGACAGTTTCTCCAAAAAAATATCAATGAAACTTACATCCTGGATGGCACCTCACAAAAATCACAAGATGTTCGTCAAAAGTGAATTCCAGAAAGTGCGAGGCAGAAGACAGGGAGACACGGAGACAGGGTATGCCCTGGATGGGATGATAGTGTGGAAGAGCATTAGAGACAGCTAAGGGAAAAAAAACATTATAAAACACTTCAAGATTGAAGCTAAAAGTTTTGACATTAAAGTCAAAATGAACTTTTGAGAAAGACGATGAAATAAACTTTTGAAAAAAAGTTTAAAGTTTTAGGATGGATAGTACCATACTCCCATCAAACCCTTCACATCTTTGCACTGAAATTGATTATCGTATTCAGTTATATTGCTACAGAACATTAGGTCGTCATAAAGGAAAAAAAAATAAATTGCTAGGAGAAGCTATTCGTATAACTGCAACCAGAAAACATTCTACTTTAATCTCAAAATTTTCAACTTTTTTTTGAAAGTTATTTAAAGTTAATTCTCAAAACTCTCGACTTTAATCTCAAAGTTTTTCAGTTTTTCTCAAAAATTTATTTCAGTTTCAATCTGTATTTAATTTGGCATTTTTTTCCAGTTTAGGTGGCTCTAATGCTTTATCACATGATATTCAGTCATATGTCGCATATACACCATTATATACTGAGGGCACTTCTTTGCATAAACCAATTTATTTTTAAACTGAGGAAGTACCACATAAACTATAGATTTTGTTTATAATACAGACTGTGAGATTTAGTACGTTTTCTCTTTGTCATTGACTCTTGGATATAAACATGCTGACATTCACTTCTACAAACAGTGAATGACAACAGGAATATAAAGTGAAAACAGCAATTCAAGTGAATCATAGCAGAAAACCAAGTAACTTCTGGTCACTAAGAATGTAGCTTTTAAATGGTTTCATGACCTCTACTGTCATGTTGATGGAGCCACATTTTAGGAATTTCTGACGTTTAGATTATAGGATTGTCAATTTTGACGTTCAGCTTTGGAGCTGCGCCCTGGCTGGGCTTAGAGAAAATGACGATGCCCCTTGCATGCACATTGTATGTTGGTATACTCTACGTAGATGAAATTACAAAGCTTTATTGTTCAGAGGGTGGAGCGCGAGACTCTGTTTATTTTACAGGTCAATGAAGATCGAATACCGGTGGCAAATGTAAATTCCAGGCATAACGGCATGGTTAACATACACTGCACACACTGAGAATTTCTACATTTGCATGTTATTCACTTAACATTTACTGTAAATATACTCAGTGATCTTTGCAAACAAATAAAGTTACAGTATGTTCACCATTTGAGTACCTTTATTAGCAAGAAAATGTCATATCTTTGATTCATCAAAGTAACCTCCTCTAGCAGTTATAACAGCAGAGCAAATTCGAGGCATTCTTTCTACAAGGGACATTAAATGCTGCTCTGTTTCATGGGATGAAACCATTAACTAGTACATTTAACTAGTGCTTCACACCACAACAAATTGATAGGATGTCAGACATGCACTGTTACATACTCTTTCCATTTTATAAAGGAGACTTATTTTATTTCACTTATATTTTCATTTATAGTTGTTCACTCAACTTTCCAATGCTTAAGAAGAATAAAATATCTGAAGTTTATGGAATAAAGTAGTAAAAACCTGTGTAGTGTAAAACCTTTGACTGGTAGTGTAGTTTAATGATGTCTAGTCAAGATGTGTGGCGTTTGCATGTTTTCCCCATGTTGTCGTGGGGTTTCCTCTGGTACTCCGGTTTCCCCTCAGTCCGAAAACATGCTGAGGTTAAGCGGAGTTACCAAATTGCCCGTAGGTGTGTATGTGTGAGTGAATGGTGTGTGAGTGAATGGTGTGTGAGTGTGCCCTGCGATCTTTTGGCACCCTATCCTGGGTTGATCCCTGCCTTGTGCCCGTAGCCTCTGAGATAATGGGTCAGTAAGCAGACTCAGAAATGAGTTATAATTGAGCATGTGCAAGTTCTTTGGTAAAATCTTTGTGAGACAGAAGAAAGATATTTTTGTATTACATTTCTAAATTTGATTGTAAGTGCTTTTCATTTACTAATGTATTATCAAAGGTATCATGAAGTAACAGTTTATTAATAGCCACCTAACAACAGACCATTATTTGTGAAGTATAAAAATTATAAGTCTGCTTACTATTGCAAACTTGATGTTTTTTAGTGATTTAGTTGTCTTTGCAATACATTTCAAAAATTTGATTGTTTTTTTCGATGGTTTGATTTTATTTACTAGTGTGATTAGTTTATTAAAAGAGTACACCTTTAACTAAAGTGTCATGTCCACTTCTTGGTAACATCTTCCTTTCATTCATTCACTAAGGCCTTCCATGTTGAAACATCGACACACTTATTGCAATCAATATGATGCGTCAGTAATCCTACAGGTATTCAGATGCAGTATTTATTGTCTGTGTTATGAAAACATTGTACCATGCAACTAACTGCTTACGTTGCCTAGTAGGTCAAGGTAGGTAAATAATTCTTTCCTTCTGCAACTATCTGTATAATAATTATGATGCAATTCTTCATTCACAGGTTCCCATTGCCGTTAGTTTACTGGTAACTTTAGAAATGTTGTCTTATGTAGTTACAGGAAATAGGTTGTATGTATGACATGAACATTCCTTTTAAGACTATGTGAGGTAAGCAATCTTGGAACGGAACATTCTGTATGAATATCAGCACGTCAGACATTCCCGGTGCAAAAGGCATTCAACTAAGTTACATTGCTTTGTATGACCTCTTCTGTTTATTTTTTCCTAATTTATCTGTTTGAATTTGTGTTTTTTCTGTTAAACTCTCTGTGTCATTTTTGAGTAATTGATATTTAAGTAAATTATTGGTAAGTAAAAAGTGTAGCATGACCTGGAATTCACTTCCTCTTCAATTTATTCACAACCAAAATGTCTAATTCTTGGTGAAATAGTTGTTTTATTATTTTTTTTTATTATTTGAATTTTTTTTTAAATATATTTTTCCCCCACTGTTGCGCTGACCCCATCCTCATTCGGTCTCTTCACCATCTCACCTTGAACAATCCACACGCTTCACATTTTAATGACCCCACCCCACAGGCATCTCTTTGCTCTTTTAAATTATGCTGTTTGGAGGATGTATATTTATGAAATATAGGCAATATTGTTAATTGCCCAGGACAACATCATCTGGGGTGGCATAGCAAACCTCCCTCTGTCTTATTTTAATAACTTATGAGTGCATCATAAGTTATACCTCAGGCTTTTATTTTGAAAGGATTTTTGGTCAAAAAAAAATCGGTAAAAGGTTATATAGGGGCTGCCAGCCCTGGCGAGATGCTGTGGATAATAAAGTGTGATTTTCAAAGGGAATTTCTGAAGCTGCAATATTTTCCACTGGAATCTTAATGAAGTCAGCTGTGACCAGGAACACGTTGTGCACCTTTGTGCGCTTTCGGGTCACATGTGACTCAGGCCCCCTGGTTTGTACACTGTACACTGCTGAGTAACAGGAACGTCTGAAGGAGAAGCACACAGAAGATCTGCAGGATTTTTGTGCTGCTGATGAGCAGCTCAGCTTGGCACAAAGTTTACTCTGCCATCTCTAGCTAGTGATGCAAAAACTGGCAAATAAATGGCATTTATTATGTAGGACAGAGTTCATTTTATGACGTATTATCCCTCCCTTGATATGTGTCTGTCTGGAACTCCTTTGACTCCTTTGACTCTTTGTCCATGAGTAGGACAGTCAAGTATTTAGTCTTGCAGGTGAGTTAATGACTTTAGAAGTCGGCCATAGGCCAGGCGTGAATAAAGAAAATTAAAATGCTAATCTGAAACTTTGCTTGTTAACTTATGCAGTTAATATGTTTTGCCAAAATCTATTGAACCAAAGGGGATACAAAAGCACAAAAGGCCACATAAAACTTACTTAGCAGCCAAGACAGAAGGAAAACTCATTTATCACTAGGAAGAACTGACTTGCTTGTACACAGCAATTAAAGGACTGAAATATACAGAACAAAATGTTTTATGGAAATAAAGCAGACAGACATAGTTGTCAATTCAAAGTCATGCATAAAATGATGAATCACGATTATAATTCTAAAAATACAATGAGAGTCAGTTACTAATTGAGCTCAAGTAAATCAAAGTAAAGCCTCAAGTAAATCAAACATCACTTCTATAGGCTCTAAGAGAAAACCCCTGTTATTGTAACGTGGAAAGAAAACTTCCTGCCCTCCAGCAATCTGCCATAATCCCATACTGAGGCCAAATTAAAATCACAGGACTTGATAAATCCACTGCTGAAGCACACTTGGGCTTGTGTAAATATGATGGCATCTGTCGAGACATGTTTCATGAAAGTCAACAAATACACAGACATCTGAATTTATGTTTTACACTTGCCCACATAACTACAGTGTAACTATGTACACAAAATATTTCTTTTTACAACAGAAGTGGCTGGGACCCCATCATAGGGTTACCATACGTCCAGCTTTCCCTGGACACATCCTTTTTTTGGGCCAGTATTTTGTCTGGGCGGTTTTTTTAAGAAAAAAAAAGACACTTTGTTCAGGTTTAGCGACCTGTATGACCAGGGAAGTTTCTAGCTATCAAAAAGATCAGGGGCTAAGTCAAACTTACCCGGGACGTGACATTTTTTATTTTTTAGAATGAAGCTTGGCATTGGGGCTAAAAGACTCGGGACCGCAGCCCCGAGTGATAGAACCTAAGAACGCCCATGCCTATGATCCAGCATTGCAAGTTACTGTGGAATACCAAGTGAAGGAAAAG
Source organism: Mormyrops boulengeri (assembly GCA_026781065.1). Classification (NCBI taxonomy): domain Eukaryota; kingdom Metazoa; phylum Chordata; class Actinopteri; order Osteoglossiformes; family Mormyridae; genus Mormyrops; species Mormyrops boulengeri. Next base: position 14,713,448 of record JAODLD010000038.1, read on the forward strand.
GAGCACATTTTCAATATACAGCAACCACTTGGTATCTTCGCACAGAGCCTGCAAGACTTGTGCACACATTCACTTCAAAGTATTGTCAACTTCTGAAAACCACTGGCAATTTGACACTTTTTGTTTTCTTGTGAAAAGTGAATTGCTTTGTTTGTTTGATGTTTAACAAACTTTAGCTAAGGGTTTTGTAACTTGTCGAGAAAGACTTGTATGCACATATATTGCGCCAATTGTGTGTAGACTGTAAAATAAGAGTTAACTGTATGGTTACCATATGTCGTACAGAGTGGTTTTGGAAAACTCATTAATATTCGTAAGAGAACTGCTACCTGATTTTCCAGTGAATCCTTATTAATATTTAGGAGAGAATCACTATCTGATTAGTCAGTGAATGTGAAAACTCATTAATATGCTGTTCCCCAGACACATCCTCTTTCATCTGGTAATCCAATCCCAACCCCCCATTCACTCTGCAAATTTTAATTGCTAAGATTTCAAAATGCCAGAATAGTGCTGCTTTTAAAAACACCATACATCTTGATATAATGCCTGGATAGTAGGAAAAGTTAGATATGCGGGTACCTCCTCACAGCTGCTCACCATAACTACTAGAAGAACTATTCTTCCTTTACTCTTTCATTGCTGACCGCTGAACTGTGAAAATCCACGCTGCCACCTACTGGAAATACCAAACCAATGATTTTGCATACGCGCGGTTGATGCGCACCGAGGCACATGGTTTCAGCTAGACAAAAATCAGTCGTCCACAATCAACCCATAATGACTAAATTTACGTCACGTCCCCTTGTCTCCAACTGAAAGCGCACACGAAAAGGTGAAGTATGAATTGGCCTTTATCCAGGGATTAGAAGAAATCCAGACTATGGAAGGCCAAAACATATACATTTTTTCGCATTAACATGCTCAAAATTGAGAGGTTCACACCCACACACACACACACACACACACCCACACACACACTTTGTACGTGTTAATGCACAATAACTTGTTAACATGTTATGAATGTGACTTCTTGACCTTCCATAGATGTAGGCAGTGCGAAATAGGACATACCTGCATACCTCACTGTATCAAGACAGAATAAGATGTACAAGCCACGTGTAGCGGAGGAAGTGTTCAGACCTTTCTGTAAGCCAGCATGTTCTCTACCCTCGGTATATTTCACAGCTGCGTGGTCTGTACACGCCGCCTACATGTCATGGCGCGGCATAAAGAGGTGACGATCCACTAGTGGCTTCAAGACAAAAGGGGGTTTATTGGGGAAAAAGAAAACACACTGGGGTAAACTACAAAACAATAGGACCACAAGGGATCAAGCCTAAACGGGAAAAAAAACACTGATTAATAAACTAAACCATAGCTTTACACAACTGGGGAGGACTAGGGAAAGCAAGCAGACCAGCATTAGCACAGGCATCTGATAGACATACAACTACAATGAACCTAGAGCAGGCATTTAAATACACACAGAAACTCAGGGCAAACAAGGGACAGGTGTAAACCATAATCAAATTAACCAATCACAAAAGGGACAGGTGTAAACCATAATCAAATTAACCAATCACAAAAGGGACAGGTGTAAACCGTAATCAAATGAACCAATCACAGATGGAGCAGGACAATGAGCAACAGGTGAAACAATTAACAAGCACAGAACTAGGGAATACAACAAACAGTAAAACTAGAAAACACTAACCAACACTCTGGGAATACAGTAGGATAATTTACAGAACCAAATAATACAAACAAGACCAGAAGTGAACAGGAAAACAGTGAAGCTACCAAGCAGTCCAGGGAGCAAAGAAGATACGCTACAGACTTAGGACTAAGACAGAGGAGGGAACAGGATGGCTAGCGACAACTACTGGCCAAACGGGTACTGAACACATTGGACAGAGAAGGGGAAAGGCAGAAAGGAGAGAGGAGGAGGGGTCAGAGGGCACCAACTATGCCACTACGTTATTACGTTTTTTATGTTTATAAACATAACAACGGTGGCATGAATTGACAAGTAGCATTAAGATAATGCAGAAAAGGCACCAAGTGATTGAACAGACATCAATATTGTACAGCGAAGGAGAAAAAAAATGTAAATGAAAAAGCAAAAGATATTAGGGATATTTGTGTATCTGTATTTCATTTATTAGATTATATAATGATGATGCATGTAACTGCTTACAAATTCAGTACTCAGTGATTTTGGAGAAGCCATTTCACGGAACATGGTGAAGTTGTGCCTAATTCTGCATTGGCACGGTGCTGAATACAGAGCAAAAAATAGTGAATAGTGTCATTCCTTTTATTTATTATTTCATTGAGTTGAAATGGCCACATTTTTCTAAACTAACCAACTAAAAATAGGTCTATAGTCCAAACTAAGGAACGATTAAATAAGTGTCACATGGGAAGTTCAATAGCGCAGAGGTGCAGGACTTCCTGTATAAAAAGGGGAGAGATGTGTTTGCTTTTTTCACGTTAACATGCTCAAAATTATTACACATTAACACAATGGTTCCCAACCCAGTCCTCAGGGACCCCAGACAGTCCACATTTTTGCTCCCTCCCAGCTCCTAACACCTGTACCAG
>JAODLD010000038.1:14737071-14753028 GCA_026781065.1 Mormyrops boulengeri
GTGGTATTATTGCAAAGTTGAAGCGTTTAGGAACAACAGAAACTCAGCCACAAAGTGACAGACAATAGAGCAGGGTTGCTGAGTGCTGAGGCGCATAGTGTGTAAAAGTCGCCAACACTCTGTTGACTCAATAATTGCAGAGTTCTAAACTTCCTCTGGCATTAACCCCAGCACAGAAATTGTGCAGCAGGAGCTTCAATGGGCTTCCATGGTCGAGCAGCTGCATGCAAGCCTCACATCACCAAACGCAATGCCAAGCGTTGGATGGTGTAAAGCACTGGACACTGAACACCTTTGGGGTGAACTATTAGTGCCTGCCCTCACAAATGCTCTTTTGGTTAAATGGGCAAAAGTTCCCACAGACACATTTTCAAAATCTTGTGAAAAGCCTTCCCAGAAAAGTGGCAGCTGTAAAGGGGGGACAAACTCCGTATGGATGCCTATGGATTTAGAATGGATTGTCAGCAGAATTCCTGTAGGTGTAATGGCCATGTGTCCCAACAGTGTTGTCCATATAGTTTATTAAATGCATAAGCCGAATGTTTCACGTTGAAGTTTATAAACCTGTGAAATGATTTGGTTTTACAGACGGCTTGGAGTCTGACAGTATTGAGGGAGATGAAAACTTTGGCATGGAACCATGTTCAGGTGAGAACCTGGAGATGTAGCTTGTAATCCTGTGCATGTGTCTGTTTTTCTTCTGTGTTTAATGCCAATTTATTTATATAGCACATTTACGACAGCAACCGTAGTGCCGTAGCCAAAGTGCTTCACAGTGAGCAATACAAAAACATGAAACAAAGCCACGGCAAAAGAAATAAAAATAATGAAAAACACTGAGATACAATTAAAAAAGCACAAAATAAAGCAAAAACCAGAAGCATAAAAGCACATGTTTGTCATCAAGAGGGAGCAGCACCCATATCACTGAAGATCACAGTATCATGGTATCGTCAATATTACCCACTTCACATGGCAGTGGTCATAATGTTTTGGCTCATCGGTGTATAAGACCATCTGTCTGGGTAGCACGTCCATGCATGCATGAGCTGAGTGTCGCCGATTGTAGTTTATAAACCTGTGAAATGTTTTGGTTTTACAGAAGGCTTGGAGTCTGATAGTATTCTGGACATGGAACCAAGTTCAGGTGAGAAGCAGAAGGAGATGTAGGTTGTAATCCTGTGCAGGTCTTCTCAGCTGTACTGTGTGGCACATACGTACTGGGCACCATTGTGGTTTTTCTTCTGTGTCCATAATGCAGCTCGGATTCAGGGGTCCATCTCTCAGAACTGGGCTCAACGCATGTTGGCCCGTATTGGCAATGCTTCGATCTTCAGACGCCGTGGGTACCGGGCCGGCAAGGTGCACAACTTCATGCAGGGCTTGAAGCTGAGCCCCTTTGTGCAATCCTCAACTCCTAAGGACTTCATGAGCATGGTGTCGGCGGCGTTGACGGAGGAGGTGGCCACAGTTAGAGGTCTGAGTTTGTTAAGTCTGTCTTTCTGACCAGGAACTCAGCAATGAAAGATGAAGGAAACCATGACTACACAATAGGTAGAAACTGCCTCTATAAACTAGCAGTCTCCAAAGTTAATGCAAATGGTTCATGAACCTCTTGTGAGATGTTTTGGCATCATTGCTGGAAGGACTTGTAGGTAATGTGAGGGAGAAGAAACACAAGCAAAACAAACCTCATGCTAGACTATAAAACATTTTTAGTGCTCATTTTTTGCCATTTTGCCAAATAAAAAGAAGCTTATGTTGGACAGCGTCATCTCACACATCAAATCCTGCTCCCACTCTGTATGGTACATACAGTTCAAAGGTTCTTCCGAACTTGCGTGGGTTTTCTGCTGCAGTCCAAAGTTGTGCAGTTAGGTGAACTGACATCTCTAACTTGCCTGCAGTAGGCGGTTAGCAGCTAGCTAGTTAGCATGACTTAACGCTGACTTGACAATATTACCATCAACATCAACTAAACAAACGTAGCTCATAGAAATGATGAAACGTCATGGTACATGTTTGCATTCAGTTGTGCTTTGGTGATATTTAAGTTCTGCTTTGCAATACTGACAGACGACTGCATTTTCATTCGCTTTTAATGTGAAGATGTGAAGTGCCTCCACACAAATGATGGTTTTCGCTCTTTATTTTCACCTTTATCCGTTATGTACCATGTCCCTTCTGCCATATTGCTCAGTAATTGAGAAGGAAATTTTGAATCCATGCCTTTTAATAATTGAGTAATCAAGTTTAATCGAGTAATCATCACAGCATTAACTTAACACAAATATGTGAATATGAGTAAACAGAAAATACTTAACAAATTTACATGACATCCTGGTGACCAAATTGTTATGAGTGAGACACAGCCACATCTCAGGCCATTTAACTTTAAGCATTTTAACCGTGTTTAAGATAGCTGCTAGTTAACATTAGCCGTCCTCCAGATCCAGCCTCCCCACATCAGTGATGCTTTTAATGTCTAGACACCAGATCGCAAATATTTCCATTAACATGCATTTAAGTGGCACTGAAATCTGTAGCAGTAGGTCTGGTGCAGCCCTATGTTTAACCAGAAATGAACCTAGAAGACCTGAAAAAAATGCATATTATTCAAAAAGATTTGTGAATTTTATAGCTCAATATCAGACAAATCTTTAAAAAGCATTAATCGAAAAAATTTTACTTTTGTACACCCCTAGTCATTAATTAACACACCTTCAGCTTCACACCTGCTGACCCTGTATTCCATACCATGGGAGAGCTCTGTGTCTCTATGTTCTGAGGGCTGACATACTTACTGGTGCTTCATAAACCCTCTTTTCTCTTTTCTGAATCCTGGAAACAGACCGTAATGAATTTGATTGCATCCAAGACCCTCTGGACCTGACAACAAAGAAGATCCATGTGGTGGACAGTGGCCTTAGCTTTAACCTACCATACCCGCTCATCCTCAGGCCAGAGAGGGGCGTGGACCTCATAATATCATTTGAATTTTCTGCTAGGAAGAGTGATTCCTCTCCACCCTTCGAGGTCAGTGATCTGACAAGCAGAAGCTCAATATTCAGGTTCTTGTTTCTGTACAATGAAAAATCTCAATGCATCAACATCAATTATAACATAAGTCTAACTTATGACTTTAGTAGCTTTGCTGTTCACCCTTGACCTTTATTTAATACATCCAACAATTATGAAGTTAAGAAATATTGAACCAAATTATTTTCCAGAATAATATTCTGCTAGGGTGGTTATTACTGTGGTCTCACACCTCTGGGACCAAGATCTGAGTCTCCACCATAGCATGTGTATGAAGTTTGCATGTTCTTTGTGTGTCCTTGTGGGGTTTCCTCTGGGTACTCCAGTCCCCCCCCCACAGTCCAAAAACATGCTGAGGCTAATTGGAGTTAACAAATTGCCCATAGGTGTGCATGTGTGAGTGAATGGAGTGTCAGTGTGAATGTGAGTGAATGGAGTGTGAGTGTGAGTGTGCCCTGCGATGGGTTGGCATCTCATCCTGGGCTGCTCCCTGCCTTGTGCCCTGCGATGGGCTGGCCCCCCCATCTTGGGCTGTTCCCTGCCTTGCGCCCGTAGCCTCCAGGATGGGCTCTGAACTGACTACAACCCTGAATAGGTCATAGAAAATGGATGGATGGATATTCTGCTACTGTCTATCATCATATGTCATTCTTTGTCAAGGTACCAGGAGCTGAGTTTTACATTCAGTCTTTTAAATTGATTAAATATGTGTGGATTCTCATATCAGTTATAGCAAAGTTATATATGTTCATAAATTAAAAGCGTGAATGTATTTTGGTGCTACTCATCCTAAACAGAAAATCCCCAGTTTGTTCTTTGACAGATTTCTGTAGGACTGTACAGAATTCTTTATATAGTTTCTGGAGATATTATGGAAACTCTGACCTTTGTCCTCAGGAGCTTCTCTTGGCTGAGAAATGGGCCCGTCTGAACAAGCTGCCCTTCCCTAAGATAGACCCCAAGGTGTTTGACCGAGAGGGCCTTAAGGAATGCTACGTCTTTAAGCCTGAAGACGGTCAGAGGAACTGCCCCACCATCATCCACTTTGTGCTGGCCAATATTAACTTCAGGAACTTCAAATCTCCAGGTATTTGAGGCACTTGGCATCTTGAAACTATGAAAGGTGTAATGGAAAGGCTCAAGTGTGTGTTGCATAGTAACATGAAATCAAATGACTTTAATGTTGCTTGTCACGTGGGGGGGCAAGAACAATTCAAAATGCAGCCTTTAGGTGCACTAAGGGGGTTTTATTGCGAGTAGCAATCCGAGCCAGGAGTGAAACACACAAGACCCCAAGGAAGATGAGGACTAAACAAGGAATAGATATGAATAATTGACCTATGAATAGACAGAGACAGGATTGCCATCTGAAGACCCCTGCTAGCTGAACAGGAACACAACAGGGCAGATAGAGACAGAATGTGACAGTAGTCCAAAACCCCGCAAATGCATGCACTCTGGGAACGAGAGGTACTGCCAGGACTGGGACAGGCACAAAGGACAGGGACTCAGGGAAACGAGACACAGGATCGGACTGGGCATATGGGACCGGGGAACCAGAGAGACAGGATGCTGGACTGCAATAGGCTCACTGGATCAGAGACAGGAAATGACGGGACAGAATCTGAACCCAAAAGGGAAGCAGGACAGACAAAGTGGAACACCAGACACCACAATAGGACTAACAGAAGCAGGACATCACCAAGGGAGGCCAACGGGAACATGCAGGGAAGACGAGACAGACATGGGATAGGGATGGATGGGATACACACAAGAGAAATGACAGGGAGACCTGGGTAGCAGAGGAGGGAGACCTGGAGTAAACTGTCCACAGGGCATCTGAAAGTGAGGTGATGGCTGGGTAGCAAGAGTCATTGCAGGCTTGGTCAGAACGAACGGTCAGGACTGTCTGGGACCGGAGCACAGAGGGGCAGCTGTGGACAGACTGGTAGTGGGGAGAGCTGAAGGAGCAGGACCTGCTGTGGTCTACATGGATTGGTGGATCTAGACTAGCTGGACTGAAGGGAGTCCGGATGGCATGAACAGCACCTATGTCCCCGATGTCTTCACATCTTCCTTGATGCCGTCCCTGATATCGTCGACGGCCCCGGGACCGGCAGAAGTGGGACCCGAGCTGGGCTCTACGTCCGGGTGAATGTGGGTATGGAACTGGAGCAGGGATTGATAGTGAAGGGCTGGTTGGTGAGACAGCTGCGGGTGAGATGGATGCTGACGCAGTGGACAGGAATCTGGGCTCCGGAGACGCTGCCGACTGCATTCTGTTTATAACACTATATTAGTATTTTTATTCATTTTAGCATATAACACTGTGCTGTCAAAAAGAGTGGGGGGTTAAAACTTCGAATTTTACTGCCTAGCTACGTGCCTGTTTGGGAGCCAACAAGTATCAAAGGGGGGGTTCAAGCCCATAATTTTACCACGTGGCTATGTGCCTGGCAGAGATGGATGAATGGATGCAGCCACATTAAGAAATTAATGACAAAATGGACTGTTAATCAGAGCTAATTTTTTTTGTCAAGCAAAGGTCACAGCAAGATTGTAAATGTATTCTTAAACCTAATGATTTTGTAAATATAATATTTTGTTGTCCATCACTAAGCAAGCTTGCTGATGATTTTGTTCAGGTGTGCCTCGAGAGAATGAAAAAGAGAAGCAATTTGCTGATTTCAACATATTTGATGACCCACAAAGCACCTATTCTACGTTTAACTTCCACTACTCCAATGAAGCCTTTACTCGACTGCATGACCTCATGGAGTTCAATACTCTGAACAACACTGAGGTCTGTTGAGTTCCGTCCCCCCCCCCCATAACTGTAAACACCTTCCCAGACTTTGGAAACGTTTCCACATAGTTGTAGCGGTGAACTAAGACTCCTAAGAATGCTAAGGTATTTCTTGTGAGTTGCAACACAGCCATTTGTTGTGTGGTCGCCGTTAGTCTTTTTGATCAGTGAGAGCAGAGAATTTGTTTCCCCAGTCATATGCCTCAGTGTCCCTGTTTGCTTTTCCAGGTGATCAAAGATGCCATCAAGGGCTGCATTCTGAACAGGAGAGAGAACCCATCATGTTTCTCCCTTGATTAAATCGGAAAACAGGCAGTTTCTGAGACTGAACCTTGTGAGAAAGCCGAACCCTAACAGACACATAGTTGAGTAACTCAGTAGTATAAGACGAATTGAATTTGCTTTGCTTCTAAGTGTTATAAGGATGCATATCGGATGTATTCTGGTCAGAGTTTTAGTGAAAAGATCTACCAAGTACCTTAGATCAAGTCACAGAAGGAGGTTAGGAAAGTAAGAAAAAGAAAGAAAGCATGTCTTCGACTGGAAGAAGGATAACACTGGTTAAGGTAACAACCTTGGTCATGGTGGTGCTCTTTCACCTCACTGTCATTTATTCAACCGTTTAGGTATCTCTTTAAATAACCATTGTTTCCATTAATGAAAATCATTTGTAAAGTAACTAATTAATCATTTGGTTAAAAAGTGACCGCCCTGATAGGGACCCAAGGTGTAATGGTCTACAGTGCATGATTCATTGTTATAAAATCCTCTTGCAATCTGATTTGTATTTGGTTAAGTTTGTTGATTTCAACTTTGTTGTTAAACATTTATTTCTACATCTTAAATAATACAGTGTGATGTTATCTAACATGCTTGTCTTTTTTGAACGACGTTGCTGGTGCTAGAAAAAACACACATTGCGCCTGTTTAAAATAATACTTGAGTATTTTTATTTTAATTAAATGGCAGCTAATGCTGTCCATTTGGGGATACAACTTTGTAACTGGAGCTTTCTGTTAGAATGATTCTTCAGCACTGGTAGATATTCGCGGAGGCGTGCCAGCACAAGATGGTTACTTTGGAGTGGATGAAGCGATACACTCACTGCCATTCACAGACATGACAGCCCATGTTTTCTTATTTATGTAAAAATTGGTGTATTGGGGATTAATCATATTCCTCCCAGAGTTTAGTACTGCTCTTACCATGTGTCATTTTATCGACACCTAACACATGGCCTCCGGTACAAAATCAGGTGTTCTGGGAGAGGCTTGATACAAATTAACGTTGTGATATGCCTGTGCCAGTCAGTCATGTTGGGTTTGTGAGAGGGAATGCAGTTGTGTTAGGTGTGATCGACCTCATGGCAATAGACGTTATGTCTCCACCTTATAGTAGGAATGATCCTGGAATGGTTATTTTTTACTGTTCACTTTTTATACTTAATCTGTGGAGGTGATGGAGGTTGATCTATGTTCACAAGAAAAGTCACAGCAAAAGTAATTTTCACTGCCACTCACAAGTGATTTGGATTTATGTACAAATATGTATTGAGCAAGAAAGCGGGTTTGGTAGTTTTTTCAAGCTATGGAGAAACACTTTGAGATGCAGTAATGTCTCACCTGAACTCTTTTAGCTTAAGGAGGTTTTCATGCATGAAATATGAACATAACTGGTTCCAAAGAAGGGGAACAAAAACCTTCTGTTATTCAAGCAGAGTAGAAGTAAGCATATCAGAAGAAGCGGTACATGCAATAAAACTGGTGGAAATGGGGTCTTCTGTTGTTAAAATGGAGAGACTCAAATAACTGCTAATATTAAAAATCTCAGCAACACAAAATAGTCCAATTTCCAAAATCTCTGTCACGTCTCCCTGTCTGTTCTTGGATTACTGACCCCTGATTGTGGAAGGGTGCCTGACACGGTATCAGCTCCTTATTCTAATGGTGTATCAGCTGTTCTCTAATAACAGTGGTGTAGGTCTCCGGGTGAGAAACTACTAAACTGTCCTTAGTCATTATCCATTAAAACCTTACAGTATTCAGAGATCATCTATATGTTGTCAAGTCTACTGCAGTTCAATTCAATTCAATTCAAATTCAAAATAACTTTATTTGTCCCCGAGGGGCAATTAAAGGCACACAGGGCAGTTGAACAAGGACACAATGACATGAAGTGCAACAGTATTATGTATGTGGTTGATGCGACGTGTCAAGGCAACAATAAACACTTAACAACATGAATGTATAATTCCAAGTAATTTTCTCAGGGTAAGGGGCTGGTATGATATATACTGGCCAATGCGTTTTTTAAAAATGAAAGTTAATTTCTTTTTATAAATACACAACCCCCATATGACCACTGATGTTAAGAGGTTTTAGCCCCACCTAGTGTCCGCTCCGTATACTTACGGAAAACCAGATTCAAACGCGCATAACTTACGCAATAAGGAATAATGATATGTTAATCATCCGTATGTTTTTGAGCAGACATTGAAATAATCAATTAATTAATAATTGGGTAATGTTATAAATTAAGCAATTAAATAAATACAGGCTTTCAATTGTCAGTCTAATGCAGAAGAACCAGAAAATATGAACCATTTCATCAACATCTTCATGATATTTATTCCTTAAACTTGCTGAAATAAGTTAACGCAGCATCTTTTGACATGGAAAACATTTACACAGGCGGAGTATAAATCCCCCATTCTAATGACTCTTGTTGGCTGAAATTTGGGAAGGATTGCGGGACCCCACAATGTAAGTACACCCCCTCCAGGAGGGGGTGGGACAAAATTGCGGAAGTGAGTAAAATGCAGACGAGTGAGACAGGAAGGAAACCGCAGTCCGGAGTGCATTGGGTTCGGGTAGCGGGTCGGGCTCGGCGTGCATCGCGATCCACCGAAGGCTGCAGCGCTGCGGGGCAGGATGTCGAAGAACACGGTGTCGGACCGCTTTAGGAAGGTGGACGTCGATGAATACGACGAGAACAAGTTTGTGGACGAGGAGGAAGGAGGAGAAAATCAGCTGGGTCCGGATGAGGCAGAAGTGGACTCGCTGATCAGACAATATCCTTGCATTGTCGGAGTCAGATTTCCATTAAGGGAGCTGTTACCCCCAGGGTCGTTATTTGCTGCTGCTTTGTGTGCATGATGACCTGCAGGCGTAGAGATGATTTTAACGGGCGGGGGCTGCAATGATGGTGGGACGAGCTCCATCCCGAGGGTGTGGCGCAGGTCCATTTGCTGTCTGCTTTTTATATAGCCTAAGGTTAAGTGTATTGGGGAGGAGGGACGAGGCTTAATAAAAACAGAGCTTCTGGTGACAACACACGATGCAGCCATGCGCTTCAGCATCTGCTTCGGCTCTGAAGGTTTGACGCCTAATAATAGAGCTGCATGACTGGAAAGCCGTTGATTAACACGTGTCACCTAAGTCACTATTTCATTACACTATTATAGGATTTTAGGGCTTTATAAAATCCAAATTCGGGCGGTAGGGCGAAAATGCAGCTGAGCTTCGTCCATCGCCCAGATTCATTAAAAAAACATCTTTACTGGACTTTATGTATTTAAAGACGGTCATTTGAAAAGGAGATTTTAACGGCTTTAAAAATGAACGACGAGATGGACTTGGACACATGAACCCTGATGTATGTCTGTGTGTGTTTGGACTTGACCGACATGACCGGACGGGAATGGAGACCCAGCAAGGCGTCACTTGCCCTTTCCGTGTTTGTTAAGTTCGCCTTTCCAGGCTGTAAAGTCTTTCTTTGCTGAGTTTGTTTGGGTCGCTGTCGTACGTCAGACGGGGAAGTTGGCGCTACATGGTATTAATGCCTTATATGTCCATATACTCCGTTTGGGTGCTTCCTGTTTACTGCATGCACACTTTTCCATCGCCGTGTACATTTAATCATTAAAGTGACGTGAAAACAGGAACAGCAGTGGTGGTAAATTATTGTGAGGCGACAGTGCTACCGCCCTTCTGCGTTGTTAGGAACATTTACATGTAAATAAATACAGGCATCCTGAAGCCTGTATTAAGTTACCAGGCGTTTGCTTTGAAACCTGCTATTTCATGACTGATGAAGCTCCATCCAGGCACACAGTCAGACTGAAACATACCGTGTGAAACACGGGACACCCCGGCTGGCATGCATGACTAAGGTTAGTATGGCTCAGGGGGCTGTTTCTTGGGTACTTTCCTTAACCCCTCTTTGAACAGGGAACTTGGCGGGAGCTTTGCAGGCGGTTCTCAAGAATCCCCCGATCAACACCAAGAACCAGAATGTCAAGGTGAAATCTCTCCCTTCGTTTCCCCATAGTGTGTTCCTCTACTCTGCGATATTTGACCGTTTCAGTTGCTAGTGGCTCAGCCTGCAAAGTATTCCTTCAAAACAAACCAAACTTACATTAGGGAGGCCATTTATCTACAGTGATAATGTATGTGGAAAAATTTCTGTTGGCGCTCAGTGCTTTGATGAGCAATTTTTATCATATATATCTAGGCATGCTGTCAATTTGTCGTTTGTTTGTAAAAAAAAAAATCATCAGTGAATTGTGACTGACCCTGATCCAAAGAGAACATCACAAGAATTAATACGATTCAGTATTTCGGTGAGCTGCTGGCCAGAAAACTTTCTGCTATGAATGTGAGCATGTTTATACGGTTTTGAGTGAAGTTATTACACTGTCAGAAAAAGGGTCAGTTTAACTGTAGATAAATGTACCTATTGAGGTACAGAAATGGACTCTGAGGAACATCCCCAAGGTACAAACAACATTAATGTACCATCAATGGTACAGACACAGTCCGTTTCTGTACCTTAAAAGGTACATCTACTCTTCAGGGTACAGCCTTAGTGACAAGCAAAGGTACAGTTGGGACTCTCTCTTTTTTCTGCCAGTGTACTAGTTTAGATTAGTAACTACTTATTCATACCTGGGGCCTGTGTTATGGAGCCGGAGACTTTAGCCAGATAGCTTTGAGGCTAAGTAGCCGTGAGTCTGGCTTTTTGATTGCATCCCAACGCAGGTTCTCTTCTTTGCGGGATACATCACCATGGTAACTCATGCTACGTTAGCTTTCAGGATCACAGATCTCTAACAGTGCTTGGATCAATCAAAGAAAAGAAATCGGTACATTACCTGATGTAACAAAGGGCTTTCCCACACTCTCGAAATGGCTTGTGTCTGAGAATCCTGTGACTGTGATAAAGTTAGCTGTATGGTCAATATTTAGTCTTTCAGCTGTAATATCCTTCAACAAGGACACCAGGCAGTTTTTAATCGCAGATCTTTGATGTCCACAGGCAGAGATGCGCACCGATCGTTTTTACATTTCGAACCCTTTTACTATAGGTGCAATTTTAGTAACATCTACGAAAAATGGTGATCTCTGCTGTACCAAGATACTGGTTTAGCGTTTTGAGTTAGCAGCAACCCTTGAGCACCTCTTGGGTTTCTAGCTTACTTAATGGGCAAATTTTAATTTTTAAATATTTGAATGTTCACATGTGTACTTCATGTTCAATAGCTGTCCCTCTCTTACAGTCACTGGTGATAAATGGACACAGTGCATTTATTAATAAGGATGTATAGAAATATATAATGTGAAAATCGAGTGGTGTGCATTGTCCCACATAGGCTGTTAAACCACATTTTATTGAACATGGCTAATCTCATTTAGTTCTTTTGCTATTAGTCCATTTATCTCGGATTGCATTTGTTTGGTTTTGTTAAGCTGGAACTTATCTTCGAACCCTGACTTTGTTGAACCAGCTTCATAATACAGTCTCTTGGCCTCCTGTAAGGTGTTGGTTTACTGATGCCAATGGCTTCCTTCACATGATAAGGAGGAATGTATGGTGTATTTGTGATGTCTGAATTATGAATGTATTATGAATAGCATTTAAGGAGGAAATTGCATGAATCTATTCGAATGTTGCTGTTGGTTGTGAATATGTATATTTGAGGGCTGTCAAAGTTAACGCCTTAATGCATGTGATTAATTTCCAAATTATGGGTGATATGGGTGCTGCCAAATAATTTTCCTGTAGTAAATCAAATTATCATTTAAAAACTGTGTATTGTATCTAGTCAGGTTGTCCATTGTATTATGCAAAATTTGTTTGGAGATCAGTGTTATGGGAAAGGAAAAATAGATGGAATTAGGAAACGGGCAAATACTTTGTACATGGCACTGTAATCATCAGTTTAAAAAGCATAAATACATAGAAACATTTCTGCCGCTTTTTTAAATTCATTTTTTTTTTTTTTTTTAAAAAAAAAAAGTAAATGAGACAAACGTGATTTTGGTCTAAAATAAATGTATAGATCTAAGTCCCATTAACAATTATTCTGACCATGTGTTTTGTCCACAAACGTAAATTTGTAGTATGTAATGCTGCCTTATTGCACTTAAATTTTAACAGTGATTATTGTTCAACTTCATGTGTCAGTGGTGAAGGAATGTAGCAGCGACTGTCGCTGTCAATGTAATAACCTCTGGCTATAGTTTTTCCCCATTATTTCACTTTTTTCTGCAAATTATAACATGATTCAATATGTCATTCTATTCATGTGGTGAAGTGCCTTAAGATTGTCTTTGCTTGGGCAGGATCGCGCAGAGGGCCTGGTGCTAAAAGTGCTCAGCTCTTTCAAGAGTGGGGACATCGAAAAGGCTGTTCAGTCGTTGGATAAAAATGATGTGGACCTCCTCATGAAATACATCTACAAGGGCTTTGAGAAGCCCTCAGAAAACAGCAGCGCTGTCCTCTTGCAGTGGCACGAAAAGGTAGACGTGCTCCCGAAAGATTACTCAGATTATTGTGACCGCCTGTCATCTAAATACATTTATACTTGTTTAGCAGATGCTTTGACCCAAAGTGACATGAAGGTGAGGTAGATCAGCAGCATACAGCTGTCCAGGAGCCAGCTTAGGAACACGTACTGCCAGCCTGAGCTTCTATTGAATGACCAGTAACAAATGCATGATTGTTGTGGGAACAAGAGCCATGCAAACGATGCTTAGAACCTAGCACCAGAAAAGCTATACAGATATCTCCCAGGAGAATCTATAGGGAACTTGGTGCAGAACACAAGAACAGTGCATCCAATAGTGCTGATTGAATTCATTTTATTATAATGGTCAAGAAATTGAGCTGGTGAAGATCAGTAAGACACAATGAGCCCCTAGATTGGACAGGTCTACTAGGATATTGATTTGATGACTCAAAGAAGTAAGAAAGCTCTTGCCTGACTTGCCTGTACTGTTTTGGTACAATGTTTGTTTTCCAGGCTCTGTCCGCTGGAGGGGTGGGCTCTATCGTTCGAGTGCTGACGGCGAGGAAGACTGTCTAACAGCGGCCTACACACGCACTGTGATTGGCTGCTACATTGGATCCAATAAGATCTGTTCACAGGTCACCCTATGGGACCTCATCTCCATCTGTTCTTTCCTTGTTACCTTTGCTTGTCTTTTATTTCTCCCTCTTCTACCGTTAAGCTGCTTCAGGCTGATTGCAGACGACACGTCGATTGGGGGTGGCGAGTGTAGGCATGCTGAGGCAGATTTGACTTTTCGTAGGTGTGCTGAGGAATACCTCCATCCAGAGACATTCCTTTTAATAAAGAATAGAGCTCTTCCAGTTTTTTTTTTTTTTTTTAAATTAGCACTGTAGTCATATCCACCTTTTACATTTCATTTGTAGAAAATGTAATCCGCTCAACTGACAGCGGTCAGATTTTACTCCCTGTGATCCACAATGACATAACATAAGTTAAAAGCAAATGCATTAGGCTGATCTTTTCTTGCCCATTAAAACAAGCTGACTGCTTTTGGAACAGCAGACAAGTGCTTCAGAAACCAAGCTTCTTTCTCTTATTTTATAAGCCAAATAGTTTTAGTTTTATTCATGCTAAATGTGTGTTACTGTGACACCTTAGCACCACCCTCGCTCCTAATGCTGCCGTGTCTTTCGGGGACGCTAATGCCATCAGATCCTCATTTTCCCATCATCCACTCAGACACGTGGTGCTTTAACTGTAAATTGTAAACCTGCCTTTACCTTTGGGATTGTTGGTGCCTGGAACTGAACCATTTATTTTCCCAGTCTCTCTCTCTAATGCTAAAAGCTCTAGTAATTATCTTTATAAGGGAGACATGCTGCCAGTCACTATAACAACGATTTTTACGCATTCAGAGTAACGGCTAATAATAATAATAATAATAATAATAATAGTAGCAGTAATAGTAGTAAAAATAATAATAATAAAACACAGGAAGGAGTAACCACATACATTTATTATCAAGATGTGAGTTACGTGTAGAAAGACATTTGTGCAAAATTACTTATGCAGTATGTTAGTACTACAAAGAAATATCACAAGATGTGTTTTTCAGGCACATGGTCTCCTGCTGAGACATACAGTCTGACGACTTATTTTCTGCCAGCGCAAAACAAATCTGGTACCCTTGTTAAATAGAGCGCCTGCCGGCCGATGTGCGTTTCACTCAAAAACTGCACGTTTCTCAGGTCACGTCTGTAATTTAAACAGCCCCCATCCTCATGAAGCAGCGGGTGCCTGATCGCCGAGGTGCAGCTCTGTGTCACACACTAGGACTATTTATATCAGGCTTGAATGCTTTTTTATGTTGCGTTTCTTTGAATTGAACCTTTGGACCAAAAATCTTCAGAAAATTATTTTTTTATTTAAAAGGAGAGTTTCAGAAAGAACTGCTACACTAACAGGTCATTCTGCATCAACCGAGCAAATGATCAGAAGGGTGGAAGGTGGATGGAAATTTATACGTTTTAAAATCATGTCAGCAGTCTGTCTTGTTTTTTCTACCAAGAGTCAGTCATCACCTTATATGAAACTCTACCTTTCGGTATTAGGCTGTCGCTTCGAGATCCGTATTGCATGTTGAAAGACATCCATAGTTTTTATTGGTGTTTCACCAGTTAATATATTGGGGTTCAGCCTTTTTTAAGCCTTTGATAAAATAATTGTTTTATTGTAGTGAATTGTAGTATTTTCCTGGTCAATTAAGTGCAAGTTTACTAGAGAACTGGTGTACAAAATGCCTTATCACCTGTTTTATGTTTGTGCTTTTGTGATAAAATAAACACACATATTGCAGAATTGTCTTTGATTTGCCCGTCATTTAACAAATAGACTTTCATTCTTGCAGAAATATGTCAATGAGTGTTAAAGTAATTGTATAATGTACACTAAGTCCTAACTTATAACACTTTGTGTTCAGAATACCTACATATGGACACACATACACCTACATTTTTGCATATTTATAGAGACATATATACATTTTTATGTCATGTTTTTCACAAGTGAAGAATATTTTTACTTTTATTAAAAAAATTACAGTACCATGTAGGAACAAGTTGCAGAAAAAGAAATGTATATACAAATCATAAAAATTGAATACATCTTGGTATCTTGGGTAAAGGGGACCTGTTGAAGAATTTGAAGGCACATGACCTTGTGATGAGTTTAATGACCTACTGCTGTAGGCACACGATTCTTTTCTTGTTAAGGGACATCTGTAATCTGGCTGCCATATGCCCTGGAATGGACCACTGGCCACCTGGGATGGACCACTGACCACTTGATCATGGTGAATACTTTGCCTTTATGGCCTCTAGTAATCAAATTTCTAAATTTCTACTGGTAGCCTTGAAGAGAACGAAGCCGTTCATGTTTTTGCTCCTTAATTAACTAGCAGTGAGTCTGGTGTTATGCCTGTATATTTTTGGAATCCATGAAGTTTCGAATTTTCTCAAAGTTCCACCAAGTGGGAACAGACTCTTCAGCATTTGGCATTAAAGTCAGTGGTAGATTCTTTTAGATGTAGATTCTTACTTAATATTACAATGTGTTGAATACAATTTCATATAAAAAGGGTCCAAAGGATGAACTGTTTCCAACTCATCTGAACGACACCACATCCATCCCTTTAGTGCAGTGTTTCCCAACCCAGTCCTTGGGGAACCCCGGACAGTCCACGTTTTTGCTTCCTCTCAGCTCCCAGCACCTGTACCAGGTACTCGGTGTTCCTGATTGGCTGGGAGCTGGGAGGGAGCAA
>JAODLD010000038.1:14763829-14799705 GCA_026781065.1 Mormyrops boulengeri
GCTGCTTTCCAGTAATATATTTCCTCTTTGAAGTTTTCCTTAAAATATTGTTAAAATATCGTCTCGTCTCGTTCTCGCGAACCCAATATCGTGTCTCGTCTCGTCTTGTGGGCTGAGTATATCGTTACACACCTACTAAACACTAATTTACTTCGAATCAATTTAATGCACAGACAGCTGCACCAGGTCTTTATGTAATGGTTACATCTAAAGATCCATGAGAGAGAGACTTACTCTGCAGGGTCAACGTGACGCTACGCTCCACCACTCCAGCGTCATTGGTAGCGACACACAGATAGATTCCTGCGTCTTCATTCTGACAGTGCAAACATAACCTTTTCACTTTATCTCCAGAGTTTCACATGTATTCAAGGACAACTATACTACAAGAGAGAACAGGCCATTGAATGTCTTCAGAGAGCAGAATTTATGCATCTGTTACACTGTAAGCATTTAAATGAATCTCATATATAACTTACCAAACATCTCCAAAATATTAGTGAGCACCCCCCAAGTTCATCCCGGTTTTGAACTTTGTTTCACATCAATCATTGGTCATTTGAAAAGGTAATAAATGTCTTAACTGCTAGCTGGGAATTAAAAAAATCTGCTGAAATACACACTCCAGAATAAAAAACTAAAGTTGCTCTGTCTATTACTTCTTAAATGAACCAACTGTTACCTAATCATGTGATATATCAGCAGAAGAGACATGTCGAGACATGACTGAGTTTCTCCAGACAGATGCATTATGGGACAACGCCTTACCACAGTGCCATAGATGGCCAGAGAGCCGTTGTCCAACTGCCGGATGCGGTTGCTGATCTGGATGTTGATGCCCTGTTTGCTCCATTGTATGGTTGGCAGTGGATCTCCCCTCACCTCACAGTTCAGGATGGCGTTGCCCCCCAGAGGCTCAATCCGGTTGGAGTGAAAATCTCCATCGAAGATCGGCGGCTCTGCACACAAACACGGGAATCGTTTCAACCCAGGCCTGTTTATCAATCATGAAGACCAGCTTCGCCACCGGGATGGTCCCATCTTACCTCTGACAGAGACAAACCCAAGAGACTTTATTGAGCCCACACTGTTCTCAGCCGTGCAGGAGTAGGTACCTGCGTCGTCTTTGCTCACCCGTTCAATGACCAGCTCACTGTGCCCATTCACATGGTCATACTGAGCTAGGAAAGAGCAGGTTACAGGTTATTGTGGTTGAAGCTGGGATGTAGGAATTTTCCTTCGTGGCATAAACAGTTTTAAATACCAGGAATTATGTTGTTGTTGAATGCCCATGTAATCTTGGGAAGGGGAACGCCGGTAACTCCGCAGCTCAGCAGGAGGCGCTCTCCCTTATTCACCGATATATCTCCCAGCAATTCTGTGAAGGCTGGGTGGGTGTGGACGGACAGGGTTACTGCCCTGCTGTCCTGACCCAAGTGGTTGGCAGCTATGCAGGTGTAACTCCCAGAATCCTCGGGCTAGGAAATGTCAAGCAGATGAAGAAAATTTTAATTCAGTCTGCTGTGGTTTTCTCAAATCATTATTCCACCTGCGAAACACAGGGGGCGCTGCATGACTCACCTGGGTGGTATGTATAACAAGCTGTCCTGTAGGCAGAACGCTGTACACCCCAATGTCGTCAGTGAAGGACTTGCCTTCTTTCTCCCATGAGACTCGAGGCTGCGGTACCCCATCTGCGACGCATGTCAGCTTGGCAGGCGTGTTCTCAACCACGGAGACCTCTGACTCACTGCTTCGGATGGAGGGAGGGACTGGCGGGGGGTGGATTCAGGAAGTCACTCCGAGGAACAGAACAAGTACTAATGGGAGGAGTGAAGACTGACAAACAGCCTGGTAGCTCAGAAATAACATCCTAAGGACTAATCACAATGATATCCAGGACAACCAAAGATTCCTGAGGCAATGACTCACGGTGGACAATGAGGCTCAACTCCAGACTGCTGGACCCAGCAACATTGATGGCGGTGCAGGTGTACCGCCCCGTATCACTCGGCTGGGCAAAAGCAATCTGCAGTGACCCAGAACTGAGGACCCGTTGGCGCACAGACTCTGTCACCAGTTGTCCATCTTTGTGCCAGGTGACTTCCGGCGATGGGTGTCCCTCTGCCTGGCATAGAAGTGTGATAGACGCATCCAAGGCCACGACGTAACTCTTTATCTGAGAGGAAATAATGGGAGGGACTGAAGAGGGAAACGAGAGAGACCAACTGATCAAACAGGGATTCTAACCGCTCAAACCATATGGACAATACATACACTTGTACACTACACTGCAGAATATAACCTCATCGAAGGCCTTTTAAATGATGTTGCATCAATGTACCTTGCACTTTCAGTTTGGTCTTGCCTAGTGCAGTCCCGGCAGGGTTTTGAGCTACACACATGTAGGTTCCAGAATCATCCACTTTGGCCCGTGTAATTTGCAGGTCACCGTTGGGTAGTATGGTGACCCCACCGCCTGAAAAGACAGCCTTTGCTTAAGTCAAGCTCTTTCTCTTATAGCCTGAATGTACCCAAGTCCGCAGTGCCCTTCCCTAGAGCTAAGTCATCTTATCCTGACCTGTGCTGAGGATACTGATGCCTTCTTTCTGCCAGGTGATGGAGGGTCTGGGGGACCCCATTGCTCTACATGGCAGGGTGATGGGATTGTTGAGAATGACATCCAGGGTAGAAGGATGAGCCTGTATCACTGGAGGATCTGGATGTAAGAAAAAGCCTGTTAGAAGTGGACCTGAGCTTCTTAAGGATAGTGTACTTTTCATACTACAGAGAGACCACTTTAAATGGAACAAGGTCCCACCCAAAACGGTGAGCTGGACATGTCTGTGGGCGGTCCCCGCTGCGTTTTTGGCTGTGCAGGAATATCGGCCAGTGTGACCCAGCTCAGCGGCAGCGATCTCTACTGGGCCTAGAGAGGATGTATGCCAGTTGGTCACCATCATCTCAACAGAACCAGTGTCACCAATGAGAGATATGAAAGTGCAAGTCTGCTCTTCACCTGTGGGGAGGATGCTGAAGTCTGCACCCTGTTTTGGGAGCCTAATCCCATCCTTGCTCCAGAACAGTATGGGTTCTGGCACTCCCGACGCAGTGCAGCTGATGACCACTGGGGACAGTCGAGTCACCACCAGCTCCGTGGCCTCATCAGCGATAGAGGGAGGTACTGTTACCAACATACAGTAGGAGTAAGCAAAGAAATGTGCTGAATCCACACAGAACACAAAGCCTAATAATGATCAGATGTACTTCTGAATTACAACAAGGGCATATCGAATTCAAAAGATCACTGGTTCCTTACCCTGCACAGTTAGACTGATAACCCTCTCATCCAACCCTGCATCATTGGACACAACACACTCATAGACGGCAGTGTCCTCTACAGTGGGTGCTATGACAACAAGCGATCCTGATGACAGCAGCCTGGGGACCACAACACAGACAGGTCAGTCTTCATTTAATGCCAGGACTGTAAATGTAGGTACTTAAAATAAAAATGATGAACCTGTACATATTCTGGTTCTGGTCAGTGTTGAGTAGCCGGCCATTCTTCTTCCAAGTGACGGTGGGTTTAGGGATTCCCGTGGCCTCGCAGGACAGTGTGGTCTGCACGTTGACGGTCACCGTGATGTTAGTGGGACCTTGGGCAATGCTTGGAGGTACTGTGGTCAATCGCACATCACAAAATAGCAGTCACTCAGTGACAGTGACTAGCTCTGGGAGGTTGATAACATTACGTGTTATCTTGGAGGGGAAACCCCTAAACTCACCATAAACCTGCAGGTCAACCCTTTTGCGCTGTGTTCCTGCCTGGTTTGTGGCCATGCACAAGTACCGCCCCGTGTCTGTCACCTGAGCCGAGTGGATGTGAAGCGACCCATTATCCGCAAGCATGTACCTGTGTAGACCAAAACTGAAAAGTCATCATCTACACAATGGAATCTTGAGTATGGGCTTCATTTGAAAACAATCGTGGGTACAGCAAGATCCAAGAAACAGAACAGTTGTGTAGAGGAACCCATAACTGCTTTTATGAAGCTATGGTTACCTAAAGCATCCATATTTCCATACAGGCTCATGGTCAATCTAGAGGACTATCTCAGGAAGCACAGGATACAAGGCTGTGTACACCTTGGATGGGAGGCCAGTCTATCTGTACGCACGCTCTTACACTATGACCAAAATTGAGTCAGCTATTCACCTAAACCACGTGCCTTTGGTTCCTGCAGAAGCTCCACATTCCCTAGCAATGTGGGGCTACCCACTGAGTAACCATGGAGTACACGAAGTACACAGAGACATGCAGGTGTCGGCACCCCAGTGGTGCGAGATTACCTGGGATTATTTCCCGCCAAGACAGCACCATGCTTCCTCCATGTAATGCGCGGGGTTGGCACCCCGCTGACATTACACTCCAGCACCACAGGCTGGCCAACCTTGACGGACAGGGTTGGAGCGCCCTCCTGGATGGCAGGGGGGACTTGGAACCAAACACATTCACAGAAACATCAGATCAATAAGCAACATATGGAAATACATACCAGGTATAATATCGGAGCACGCTAAATATACAGTTTTATTCTAGGTGCCTTACCGTTAACCACCAAGTTGAACTCCCGTGTTGTGTTCCCCGCGACGTTGCTGGCGACACAAGTGTACTGTGCCCTGTCTCTTAGCTCTGCATTGTTGATCTGGAGGTAGCGGCCATTGGACAGGATCCGCACACGTGGAGAGGCCTAAGAAGACCACACTACTTCAGGGGACTAAATGGTTTCAAAGATGGCTTATATATTTAGTAGATGCTTTTATCCAACACAACAAAAAATGAAGGAAGCAGAGTCAGTCATTCCCTAGAGCAACTAAAGCCCTTGGCTCAAGGAGCAAATGCTGAAATCAGTCTGTCAGCCATAGAATTTGAACATGCAATCGTCTGATCAAAAGTACAGAGTCCTGACCCACACAGCCACACACCATCCCCTTGGCGGTGACATAAAGACACTAATACATACTTGCTATTTCTCAATGTTGCTCTCAAAAAATAAAAAATCTGTATCATGTGTTCACCAACCATGTCTGATTTCTCAACAACAACGTTTTTTCGACGTCTACCTTTTGACGTTTGTCTCACCTGTAAAGACTTTCCATTTTTTAGCCATGTTAGCGTTGGGGGTGGCACCGCATCTGACTTGCACTCCAGAGTCACCTGTCTGTTCTGTAGCACAGACACCTCCTGGGGGCTTCTCTCCCCCACTATGTTCGGAGGAACTAGAACACCACCACAGGACAGTTCAATACCGGCATCATCACAAGACCCGGCTTCACCAACAAAACCAAAATGCTTCCGCAACAGGACAATGGAAATAAAATTTTGGACACACCATGGACTCGCACCAGGAACTCTTTGTCCTCATCGCCAGCAGGACTGGTGGCCAAACAGCTGTACCGTCCTGTATCCTCCACCTGTGGGAGAGAGGCACACCTGCCTTTGTTTTGGGAGGCATCCGGGCATTGTTCTGGAGGGTCCCGCTACGTCACAGTAGGGCATACCTGGACTGAGGCCACCCTCAGCACCTCCCCCCCTCTCAGGACACGGACACCACTGGTCTCAAGCAGGGGTCGACCATCCTTCATCCAGATGAGGGAGGGGACAGGGATGCCTGTGGCAATGCAATGTAGCTCCAGTGCGTTGTTCACCACCACAGACACCTCGACGGGAACCCCTGAACCATTGATCCTGGGGGGTTCTGTGTGAAATAAATATTATGTTCAGATTAGACTTGAGCAGTATCCAATTCTTCATGTTGTCTATATATCATACTGTGATATTTCGGTATTTTGAGATATAGGCTATGCAATTCTCCGTGAGGGGGGTGGCCCACGCTAAATTTCACCACTATATATCACACCTAGCTCATACAGAATATTCGTCACGCCCTGCTCGTCCGATCCTCCCGTGTGCCACGCCCCCTCATTATCCTCATGTGAAATCCCGATGTCACCAGCTGTTTCTTGTTATTTCCGATTAGTCCTATGTATTTCAGTCTGCGTTCGAGTTCGTTTCCCGAGTCCTGTCATTGAAGTCATTAGATGTTGAGTGAAGTCTCAAGTCACTTTATTGTGCTTCGTCTTGCCATTTGTCGAATAAACCCCTAGTTCCTGACTCTCCAGCTTCCTGACCCTGACTCCCCGCTCCATATTCTCCCTGAGCAACCATCGGTCATGGCAGTATTTCTTTTATGTAATATAATGGTTTTTATCCAAAGTGACATACAACTGGGAAAGCAGGGTTAGCCAGTCCTGGGAGCAATAGGGGTTACGGGCATCGCTCAGGGGCCCAGCAGTGAAATCACTCTGCCAAGCTTGGGATTTGAACTGACGCCTTTGAACTGAGGCCTAACCCACAGAACCACACACCATGATTTATACAAACCCCATCAGTTCTAAATTAGCTTTTCTTTGAAGCTTGTTCCTGCCCCAGTATCACTGCTCGGAAGTCTTAATGCTGTCTGCTGTCTCCCACGGCTCGAGCGTCTTCCGGGATTTTTGCCAAAATGCTACGTGTCTTATTTATGCCATTTCATCTCCAAGCAAGGAATTATTTCACTAATATACCATATATGTACAGTGACACTTAAGCCAGAGTAGAGAGATGTTTTGCGGGAAGCTAATGTGGAATTTGTGAGGTGAACGGGTGTGTTATTTGACTGTGTGCTTTAGTAAGGCGTTTCAACCTTCTTAAATCCTCTGTGAATGTCACATTCATGTTCCAAAAGACCCCTGCTATCTACAAATTCATGATTCTGTTCAATAAAGGCCATATTATCAAAGATAAAAGACTGCCGACTGTCAGCTTTAATTGGGAGTTATGCTGGTTTCAGGTCGTTTCACTTCAGGACATGTGGCGTGATTCACCAAAATATTCTACTTCAAATGGGTCAGGGATGTGGTTGACCTATGACCTACGCAGGTTCTGAAATCTGAAACTCAGGTCATTCACATATCAGTTGTCTCTGGGGTGTCAGGGTGTACTCGTACCTAGGACTTTGAGATTGAAGTATTTCCGGGCCTCGCCGGCCTCGTTGGCGGCCACGCAGGTGTACTGGCCCGTGTCGCCCACGTGAGCCTGCTGGATCTGCATGGTCGTGCCCTGGTTGAGGAGGGCCATGTGGGGGTCTGGCTGCAGGAGGGTGCCATCCTTCAGCCAGGAGAGGGAGGGGGTGGGCGTGCCATCTGTGATGCAGAGAAGCACCACCTGATGGCTGCTGACCACAGTCACATCCTCACTGCCACCTGCGTTGTCCAGGTTGGGCGGGACTGACGGCCAGGAAAAAGCAAGCCAATCAGTTAGCAAGACTGCCAGACGCTAACATTGTTAAACGCTAACACATACAGTAGACACTTCCTCTGGGTCTTAAAAAGAAATTGTTTCACTAATGATGGCTATTAAAACTAAAAAAAATAAGTTCTGCTGAAAATATAAAATTTTGCATCTGGCAAACACTGATAAACCCTCATAGAGGATTTAATAAGCAAACTCGTTAATGCAAGAGTGTGCAAATACTCACTGAAATCTCTTTGAAAAAATTAAATTGCAAGTGAAAACATTTTCAAGGAACCATAAATTTACCAAAACTGATTCATGTTTTTACAGCACTAGTTGCAGACGTATAAAACAAAAGATATTATTGTCAATAAGATGAAACAGAAGTAGTTTCGACAGATGGCTCGTCAAACATCGTCACATTATTATCAGTGAGTTTCAGATAATGGTAGGGCTCACCATACACTTCCAGGCTATAATGTCGGCTGTCTACACCCACTCGGTTAGAGGCCACACAGGTGTAGGTGCCTCCATCAGACACCTGGCTTCTGGTAATCCTAACCATGAATGGATCGCTCGTGTCAGTCCATTGCAATTTCTTCAGTCTCATTTGAATAAGGGTTCATCAAACAATTCAGCACCAAATGGTTTTTTTAAATAAGGAATGAAAGATGGCAAAATCAATGATATGTAACCTCGTAAGTGCAGCCCTCAATCTGTCAACTCACATAGGCTGGTACCTAGAATCACTGATGGGAAAAGTAAGTGTGTATAACTCACTTTGGAGTCTTCAAATGGCTTTGATCTTGACCACAGTTTATACCTTGCTTTTAGCAAGCAAGTCCACTCTTTCTTTTTCTTTAATGTTAGTCCAGGGAGGTTGGGCAGCCCGTTGACCTTGGACTCCCAAGGTCCAAGGGGGTTTTTGGCTTCATTCTTTTTTTTGTCATCCCTTTTCCCCTGCTTTTGTATTATTTGGTATAAATGATGCAGTAACGTACTACAACACACTCATGTAAAGCACCTTGGGGGAACTCTGTTATGAAAGACACTATATAAAAATAAATTGAACTGAATAAACTGGAGCACTAATAAAGTGGAGCACTAGGTGGCGTAGTGGTTAAGGCCATGTGCTTGTAAACTGAAGGCTTTGTTGTTTTACCTTAGAACAGCCCGGTGGTACAAAAAGCTAGGAAGCCACATATAAATATTATCTCTATAGGATCACATGACTATATGTAGAATATATATCATGTGACCAGTTATCATGACATGTGACTAACCGGAGCATCTGTCCAGCAGACAGCAGGCGGATCTGGGAGGAGACAGGAAGGGGGAGGCCATTTTTCAGCCAGTTCAGCTGGGGGGGAGGGGAGCCGGTGGCCACGCACTCAATGCTGATAGAGTTGTCCAGGATTGTGGTCAGCAGCTGGACTTTGCCGCTGTTCCCCTGGATCACAGGCGGCACTGTGGAGACACCGTCCAGGAGGCACAGCTTTCAGCCAATCAACTACTCACTTCACTGGCCACTGGTCACCCTCAACAACAATCCCCTTAGACAGCAAAATATAATCCTGTACAGTTACTAATTTATGATGCCAAGGCAAAACCCAGCCTTCGGGACCACAGGGTTCTGCTGACTCCGCAACTCAACATTAGGTCTCCTCACTTAATACGTTTCAGGTCTACATCTGCCTGTAATTTAAAAGTCAAATACATTAAATTGCAAACATAATGTCCACAAGGACAGGCTGAGGGAAACTTAACATCTTTTCTCACCATACACATTGAGACTGAATATCCTGTCCTCCTCTCCGGCAGTGTTAGTTGCAACACAGGTGTACTTCCCGCTGTCCCCAGTGAGTGCTCTGATGATGCTCAAGGTACTGCCATCTGGGCTGATCCTGCAGAGAAATTTGGATCAGAACCTCTCCAAACATAGTTGTCATGTTTCTGCAGTCTCCTGGCCCAGGGTCCCACCTGATGCTCTGGATCCCTGCGGTGCTTAAAGGCTTGCCGTCCTTCAGCCACTGGATGGTGGGGACAGGGGCGCCCTGTGCGCGGCAGACCAGCTGGATGCTCTCATTCAGCAGCACGCTGACCTCACTGGGCAGCTCCGAGCCTGCGATGCTGGGAGGAACTAGAAAAAGTGGCAGGTGACATCAACATCAACATCTGCCACCATGCTCATTAATGTCGTTCCTGCAGTTTTGTCAGCTCTTTCCCCACCTTGGATGGTGAGGTGGTAGTTCTTCTGCGCTTTGCCTTCCACGTTGGATGCCACGCACGTGTAGGTAGCACCGTCTGACAGCTGTGAGCGTGCGATTTGGAGCTTTCCTCCCCCCGAGAGAATGTGCAATTCCAGGGATTCTGTGTTCTCTGTGGAGTCATGTGATGCATCAATACATTAAATCAATGTGTTGGCAGAGTTAACTCACTGAGGGCATCTTGGTGAAGTTGAGAGCGCTCACCTATGGGGTGGCCGTTTTTCAACCAGGTGAGGCTGGGCGGGGGGATGCCAGAGGCATCACAGACGAAAGTGACGGGGTTGCTAATGGTCTCCACCATTCGCTCATCCTCAGGGTGGTCAATGCTGGGAGGGACTGCACAATGGAAATGCTATTACAAGGTATGGTGCAAACCACAGTAAAATAGGCGAGTTCTTCAATCGGGCCTTCTTATTCTTGAGGCTTACCAGTTCTTGGCACCTTGTGGTAAACCCTCTGTATTTACTTTCATGAAGTTGCCTTTTGATTGCAGACTTCAGCAAAGCATATTCCTTCTTTTTTGACTATTGACCAGTCCTGTTTCTGCTATCTCTCTAATGGGTTTGTTCTGTTTTCTCAGCCTAACTATGGTCTGCTTCACATGCACTGACAACTCAATGGCTCTCATATTGAGCGTTCACAGCAGCAGCTTCCAAATGCAAATACAAAGTCCATACTGTTTAATTACCTGTTTCATTGTTAATAAAATGACAACAAAAGAGCTCACACCTGGCCATGAAACAGCTTGTAGGTCAATCATCCAATTACCTCAGAGCCCTTACAAATTAAGTATACTAATGGCTGTGACATCTAAACAGCTAATATGATATTTTTGTTAAAACTAAAAAAAAATTAAAAATCTACAAAAAATTAAAAATTAAATCTACAATTCAATCACAATTAATTGTTTCATCTGAAATCCATTGTAGTGGCATACAAAGTCAAAATTCTAAAAATTGTATCACTGTCCAAATACTTATGTGTTATATATTTTCGTACAGTATGTACGTCACTGTTCTGTCATTGCTATTCTTCAATGTTGCATGTTGCTTTGCTGTACAGGGAGATAAACAAATATTATATTGTATTTGTACAAAAGACAAGGTCTGCTGAGGACCTCTTACCATAAATGTTCAAATGAAAGTTCTTGTCCACCTGCCCTGCGACATTAACAGCCTTGCAGACATATTGGCCCGTGTCAGATACCTAAAGGGCAGAAGGTCTGCCAGTCAGTGAGCGTCAATGCGCAGGGTCAGCACTGAAGATTCAAGATGCTTTGTTGGCCATGTTCAAGAAGTGCATTGTAATGGTTACTCTTTCATACACAACGATTACAACGGTGTATAATGAATAAAGAAGCAGAAGGATCAGGTGTCACCATGTACCTCAGCACCCTTGATCTCCAGCATCTGTCCACTTGCGAGGATCTGGAGGTTCCCTGACTCCATGACCATCCTCCCATTCTTGTACCATGTGATGGTGGGTGGTGGCACAGCATTGGACTCACACTCCAGAGTCACCAAGTTCCCCACCCGCACGCTCACCTGTAGCGGCTGGTCACCGCTGCTGTCCCTGATGCTGGGGGGCACTGGGGAGAGTAAACCGGGGAAATGTTCTCCTGACAACCCCACAGAAAAAGCCCGACTACAGCCCCAGATAATACAGGCATCACTCTCGCAACTTGGCCCTGGAAACAAGAGGAGCAGCTCTCTGAACACAATGCCAGAAAAGGCAGACGCTCGTCAAGTTTCTGGAAGAATCTCCTTGGAGAAACTCCATGTTGAGTCTGAGATGTAAATCATCTACTTTTTCAGGGGCTGGACTCTTGTTTTGTTTTGTTTAAGGTCCATTCCATTCATAGAACTTCAACACGTTTTCAGTCTCTCCGGGCAACGGAGCCCACAAGCCACTTAAACTGTCGGAAATGTTCTGGGATTCATCTACAAGACCCCCTTTCCTCACATGCCTATTTGGAATGACCAGAATTCTACCAATGCTGCTGAACCATTTTTGAGGAATGATCACTATCTCACCACAGCAGGGGAAGAGTTTAAGCAAACAACTGTGAGCTCATCCAGATTTAATCCTGCTGACACAATTCTGTCTTTTTCCAGATGGAACACAGCAGCTAGTCAGGGGGAACCAGATACTTACCAAAGACCACGAGGGAGATGAGCTTCTGGGCCTCTCCTGCTGGATTCATGGCTACACATCGATACTTCCCACCGTCAGATATCTTTGCTCGCAAGACCTGCAGGATGCGGCCCCCTAGAATTACAAACTATGTTAAATCCATCCATCCATCCATTCATCCACCCATCAATCAATCTTCAAAATGCAGATCTTGTGGAGGGCCTTGGAACTTATCTCAGATAATAAATTTCTATTTTTATTACCCTGTGTATTGCAGAATGACGTATCTTTTCTAAATCATATCTAAAATAGTTTAGGGCATAAGGTATAGGTACACCTTGAATGGGATTCCATCATTAGACCATTATTTAAGAATCACTGTATGTGTGTGTTCCCTGCAATAAACTGCCATCCTGTTCCAGGTGTCCCCTGGGCCATGTCCTGTGCTTGCTGGAACAGGTTCCACGCTTACCATGAACAGATATTAGATAAGCCATTTTGTGCGGTGGATGTGTGGATGAATGAAGCCATCATTATTTAGCATTTTAAGAAACCCGTCCATCTGCAGTTACTTTCAAGTAGGAGCTTAGGATTTTATCCATGCAAACAGCTGGGTAGTTTATTAAAATAATGCCATGCTCAGAAAAAAATGTTATAATTAGGGCACATAATGTTTTGGCTAAAATTCTGAAATGCATTCAGGCCCTGGAAGCAGTGGGAGACGGCTTTAGGATTTCTGAGGGATGGTAATGGAACAAACCTCAAAGAAATGAGGTTCACATGAGGTTCACGTTCCCAGCTGGTAGGCAAACATTAAATGAACTGCAGTTTCATTTGTCAGCCACAGGCACATCAATGCCAATGAAGTGCGAGTCATTGTCACCTGGCATAATGAGGGCATTGGTGTTTGCCTGGACCGGCTCCCTCTCCTTCAGCCAGCTGAGAGTGGGAGGTGGGAATCCGGTGACCTCGCAGGTCAACGAGATGAAGTTGTTCACCACCACCGTCATGTTTTCGAAGTCTGCTCCGATGATGGAAGGGGGCACTGGAGATGGGGTTGGGGGGCAGGGGGCACAAAGCCGATCAGTTGCCTAGAAGGATCATGCACACAATACAACACCAACCAAAGAGACTTACAAAGGACCTGTACTATACTCACCATGAACGTTAAGGTTGAATGACTTCTCCGCACTGCCGGCCACGTTCTCCGCCACGCAGGTGTAGCGGCCCGTGTCTGTGATACGGGCGTTCAACACCTAAGGGTGGGCGAGTGTTAGAGATGACATCAGGCTTCCATTGGATGGCTTTAAACATTGCTCATCACCAAGGACACAAAAGGGCACTGAAGACACAACCATACACATCTTCGGATCACTACCTCTACAGCGACCTGAGCACTACAGAGAATACAGCTCAGAGACAGTACAAACTCTGAGTCTCATCTGCTAGCATCATGTAGTGAGAAGCACAGGAAATAATGCATTGTGATTTTATTGATCTTGCGTGAAAAGCAAACAAGAGGTGGGAAGGACACTAATTGTTGGGCTAATGTTTCTTTAACGTTATTTCATCTATAGTACTGTTCTGTTTAACATTATTGCTATGTGAGATTCTTGCACTAAGACAGTCTACTACCTCATTTCATTGAGCATGAGCAGAATAACCAAGTTGACTTTGACTTTGAAGGAGGGGTCTGTTCACCTGCAGAGTCCTCCCATTGGACAGCAGCCGGTGGTTGCCACTGGTGATCAGCGATTGGCTGTCCTTGAGCCAGGTGATCTTCGGGGCGGGGTGGCCATCCACGTGACACTCCAGTGCCGCCGTTTTGTTAACCAGCACGGTTATCTCTTCAGGGAAGTCCATATCAGCACCTCTGATCGAAGGAGGAACTGAGATACAGCACAGAATTTCACTACTCACTCCGTAACACGCACCTATATCACAGCAGGTTCCCTCTACATTTAATTTAATTCTGATTTTGCAAATAGCTTTTGCCCAAACTATACAAAGACAGTTTTAACATAGCTTTTTGAAGAAATGGAAAAAATATGTAACAAAACATCCTTTAAAAACTCCAGGAAGGGGAATTGCAGTGATTTAACAGTCTTCTGTGAGCAGAAGACTGTGTTTTTACAGGATGCCTCTTAATAATAAAGTCCTTTCCTGATTCAGAGTGTGACAGCCCAGCGGTCTGCATATTTATTATTCCAAGCAGCTATCTGTCCAGGTTCTTACTCCGGCAGGCCAGCCGTGTCACACGACCCTGGGCGGCTCAGTCGTTTCCAAGAGTAACATCCCCAAGAGCCCAACTGTGCCGCCATCCGGACAGGCTGTTACTCACGCAGCACCCTGACATCGTATTGTATGGAGTCCTCTCCAGCTTCGTTGATCGCCACGCAGGTGTACCTCCCAGAATCCTCTGCTTGAGCCCTGGGGATCTGTAAGACACGTCCCCCTGCAGCACAGGGGAGCAGAAATGAGTGTAAGGCAGGCAGCTGAAATCCTCTGTGATCTCTCTCTTCCAGGCCTTTCAGAACCGCCTACCAGCCCCATATTGAAGCAAAGTAAGTTTAATAATGTCAAAACGTAAAAACTGCACAGATATCACTGCCTGCACTGCTTCTACCGGCACCTGGATTACAGACACCACTGGACTTTTATTATAAACATCACTCATCCCTTTATTTACATTCTCATTCATCCATCCATCTGTCCATCCAACCATCCATCCATCTATTTATTTATCCATTTGTTTGTTTATTCTCTACACCAGGGGTCTCCAACTCCGGTCCTGGAGAGCTACTATCCAGTAGGTTTTCTATTCTACCTGGCTTCTGATGAACCACACCTGTTCCGGCTATTTACCTGAGAAATGGTGTGGCTCATCAGAAGCCAGGTAGGACAGAAAACTTTCTGGTCAGTAGCTCTCCAGGACCGGAGTTGGAGACCCCTGCTCTACACAGTATTCTGTTTGATCAATATTCTGTTTGTGTACTGAGTTCACTGTTTACACTTTGCGGACTGTGTTTGTACTTTATTTCATCTCATCACCCTGTATTGTCCTTTACCCGGCAGAATCAGCACTCTGTCGCTTGAGGCCAGTGCCCTGCCATCCTTGTACCACGTCAGTACTGGAGGGGGCACCGCGTTGGTCTCACAGTACAATAAGATGGCGTTATTCTGAACCACGTCTCTGGTCTCAGTGATTGGTGAGAACTTGTTTCCTGCTCCGCCAGGTCTCTGGAAACTCGGAGGAACTGCAAGAAACAAAACAAAAAAATAACACTATTTTAAAAAAAAAGCACTTTGCTTATGTGCGGAAACATTAGGAATTCCTAGATAATGCGAAAATACTGAACTATACAGGAAACTGTTTTTAGCAGTCTTATCCATATCAGTTTAAGAAATCACCACTAGGAGAAGCTGAACTGAATGAGACCCAGTGTCAGAGTGTACAACTACAAGAGGAACACATTTCACCTTGTATATTTACATCAAAGTCCTTCTCATCCTCCCCAGCGATATTGGTGGCCACACAGGTGTACCGTCCTGTGTCAGACACCTGGGCGTGTTTTATCTGGACTACACGGCCATTGGTAGAGATGGTCACATGATGGTCTCCTATAAGGAGCTGGAAGGATGAATAAAAAGGTTACATTGATCACATTCAATGGACGATTTGACCGCTCTTTGGGTGGTGTGTGTATGTGTATTTTGTTGTGTGCATGTGTTTGTTCACATGAGATGTGTCTGTGTGTTTAAGTATGCACATCAACCTATCGTATGTGTTTGTGGAAAGTACCCACCTGTCCGTCCTTGTACCATGTGAGTTTGGGGGTGGGAATGGCTTGGGCCTCACACTCCAAGGTCAAGCTGTTGTTGACCTTGATCTTCACCTCCTTTTGGGAGAAGCCCTCTGTGTCATGGTTTTTGCTGATGACCGGGGGAACTGCATGGGACACACAGGAAGCCACTTCATGCTAAACAGACGCCAGCTGTAGCCACAGGATGACAGAGGCGAGCTACGCAGCATGGCACTCACGGTACACCTTGACCTCATAGTTCTTCAGGGTTTCTCCGGCTTCATTGGTGGCCACGCAGGTATACCGACCAGCATCCTCCTCCTTGGCATTGAGGATCTGCAGAGTCCGTCCACCTGGGTACAAGTCATGAGAAACGTATTTTAAAGCACTACTTTAACTGCAGGGTTAGGGTTACAAAGGATGTTACAGATATTTTAAAATAATAAAAACAAAAGACATTTTTAAAAGCACACAAGAAATTGAAACAAGCACCAAAAACAAACAAATAAATAATTCAATAGCACTAGAACCACTGGACTTGAACTACCCACACTTTAGCCCCTACCTCACCAGGGACTCCAGTCCCTACCTCAACAAGGACACTAGCCTGCAAATCGACGGGGACATTGATGCATTATACTATTATTACGGGTGACCTCTGACCTGGCAGGACCCGCACATTGCGGTTTGACTCGAAGGGGGTGCCGTCCTTTAACCAGGTGATGATTGCAGGTGGGTAACTCTGCGCCTCACACACCAGGGAGGTGGGACTGTTGAGGGTTACAGTTACTTCCTCAGCAGACCCATCTGGAGCAGCCCCTGGGATTGTGGGGGACACTGCACACAGCATAGCATGAGCTTCTGGGTGTAAACAGACACACACCACAAACCGCAGCACAACCCTACATCATCACCTCAAAGAAGCATATTACAGTCTACTTTTATCCAGTGTCTTTCCGCCCAGAAATGTGCTGCAAACCAACACAAATTTCACCTAATAAGAAATGGTACCTTAACAGCAAGCATTCTGCCATCGAGTGTCTGCATAAAAACATCTGACAGAGACTTAGCGCAGTTAGAAAATGCACAACTAAAATTCCACCATAGATAAAAGAAAATAAAATCTCACAAATTGTAAAACACTAAATTATCGATATTCTCATTTTGTCTATTAATTAATTGTTACTTTACACGAAGCTTTGACCTCATGTTACTCAAACGGCATGTGTTTTTTGGTATAAAAGCTGGACTCTCTCTGGGAGTCATAGTCCAACACCTGATCCACATTTGAAAATCCTGCTGAATTTTAGTGTCACTTGGACGGCATCCTTTCCCCTACCCAGAACGTTGAGATTGAAGTGCTTGCTCCGGTCTCCAGCCGTGTTTGAGGCCAGGCAGCTGTACACGCCCGTGTTAGCCACCTGGACGTTGGAGATCTGCAAGAAGCGCCCATTGGACAGCACCTGGTGCTGCTTGTCCTCCACCAGTGGCTCCCTATTCTTCAGCCAGTTTATCTCTGGCATGGGGTTACCTAAAAACAGAGCGAGACATGTCAGAGTTCATACTGAGTTAGAGAACACAGCAGAACATCTAAAGACAGAAACTCCTCATGAGGCACTGTCATCTACACATACGTTACAACAGGACCCTACCCTGAACAGATAGATGGATAGATAGATAGATAGATAGATGGATAGATAGATGGATGGATAGATTGATAAATAGATAGATAGATAAACAGATAGACAGACAGATAGATAGATAGATAGATAGATAGATAGATAGATAGATAGATAGATAGATAGATAGATAATGAGATAGATAGACAAACAGATGGATACAGATGAGACGGAAGGTACAAGCCAATTGACATAATTTAGCCAACTGGCTTTTACCTTCCGTCTCCTCTGCATCGATTTATTAATTTACTTATTATTTTATTTTAATAAATACTGTGACTCAGGAGTGAAAGTGTTATAAATGCATAGACTTCCACTGTGAGCTTTAATGATAAATAACATACCTGTGACTTCACATGTCAGTGTCACATTTTGATTTTCTTTCACTTTGATGTCACTGATGGACCCGTCATCTGCAATGCTTGGCGGTACTGTAATGGAAGACAGAAACATTATTGGGTATACTAACCCTAATCCTCTCTGTGGTCTACAACTGAAAGAATAAAAAGGGTATAGTGGTCTTCCAGCTCGTGGAAGTCTCTCCAGTCAATTACCAAGGATCTCAAGATCAAAGTTCTTCCGCTCTTCCCCAGCGGTGTTTGATACGACACAAGTGTATCTCCCAGCATCTTCCACAGCAGCGTGTATTAACCTCAAAGTCCGTCCACCTGGGGAACAATATAACATGAAAAGCTCTTATAAATCCTGAAAAATCCAGTCCTGTATTGAATTCAATGCAACTTACATTAATTATTCCAGTAATTCAGGAGAAACGGGACAGTGCAAGCTAACGGCTATTCAGATCTTCTGTTAGGTTCATCAACAGAGATCAGACCTCAATATCTCCCCTTCCACAAACTTTTGAAAGTGGCAGTTATCATTAATTATCCAATCATCTGAGTGGACTTTTAAAAATAACCCACAACAATAAAATAAGCTCCTAAAATATGGGATCTTTCAAAGTGAAACTATTGTTATCAATTATATCAAGAAATTGTTATTGTACAAACAAAAATTGAATCTGCTATTGCCCTGACAAATTTATCGTGGGATTAGTTTCTGCTTCCTGTGATTGAGAAACCCTTTTAGAGAAGCAATCATTTCAGGAGAATTATCTGCCTGGGCAAATGCTTTAACTCATTAATCCCATTAGTGAGCTGACATATACAGACGCTCCTCTACTTACGAACGAGATACGGACATTTCAAGTTGCGAACGGCCGTTCGGAACGTAAGTCGTTATTCAACATCATTTTAAGAGTATACACGAGTACTAAGAATGAGGATGCCGGGAGTACGCACGCTACGCTGCTGCGCGGCGGGAGTAGCGGCCAGAAGTCGTACTAGGCGGAACTGGAGCGCAGAAAAAAAAATGATGTTGCGGACAGGAGATGGGAGCCCAACGAACACAAGTCGGACTTACAGTCCTCTTCGTTCGTATGTCTGAAAGTTCGTACGTAGAGGAGCGTCTGTAATCCTGATCTGACATTTAAATAACCCTAAAACTAATTAATATTGTGATGCAAATGAATTGTTTTCTGACATTAATGTGGGAACTGAAAGTTTCAAATCAATGAGACAAAAAAAGCTTTGAGGCTAATTTCATGCAGAGAACCCACAGAGCACTCTCACCTGAGATGACTCTGACAGAGCTGGACACACTGATAGGTCGTCCATCCTTCAGCCAGGTTATGGCTGGAAGGGGGATTCCTGAGGCCTCACATGACAGTGCCACGGGGTTCTTCACAACCACACTCACGTTCTCAGGTACTTCAGGCTGCCCACCGATGCTGGGAGGTACTACGGGTAGGAAAGAACATACATCGAAGCAAGGATCATGACCACGGTATGCCATTGAAAAGAATGTCAGGTGGTAAAAATGTATACTATGAACAGTGATTTAACTCTCAGACATTTTATAGCAAATGGAGAAAACATTCTTGCTTATTATCAAAGCATAATGACAATGATGTGAAACAAGAATCTCAAATGCATCTTAGAAGGGTGAAATGCTAGATTACTGGTTGGGTGTAGGACACTGACCATGCACATTGACGTTGTGCTTGCTGTCCGCCTGTCCCGCCAGATTGACAGCCACACACACGTAGCGTCCTGTGTCTGACACCTTGGAGTCCTTGATCTGCAGTAGCCGGCCTTCGTTGAGGATAGTGACCCCCCTACCGCTCACAAGGGGGCGTCCGTCCTTCAGCCACGTCAAAGCGGGACGGGGGACCCCGTCGGCCTCGCACTGGAGGGTGATGCTGTTTCCTCGTGTCACCATCATGTCACTGGGGTGCCTCCCACTGTTTCTGATGGAAGGGCGAACTGAAGTGAGAAGACGAAATAAGTTCATGACAATTCTTCCGATGAACCAACAACTAATTGGCTTTGCTAACATAAAGTTAAATGATACGATACTAGATGATAAAATCTTATTATTGGCTTAATTAATTGTTATAGCCTCCTAGCTGTCATGAAGCTTCATGTTCTTTTCTGTTGAATAATTTAATTGTAGTTGGGTTCGATACCATAGACTTGAAGGCTGTACTCCTTTACGGTGTCACCAGCCATGCTGGAAGCTGTGCAAGTGTAGGAA
The DNA here is from genome assembly GCA_026781065.1 of Mormyrops boulengeri. Classification (NCBI taxonomy): domain Eukaryota; kingdom Metazoa; phylum Chordata; class Actinopteri; order Osteoglossiformes; family Mormyridae; genus Mormyrops; species Mormyrops boulengeri. The sequence goes on from JAODLD010000038.1 coordinate 14,783,646, forward strand.
GCAGAGTCAGTCCTCTCAGCAGTGGAGATCTGCAGCTGCCGGCCCCCGGACAGTATGCGAACCCGGCTTCGCGAGTCAGTCCGCAGTTCGGCACCTGGACACAGGAGCAGATGATGTCAGTCAGAGGAGGACCTTACAGAAAGCACTCCCAGGCACTCTGCATAGGTGGCTCAGCAAAAAGGCTGAAAGAAAATGGAAAGAGAGCTGAAACAAGAAACCTATAAGGCTGCCACAAGCGTCATTTCAGGTTCACTATAGATTAATGACAGAAAACCTTGCAATGTTACGTCTTTGTCTTTTTTGTATTTCTGCTCTGTGTAGCTGCCACTTTAAGTTGTGATGCACTCATCCCTGTAAACTCGACAAGTGCTCTCTGCTGGACAGGTAGAAACCTCGCTTATGTAAAGACCTGCAGTGCATTCTCTTACCATCTTTCTTCCAGGTGAGGCTAGGAGGAGGAATACCGCTGGACTCACACACGAGAATCATCAGGCTGCCTTCAGTCACAGTCAGGTGGGACACTTCGTCTGACCCGCGAATGCTAGGCGGCACTGGGGATACGAAGAAGTCAATCACTGTATGTCATGTGACAGCATTCACCTCGCTTCAAGCCAAGAAATATATTTAGTCACTTTTTTTGCCAAATAATTATTACTGTCTTTTTATCCACTCCTGAGGTAGAAGATATTCTTTAAAAGTCTAATTTGTCTTGGCTTGTATCAGGCAACTACTTTTAAACAAAATTTCCAAAAGAATACATTGGATCCAATGAATTTTGCATGTAGGTCAAAGGAAACAGATATTTTAGCAAAAATCCAGATAAGTATTACATTTGGATATGCAAGGCACTTCATTTTCTGACTCTATTGCCATCATGGGACTTGAAAACTTCCAGTAAAAATAATGGTATTTGACCAGCTCCAGTTATGCGGTTTTGTTATGCTATTTGTGTCATATGCTCCATTTTCAATGCCTGTCTGGAAGCCTTTGAAAAATACAGGGGTCTTATTTCAAAGTCTTACAGAAGTCTTTCTGGAGAGTATGTTAATGAAAGGAACCTATTTTTGGCAACCTAGGAAGGGACTTCCTCTGACTATCCTGAAGAGAGTATCATCAGCTGGGAAGCAGAGCACATGCTAAAAATCACAACAGCATCTGATATTCAGTGGAAAAGAGTCTCGTGTTTCTCTCCAAGGTCCAGAAAAACTGTTTTATTCCTCTTTGCCTCTGATGAAAGGTATCCACTCTAATCCTCTGGGCTGTTTATTAATGTCTGCTCTGCTCCAGCCTGAGACCTCGATGGAGTCAAGCACTCAGCTAAAGTAAAAGACAATTTAAGTAAAAGACAGGGAGTCCACTGCTCAGCAGTATATAGATCCAGCTTCTCATCCATAAAGACAAACCATAGTGGATCTGCCATTGTGGTTAGCACTGCTGCCTCACACCTCTGAGACCAGAGTTTGAGTCTCTGCCATGACGCCATGTGTGGAGTTTCCATGTTCTCCTCATGGGATTTCCTCCAGGTACTCAGGTTTCCCCCCACAGTCCAGAAATATTCTAAGGTTAACTGGAGTTACCCAATTGCCTGTTGCTGTACGTGTGTGAGAGAATGGTGTATGAGTGTCCCTGCAATGGGTTGGCGCCCTGTCTTGGGTTGTTCCCTGCCTTGTGCCTGCAGCTTCAGGGATTGGTTCCGGAGCCCCTGTGACCCTGAATAGCACAAGCATTTACAGAGATAGATGTATTCTTTATTGCAAATAAGAAGCAACAATCTGACCTCTAGACAGACCTTCAAGTTGATTCCAACCTTCTGATCTTCTGTGCAAATATAATTTGGAATTAGCAGCACAGTCCTCTGCTGGTAGCCCTGTAGCCGCACACCTTGTGTGTGTGTGTGTGTGTGTGTGTGTGGCTTTTGTAAGTTCACAGTATCTGTGAGTCTCTGCCAGATACTCCAGTTTCTTCCTACAGTCCAAACGTATTCATCTAGATGAACTGGTGGCTTTGTGCGTGTGTGTGTTTGTGTGTGTGCTCCATGATAAATCAGCATCCTGTCCAGGATGTCTCCTGCCTTGTGCTTCCTGGGATAGGGTCCAGGTTTGCTGCAACCCTGTACAGGATAAGCCGTTATGGGAAATGGATGAATGGAAATTTTAATGTTGGAATCGGTCACTCAGCCAAAACCATGTCCAACCCTGATGACCATATGTGTATAGAAAGCTATTCTAGTCTTAATTCAACCCTGCTGAAGGTACAGAAAACAAGAGAAACTTTCCCAGAAGGTCCTCCTCTTCAGCAACTGTCTTTCAGCATGGCAGAATGCAGATATGTCCATCACAAAGTCTCTTTGTTCAGGAAATCCATTTTGATCAAGCAGTGAGGAATTAATAACTGAATTAAGAAGCCAACAGTGTTAGGAGCCTAAACCGTATCTCCCAAGGTCATTTGGTGTGGTAATTCCTTCCAGTAGAAATATTTGCATCACCAGAAAGATGCCCAGCAGTCCTGGTCTCCTAATGAGTTTTGATTAGGTATAAAAACAGCAGGCTCAACCATGACTTCACAGTGCACCACAGGAAGCCCCCATGATGGTCTCAGAAGGCGAGGCGGCCCATTAAGCCCTCCACAGACCACTGAGATGATCTCATCTCACTGCTATGACATGCCGTGACATGCCGCTGACATCACTGAGCATGATGCAATACAGATGGTCAGTCACAAGCCTGTCCACCCACTCTGGGGAACATCTGTGTCCTGGAAAGAGCCAGACCCTTGTTCTTGACTGGCCATAAGCTGAGAAGATGTGAGATGCTCTTATTGCTGATAAGAAACATGAACTATGAAACTCACCCCATACATTAAAGTTGTAATGCTTCTCTGTCTTCCCAGCTACATTAGTGGCTTCACAGGTATATCTGCCAGTATCTTGAACTTGAGAGCTGTCAATCTGGAAATAATTCAGGGGTTGAATTGCTTTCATGTTCTATAAATTTCTTCTGATAGTCACATGCTGGTAGAAAACAGCTGTTTGTTCCTGCTTCCATTTAGCACTGGAGTTGTGAAGAGGGCCTGTGACCCCGACCAGGGTAAGTGGTTAGAAGGATAGAGGAGGAGATGAAGAGGGAGAGACATTACCTTCAACACGCTTCCGTCTTCGGACACCCTAAGACCCGGCTTCCTGAAAAGTGGTCGCCTGTCCTTACGCCAGGACAGTGAGGGTGGTGGGATGGCATCGCTCTGGCACAGCAGCTCCACGGGCTGCCCCATCAACACAGTGACATTCATCTCCTCCCCCATAATGTTGGGCGGCACTGCAGCAGAGCAAACAGAGGCTCAGGCTCAGAGAGAGTAATAATAATAATAATAACAATATCAATTTATTGTTCCGTTGTGGAGAAATTCTCTTTTTGCCTACCGCAATTCGTTTTTTTCCATGACAGACATATTTATACACAAAAGCAAGTTTGGCAGTGAAGGGCACCACCTGCGGCAGTGCCGGGCACCACCTGCAGCAGTGCCAGTGGAGCTGGAGGAGACGGGCCTTGCTCAAGGGCCAACAGACGTGACTATTAGCTGAAGCAAGGCTTGAACCAGCGTCCGTCCAATCACAGGCACAGAGGAGAACCCCGCTGAACCACAGGTTGCCCTCCAAATAGAAAGGCTCCACCTCAATGGAAGCAGAGTGTAGGTAAACTATGGCAGCAGCACAGCTAGGCCCGGGTGGTCCTGGGCCCACCCAGATGGAACTCAGGCCCATCCATTCAGTGTCCACGGAGACGGATACGCTACGAGAAAAAGATCTCACAGCTATGTATGTGCGTGGTCAGATCAATGCAAGGAAAAGTACTGTTGAGAGGGAAATCGATTCTTCTTTCTCTTTGTTCATTTGCTCTTATTAATGCCACAAGTCATTTAAAAACTGCTTAAAAAATATGTTGTTGAGTCTGTAGTGTGATTTTGTCGCCAAGTGAATTGTTATGGAACTGGCCCGCCTGATGGTCTGCCGGCCCACCCACGCTGCGATTTCTGACTCTGCTATAACGCAGACACTGATAGTTTGTGACCCATCACTATCTAAATTTATAACCAAAACGTTACTGATTTCAGTTGCAGAAGGGCTCTCAGTTATACCCATATTCAAAGGCCAAGAAATGAGCTATTTCAACTACATATTTTTTTTCTGGTATGCACCAGAATTTCTTTCTGGGATCAATAAACTTAATCTTCATGTTTAATCTTAACTAACTACTTAAGAAACTGGTGTTTCATACCCCCATCATCAGCTTGCTTGACACAGGATTAGCAGAAAATTGTCCGCGATGAGAACAGTGCATCTGCACTGCACAGTTACATGAAAGGAAATGTCTGGTGTCTCTTTAGTCTGGCCACAATGTCTGGCCTATGACAAGATTTGGTACCAGAACAAAGTCCGCCAGTCTTTGAAGTCTCTGGGTGCTGATCTTGCTAACTAATGAGCCTAATGTATGTCATCAGTCTGCTTCTTAGCTCATGCGAATGAGAGACCAACCCCAGGAAGAGAAAGACCTCCAAGTTACTGTAAACCATTTCCTAGCTTCGCATGCTCTCCTCTGTGACCTCTACCCTTCATTACTGCCTTTTGTCAAAACCAAGCATCCGTGCTTCTTAAACCTGCCAAGTATCTCTCTACCACTGATTCACATCCACACTTTTATACTGACTCCTTCATAGATCTTGAGATCTGGACTTTGCCATGACTCGTTGCCAGTTTGCTGTTCCTGCTTTTCTTCCACGCAAGAGACAGAAACAGAGTCATAAGCACAGGAACAAGTGGAATTTTCCAGACACAGGAAGTTGTCAAAGACTGGTAATAATTATAGAGACAAATACGCTCTCGCTGACAGTCTCTTTTGATCATTTTCAAAAACCCGACGGCACAGATTAATCCTTCAGCAATGGAATCAGCTCATTAATTTCGACTTATACCTCATTAACTGCAACTCAATGTCAAGCTAAAGATATTATTGAGCATGTTAGAAAAGACAGATTTAGCTTAGTTTAGCAAGAAAGGTGCAAATAATGGCAAAGCTCTCTTGATCTGTTTAGAATGACAACCACCAACAAATTTGGTTCAGTATTAAAACTGACAACAGGACTCACCATAGACACGAAGATCAAATTCCCTCTGCTGTTCACCGCCCGCGTTCATGGCCACACAGGTGTACTGCCCCGCATCCGTCACCTGAGCACTGCTGATGGCCAGCACCCGCCCCCCAAAGAGCACCTGAGAAGACCAGGTGTGCAGGGAGTGGCGTCAGAAATGACCAATGGGAAACCACTGCTTTAATACACACCTACTCAGGGGCCACGGTGTAAGGGAAAGGACCAATCACAAGGCTGCACATTCTAATACTATGAGTACAACTGCCAGTACCCATTTACAAGGTATTATTTCAACCATAAATCAGTAAGATTTTATCTGCTTTTAAGTCGAGAGAACTGCAGCAGTAAGTTAAACAGTATTATTTAAATATGTAAAACATCAAAGGGTGTTAAATAACAGTCCCCTGCCATGTGTTTGTAAGGGTAGTCGCAACTCTCACCATGATGTTGAACTAGATAAGCACTTATTAGTGAAAAGATTACCATGGGAATCACGGGCATTAGTCAGTAGGAGATGGATGGATTAAATAAGTATGTGGTAGGCATGGAGAAACACCTGGCTTTACCTGCAGACCATCTGAGAAGCTGGAAACGGGACTGTGGTCCTTGAGCCAGGTGAGGCTCGGTGTGGGCACGCCGCTCGCTTCACATTCAAGGCGGACGGGCTCATTGACAACCACGGTGACGGTGCCACTGCTGCTGGTGATGGAGGGGGGCACTGCAGGAAGTGGCAAGATCCACAAAGTCACTCTTTAGAGTGGCACATGGCGTTGTTTTGATCCCAACCCTAACAGCCTAAACTGGGCAAATATCTTACAAGTGCTTGGCCTTTAAGGAAGTTGTTAATTCACCAACTGAAGAAAGCCCCGCCTACCTCCAGCAAAGCATTAGCTACTTCAGCAAATAAAGGAGGATGAGTAAGATGGAGAAGGGAAGAATGAGTGGAGACAAACTGTGTTTGGAGAATTTTGTTGTATTTGTTTATTTTTAGATTAGATGTTGGTGTAGATTTAGGGATTTGTTTGTGGTCTTTGTATTTAGTGCTAATTTATGCATACAATTGAATCTGTATGCTTTGGTTTGTGTTTTTGTTTGTTTTTGTTTGTTTAGAGTTACTAGTCATTTCTGTTTTGTTTTTGTTTGTTTAGAGTTACTAGTCATTTCTGTTTTGTTTTTGTTCTCCTCACCATGAGGCTGTGTGTCTCCTCTGAGTTCCGTAGCTTTTGCCAGTGTTCAGTTGAGAGGGACTTTGTTTCTGTTTGTTTTGTATAAGTTAATAAAATTCTCCTGTTCGAATTACATAAGGCTGATTTACCAAATTGCCCATAGGTGTGCAGGTGTGAGTGAATGGAGTGTGAGTGTGAGTGTGCCCTGTGATGGGTTGGCGCCCAATCCAGGGTTGTTCCCCGCCTTGTGCCCGTAGCCTCCGAGATCTGGACCCCTGCAACCCCGAACAGGATAAGCCGTTACAGAAAATGGATGTATGGAATTAAATAAGGTAGTTTGTGTTCGAGGTTATTTCCAGGTTATTTGTCCGACAGCATCATTTATGGCTTAGGATTTCTACACATGCAAGGGTCATAGCAAGTGTGAACAAAACACACGCCTACATCTGACTCACCGTACACCTGGAGGTGGTAGAAGAGGTCTGCAGTTCCCGCCACGCTGACCGCCACGCACCTGTACAGGCCCGCATCCGACATCTGGGCGTTGTCAATCTCCAGCACCTGGCCGCGGTTCAGGAGGGTCACTCCAACCATGCTCGTCAATGGCCGGCCGTCCTTGTACCATGTGATGGCTGATGAGTCACATGGTGTTGATAAGTCATAAAAAACCCTTCCTAAAAATCCCGCATGTGCTAGTCTGCTAACATCTCGGTTTGGGAACAGACTATTCGACTGATGTCTATCCTGAGCTTCTTGGGATAGGCTCCGGGCTCCCCACAACAGCACACTGAATAAGAGGTTATGGAGGATAGATTTATTACCTTACAGGGAATTACCTGGCAGGGGATTTCCTAGTGCCTTGCACTGCAGCTGAATGGGATACCCAGCGAGTACCGTCTCGTTCACTGTCTGTCCACCTCGGGGGATGATGGGCGGTTCTGGGGACCCAGGGAGACGTTGTCAGTATAATGCATGGACGTGTTCATTCAGGAAGTGCCTGAAGAGATGTAAGAGAGGGCTTCTGCAGGCAGCCCATTGGCCATCTCATACCGTGTACACTGAGCCTGATGTGCTGCTGGGTTTCTCCGCCGGCATTGGTGGCCACGCAGGTATACCTCCCAGAATCCTCCAGGGCAGCCTTCACAATCTCCAGCACTCGGCCTGCTGACTCCAGCTGTGCACACGGACACGTGTAAACCCGACTGCGGCACCCAGGACAATGGATCAGAACCTAGGCACAGATGCACTGCTACCTTCAGGTGCCCCGGGGTGCTGGTCACGGGGAGGCCGTCTTTCAACCAGGTGATGGCGGGGGCGGGGATGCCGTTAGCCAGACACTGCAGGATGATGGACTTGTGGAGGGTCACGGAGCGATCGGCTGGTCCATTAGAGCGAATCGATGGCGGCACTAGGAGAGGGATGGAGAAACAGCATGGCTGTGGACTCAAAGTAGTAATTAACAGAAATGGAAAATATAGTAATTGCTTGAGATAATACATGCATCCTGATTTATTAATGATGACTTAACATGAGATCAGTATATAACAAAGATTTATTTAGTGGTTAATTAATACATAAGTAATACTATATTGTTTGTGCCCAGTCAAAGTGTCACTGAACTAACTATTGTGTGCACCTTTGATATCAACGTTTAATATGAAAATGTTTCAGCAAGAAGGCGTAAAGTTAGAAAAACAGTATAAAAATCTAACTCAAATATACAAATATGTAACCAGGTGAATGAGAAGTCAATATATTAGAATACACGGTCATGCTTCACTTGTGGGGACATGAATAATGAAGTAGCACACGCTTACTTAATTAATTAACCAGTAACTAAGTGTTAGCTACATACTGATCCCATGCTTGTTCATCATTAATTAATCATGACAGTTCATGAATTCCATTCAGGCACTATATTATTAAACAGTTATAACTAATTATATAATAATGATGAGATTTCACTTAAGGAGGCACACATACTTATTAACTCATTTACTACTCAAGAACAAATCATGAACTAATATAGGTTTCCCCATGAAATACATAGTCAAGATTGATTAATGATGAATGAACATGGGATCAGTACTTGACAAACGCTTACTTGTTACTTGTTAATTAATGCATTAAGTAAACGTGTACTACTACATTATTCATGTCCCCTCAAGTAAAGTGTTACCGAATACACTGTTACAAGGGTAGTAAATTTAATCAGAAAGATTTCTCGTTATTATGTACTTTCTTATATTATCGACTCAGTCATTGTGATATTGCAATAATTTTAGAAAAATGAACAACAGTACCGGTAATTAAATAATTCTGTTCCAGCTCAGTCATTGTAATAATTTTATACATTTAGAAAAATGAGCAATATTAATTGAATAATTGTATTCCATGGATAATAATGTAGATTGAATACATTTAGTGTTTCAAGAAACCTGAACTTTTCCTGAAAAATAAAAGTAGTTTAAAACCACAGAGGTCACTCCCTCTCACCAAAAATCAAAAGCCTGATGCTCACATGTTCACATGTACACAGCACCTCTGTTTGTCATCAGTACCAACACATGGAGTGTTTACTACACACCACGTATACCAATGACAGCACACAAAATGCACTTATTACTTCTGTACGTGTTAAAAAGGAAGAATTTTGTTACCTTTATAGAATGAGATTCTTCCAGTGGAAAGCATTCAGATGAAAACAACATTAAGACATTAATGTATTATTTTGTAAAGACTTGATATTAAGTCTCAGTAGATGTCTTCATTGCAGAAGATCAGACATCCCCCTAACAGTGCCTACCATGCACAACCACGCTGAAGTCCTTGCCCTGGTCTCCAGCCTCGTTCGTGGCCACACACCGGAAGCGGCCCGCGTGTGACGCTTGGGCCTGGGAGATGACGAGCTTCCTCCCATTGGCCGTGACCCTGATGCCGGAGCCCTGCTTGATGGGTTGGCCATCCTTCAGCCAGCTGGAAGGCAGTGCGCAGGGGGTTTGCGTTACAGTAGCTGGACATGATGAGCCTGTTTAACCGCAAGACCAGCTGTGCCAGTTATCTAACTCCATTCCTCACCTAACATCTGTTATGCTGTTGAAAGAATTTATTATAAGATGTATGTGCCCACAAAGCAGACTAACTCCTAGTAGACTACTGGACAAAGTCTTTAGGGTTTATAGGGTTGGGAAGGTCGCCAGTTCAAATGCTGCAGTCGGTAGAGTGATTTTGCCATTCGGCCCTTCGACCAAACTGTTATCCCCGGATGAAGAGCGAACTTCCAAAGCGCGCTCGGTCCATTTTTTGTTGGTTTTGACATGAGACCGCCAGTGACCTGAAGTCAGGCTTTCTCATCTAATGTCACAGTACTGGGAACCAAAACTCACTTAGTCCTCATGTAACGCCACGAAGAACCTTTGTCAGGTTTACAAAACTGACTACGCTCATAGAATTGTTCTCGATAACATCCCGTGGACTGAATGAGTTTTGTTCTTCGATTTCACTAGGACCTAGCAATCCCTACTTTCTCACCTTTACACTGCTTTGGATAAAAGCACCTATAATGTGATGCTATGTAAATGTAAAAGAGGTGGAAGAGTATGTTCCTGTGCAGAGGATGACAGAAGGGGGCACTCACGTGATGAGAGGTGCTGGTGTTCCAGTGGCATGACATGCCAGCTCTAGAGGGTTGTTCATGATGACGGTGGCGTCCGAGGTCTGATCCCCACCCTGCACCGAAGGTGGCACTAAACAGAAAAGACAAAAGTTTCCCAACATTCCTTACAACGGAAGTTCAGCTGCTTTTGTCGACCCAGTGGGATATCAGTTCTGTTGGAAAAATAATGCCCAAGCCACGGATCTTAGTAAAGTGCGCCAAAGTCACCTTCTGCAACTGAATCTACAAACCTTTGGGCTTCAGCCATCAAACGTTGCCCAAGAGGACTGAAGACTAGAATTGCTCCTGCAGTGATGTTCGTATGCAGAAATGTGGATGACATACAAGTGGACATGTGGAGATGCATTCAGGTGAACAGGCAAGCAGAAGATAGACACTGCTGAGCAGGGCAGCAGTAACACTGATTCCGCTACAGTATGTTCACCACATCAGTAGAATGGAAATTCCTCTGTATGACGACTTTTAACAGTATCCTGCAAAATACCCAGGAAGATGTCCAGCTGTATTCATATTTAGTAATAGTAAGTAGCTTTGGATCTGTATCAGCTGATAAATGTACAGTAAGTCTGCCACAGAAAAGACGGTTCTCAAAGTAAAAATAAAGATTTCAGCTGGCTATTTCAGTTTGATATACTTCTCTAAAGATCAGAAGACAGACTGAACATATGTGACATCAAAACGTACCATTAAATGTAGCAGCCAAGGACCAAAGAGGCAGTTATCATTTACTGACTTATCTTGGGTCTTATAGATGTTCTGCCGGACCGTCTGCTAACAGACAGTGCTGGTCCGTTAACTGAATGTGTTCCCTCCCACCAGTAATGCATCTGTCACGCCTGCTGGGACCGCGCTCATTCGAAAGGGAACCACACCTGGCGACTTTGATTCATGATTTTCTGAAATACATGAAGATTGAACTGAATACAGCCAACCTGCTGGACTCTCACTAAACAGTCTAATCTGCACATTAGAGCTTGATCACTGCCTGGGTGTCTTTGCAGTTTATTTAAACTGTCTCAGAAGGCTTTACTGTATCAGCACATAGACGGAATACGCCGCATTATACTGACAGGGCTTTTCATGGGTACAGAACCCCTTCCCAACCGGTTACGTCCCAGGGTGCCATGGCAATACTATTGTCCTACACCTCCAAAATGTGGTTATATGACGCTAATGAGGTCGGAGTGTCCCCTGCCTTGTGTCCTGTTTCCCAGCATAGGATCCAGGCTCATGCCAATCTTATATCCAACAAGCAGTTGCAATACAGATATACGGTTAAGTACGTTATTTGATAAATTGTTTAAGACATTATGTTTGGCACAAGTCACAGCAACTATAATGATTTGCATCCTTGGAGAAAGGTGCTGAAGCAGTTAGGGTTACCTAGAACATTGATATCGTATTTGATCTCTTCTTCCCCGGCGACGCTGGTTGCCACGCACACGTATCTCCCTGCGTCAGACGTGGCAGCGCTGGGGATCTCAATCTTCCTGCCTTGCTGCAGGACCCTGAGGCCATCCCCGCTCTTCAGAGGTACACCGTCCTTCAGCCAGGTCAATGTGGGGGAAGGGTGTCCACTTGCCTCGCACTCTAACACCAGAGTCCTACCTGCTAACACCTTTCTCTTGGCTGGGGTGTCCAAGACCCCCTCTATAGTTGGAGGGACTGGGAAGACACACGACTGAATTACTTAGGAACAAAACAAGACACAGACGCCGCTTCTTTGCTGCCACTAAAGCATTCTATTTCTTTCACCAGCTTTCAAAGAACATCCATAATTTTCATAATAATATTATGAATCTGTATTATTTTTATGGGACAGAAAAAGGGTAAGTTATTTTTTACCATAGACCTCGAGCTTATAGGACTTCTCAGCTGTCCCAATGACGCTGGTGGCACGGCAGGTGTAGCGGCCGCCATCAGCCACTTGAGCCAGGGGGATCTTCAGGAACTGTCCCCGGTCCACGTAGATGGCATGGCGACCTGAGAGGAGGGCTCGCCCGTCCTTGTACCAGGTGATGGCAGGTAGGGGTACGCCACGGACCTCGCACTCCAGCGTCACAGGGGTGTTCAGCAGGACGGTCACCTCTGCTGTGACATTGGCCCCCTTGATGCTGGGAGGGACTGTGTTGAAAGCACACCGATAGGGTTAGCTTCTGACTAGGGCATGAGCTGAACGTCTGGCATCACACCCACCAGAGGGACTCACCATACACATTTAACTTGAAATCCTTGGACTGCTTTCCCACCACGTTGGTCACATCACACTTGTAGTGACCTTGCTCACCCAGACGGGGGCTCCTTATCTTCAGCACCTGGCCCCGGTTCAACAGCTCAAAGTTTGGGTCGCCCAGAAACACTGGCCTGGCTCGAATTAACATAGCTGCCATTAGCAGTAAATTTGCACAGAAACCTATGCTTTCTCAACATGCTACACAGATCAATCAAGATAAGTTTCCCATTTATTCCTGGTGCCCCTCTGGAGGAGCTGCAAACTTGTTTTTCTAACAACTTTATCAATTAGTTTCAATCAAAACAACCATGTCCACCCTCACCAAAAACTGTTAGCATTCGGCAGACATAATATTGGAGTCATCGGAATGATGGATATACTCACTTGCCGTCCTTGAACCACTGAATGTCGGGAAATGGCTCCCCTTTGACGTCACACTCCAGGCTAACCTCCTGATTCAGGACAGCCGACACGTCTTGCGGGCTGGTGCCGCCGCTTATGCTGGGAGGCACTGAAAAAGACAGTTACAATTAGCTACATGGTTTATCTACATGATTAATGGCATGAACTCAGCCTCAGAGGCTCACCCAGAACTTCCAGGTTGAAGTCTTTCTCAGTGCTGCCCGCGACATTGATCGCCCGGCAGCTGTAGCGGCCCGCATCAAAGGTGGCTGCCTTCAGGAGCCTCAGAGTTTTGCCCCCCTGCAGGATCTGAACTGAACTGCTGGGGGCAACCTGGAGCCAGAAGCATGCTTAGGTTCTGGAACATATCTCCTGTATTCAGTAGCTCTGCTCATTTCTATGGGATATCTTCATGTAATTGCTGCTAGAAACATATGTGTAAAACTAAGTATAAAAGCATGAAGATAACAGATACAGCAAAAAAATCTAAAGTTATATTGTGCCATAGTCACATTTGTATAAGCGATATGAAATATTACATACTGGGACGCCATCTTTGTACCAGGTGATAACAGGCGTGGGACTTCCTGTGATCTCACACAACAGGCTGGTGGACTGGCTGAGCACCACTGACACGTTGGCTGGACTCTCGTTATCTTGAACAGCTGGGGGCACTGTAGAGTGGGGGGCCAGCCAGAGTCAGAGGCCTGAGCCAACCACCAACATTAGCCCTCTTTAGCCGAAGCCAGAGCCACAGGAAACTCACCATTGACCTTCAGGTGGTACTTCCTTTCAGTGGTGCCTGCGTCGTTGACCGCCACGCATACGTACTCTCCGCTGTCAAGCGGTGACACAGAGGCCAGGATGAGCAGCGTGCCGTCCTCCAGGATGGACACGCCCGGCTCGCTCCCCGTCAGCTCCTGGCCGTTGCGCAGCCACTTGATCACAGGCTTCGGGGTTCCTGCCCCAGAAAGGAGAGATAAACGTCCATAAACTGGTTTTACACTGGTTTTAACTGATGTACACTGGTTTTTGTTGCTATACTGCTGTTAATATATTTTTATGTATATTCTATATTAATTCCACTTCATATTCTATTTTCTATTTATTTTCTATTTAAATTTTATATTTTTAAAGTTTAATACACTCTGGTAGGCCAATGGTGAGTCAATGCAACATAATTTCATTCTGATGTGCACTAACCGGTGTATGTTCTGAATGACAATAAAGTAGCTATTCTGTTCTAATCTATTCTATTCTATTCTATTCTCAGGCACGTCCATAAACACAGAGAAAGTAAAGCACAACAAGCAAATGCATGATGAGTTTCCAGACAGAACCTTTTGCCAGGCAGGGAAAGGCAATGCGTTGATTGGCCACTCTTTCCTGTAGGGGGCTGTTAAATGGAGGGTCAGACTCCTCGACAGTCGGGGGGACTAGAGAAGCACAGAAGCGACACATTCAGAAAAATATGTTTGTGCTCTTTGAAATCCTCTAGTGGAAAATGGCACCAAGCCAGGTGGATAGCAAGGACCCACCTTGGACCTGCAGCTGGATGTGCGCCTCATCACGTCCCGCCACACTGCTGGCCACACAGGTGAACATCCCCGCGTCCGACAGCTCCGCTTCTGTGATCGTGAGGGTGCCGTCAGGCAGGCTCATGTACTGTCCTCCATCCACCAGCAGGGCGGCACCATCCTTCAGCCAGGTTACCATAGGAGTCGGCACCCCCTTCACCACACAGGGCAGGTCGGCAGGGAGCCTAGCTTGAACCTTTATCACCTTGGGGCCGGCCTGAATCCTCGGGGGAACTGATGGAAGTGAACAGACCATTCTCAGCATCACATTTAATGAGAACAAGCCTTCAACAATCAATAAAAAATTTATTATCACAACTGAAATAAGTCATGATGCATAAAAACCAAATGAAAGGTTCTGCTCATGCTGTTGACTCTATTTACTGGTGTTTATATTTGCAGTTAGGACTGTATTCCAAAGTCAGTGAGTGGGACATGTCAGACTTTGTCCTGATGTCCATAATTGTTCCTTAACTACCCTCAGGAATGCACAAAGGTTCCCCACCACTGTGCTGTAATTTAATGCACACCCTGATTATTGTAATTTAACAATCATAGCGTAATCTTAATTGGAGTCTTCAAACATGCTCGGCTCTCTTAAACATTATAAACAATTCAGAAAAACCACACTTGGCACCCAAAATGTCTTTCAAAGCCCATTTTCCTCCCTCTCAAGCACAAGAAGGTATTCCATCATACTCCTTTCCCAAATGTTTTCAGGCGCACTCCGTGTTAATTGTTACCTCCGAGAAGACGTCGGGTAGGATCTTTGAAAGCCGCAGACCCGAGGCTTGCCCACGGTTATGTCGTCACGTGTTCGGACTCTAAGCGACTTAATGAATGACTCTTGTAGGAGACCATGGAAAGGAAAAGGTCCCAACAGAATGTGTACCATAAAATGGCAGAAGTACTATCCGAAGAAAGCTCCTGTTGAACTGTGGGCGATATTTCCATGGAGGAAAAAAACAGATACAGTACTGTGCAAAAGCCATAGCCCAAAAAAATGACATTTAAATAATCTTCATGTTGGTCTGAAACTATACTGTCTGTCAAAGTACATTAGCTTAGCCATTTCCAACCCTCTCCTAAACTTACAGGAGTATATGCGGCAACCATCCAGTGCACCAGTGTGTTTTTTGACTTGACCACTAGACAACCGTGTTTAGCTAATCAATGCCTCATCGAGATATTTAGTTAATTAAATTGAACGAATGAAAGTTACCTCGATACAGCGCTTTTTCAGGACACCCATAGCACATTACAGAAACAATGGGGAGCTACTTCAGCCACATCGCATAGTACCTACTTGGATGATGAGACAGTAGCTATTCGGCACCAGTACACTCAGAAGAGAATTCACCAGTTACATATAAGGGATGATTATGAGCTGAGAGGACAGAGGATGGCCTAACCTGTTGGCCGCAAGAACACCTCATCCAGTAACAACATACTGTAGCTTTTCTAGTTGGTCTATCATCCAAGTTCTCTTCAGGCCCAATCCTGCTTAACTTCAGACAAACTGTGTAGTCTGAACTGCAGGCAGCATGACTGCTGAAAGCAACTGAGGGTTTCAGCTGGTGGTGAAATTTAACTAGCATGTGGAATGGTTGGAGTGCCCCTTAGAGGAGGGTTGGGAACCAAAGTGGTGTTCATCTAGCCATTCAGCAAGATATCAAGATAAGGAGAAATTCCTATTTATTTTTTATTGTATTTGCTTTTCTTTTTCTGAGCAAATATACACTTACTACCTAGATAAATGACCTTAAACGTTCTCTTTGACTGCCTTCAACAGATTTCTCCACAGACCTCTGTCTCTCTCTCTCTCTCTCTATATATATATATATATATATATATATATATAAAT
>JAODLD010000038.1:14799805-14856578 GCA_026781065.1 Mormyrops boulengeri
ACATATATAAATCACCTTAAACTTTCTCTTTGACTGCCTTAAACAGATTTCTCCACACAACTCTCTCTCTCTCTCTCTCTCTCTATATATATATATATATATATATATATATATAAATATAAAATTTGTACCTGAGCCATTCCATCACAAGCATTGAGTTTCATTGTTACTTGTTACAATGGCAGTAAAGGCATTCCCTTCTCTTCTGTTCGATTACATCACTCCGTCTATATAAGTCAGCTCCTGAGAGTTTCATACATGGCATTCCCTTTTAAAACTGCAGGAGAAAAGAATTACGGCATTATGGGAATCACAGCCATGCCTTCGGACCATTACGGGCAGATATTTTTCCATGTTGAGAGAAGTGGGTCAGTTGTGTCGGTCCCTGTTCGACTTCTCTCGGGAACGTAGCTGGAGCCAGATTGACTGAAAAAGATGTTAACAAGGGGACGGCTGCCAGCGTACATTTTTTCTTCCTGCAGAAGTACCTTCAGATAGTCTATTGGGCGCCGGTATGTGTTCGAGAATGAGTCTGGTTAACTGGATGCTGTGAAGTCAAGAAACTCAGAGGAAAGTGAAGGCGGTTTACAGGGCGTGGTAATATAAGCACTATCCATCCTTACCATGGATGTTCAGCACTACTTCCTGAGAGAAGTTTCCAGCGATGTTTGTGGCAACGCACAGGTAGGTGCCGCTGTCCGACACCCGGGTCTCCAGGATCTTCATCGATCCGGAAGGCAGCTGATTATGCCTGTTAGCCAGAGGAGATGGTACTGCTGACCATTTTGTCACAGCTATTTACTGCCTCCACCTAAAGCCTCAATGCATTTTCAGCCAAAACGTAAACTTAAACTCATGTTTTCATGGGCCAATTCAGTCCTGGAGACTCATCACCAATGAGCCATGAGGCATGGATACACGGGGACTCTCTGGACCATGTGGCATTGCAAGAAAAATCGCGCATGTCACTGATTTTCCGCAGCCTGTGGAACTTTAACACCCTGAAATTAGCACAGAGGCTTTGGGACTCATCCCTGCTGCAGACGGACACACGGCAGCCCCGTTTACTTTCGCAGAAGCGTGCTAGGGCCCCAAAGAAGGCCGCGGGAAGCCCGACTTGGCTTCAACATGCCTCTGAAACACATGGACGTGATTTGTAGGCCCAGTCAGAACTCCACACTCTGAGAGAAAGGGCTGGGTGAGAAGCCAAGAGCAGCAGGAGAACAAATGTCTCCTTTTGTTTGGGAGAGTCTCGCTCCCAGGCACGATGGTGCAAGAGCTGTTCCGCTGAGAGCATGGGCAGCTTCTCATCTGCTGTCTGATGCGGCCCGACGGACAAGGGTCTGGCTGCGTAAAAGCTAGGCGGAGAGGAGCTAGGGGAGCAGCAGGAAGTGAGCTTACCGGGGGGAAAAGGGGGAGATGAGCTGCCGCTCCTTGGCCCAGTTGATGATAGGAGGGGGGATGCTTTGGACCTCGCACGGCAAGATGGCGTCCTCGCCTGCAGTCACCGTCACCTCCACCGGCCTGCCAGAGCCATCAGGACCGCTGTTTGGGCCAGTCACTCTAGGCCTCACTGAAAAAAGTACAGACAAGTGAATGAACAGGCGCCGACAGGCATCCCTGTGTGCTTCTAACCCAGCTGTTATGCTGCTTGTTCAATCAGGGGTCCTGACAAGGATAGAGAGTGTTGCCTCTTACCATACACAGTCAGCTGGACCTTTCTGGAGCTGTATCCAGCGGGATTGGTGGCGGTGCAGACAAATTCTCCGGACTCATTGCCGGTGGGAGAGGCTATATACAGGGTACCGTCATGGCCCAAGGAGAACTGCTCACTACTCAGGTCCAACAGCTCGCCTCTCTGGGAGGCACCACAGACAAAAAAGGGAAACAAAGGTCACCGTTTCTTCACTTCCCAAAAAATACAACTTAAAGAGACCTTTGGCTATTACCATCAATAAAGTCAGAAGTCCAAATTCTTTTACGACAGGCTAAAACTGAGAGGCACCAAAATGTGACATCACCAGTGTATGGACCCTAACATCACAGGAAGGGGACCTCAGTGGGTGCATGGAGGAAGGAACCATAACTGCAGCTGGTGCAGAACTTAACAGAACAGGTTTTCATTGGCCTTGTACGTCCCATTCACTTTAATGGCATATAATTTTACAAGTCACAGAAATAAATGTGCCTACCAAGACAAGAAAAGAGACACACACACATTCCAAAAGCACATATTCACTTTCACTGGTTTTCATTATGTGCCGCTGTCATTGCCGAAACCAGACCATGAAATAAAACAGGGATAAAAATGCATTACGAAATGCAGGTATCGAGAAGAAACAACAGCCATGTTCTTGTACCACAGCAAACAGGGCTCCTACGTCGGAGAAAGTTTCTACGTGGAAGATGCATGTTTGGTGTGAGACAGGAATGTTGGACAGAACACCCAAATCTGAATGTTCAGCCCACTCCAGGCCAGCTGTATAGGACAATTAAGAAGTTTGATCAGTGATCTTTTTTCCTTCCCACTAGATTCAGCAATTATATTGTTGAAAAAGAATATGTATATCATAAACACCTTTTTCATCAGGTTAGATGTGACTATGATTCACCAACTGAACCTCACTGCAAATCTGCATGTAAGCAGTTCCATTGACTAGAAGGTCAAACGTGTTTCTGTATACAGGACACTAAGGGCTTCTCTAGATGCTTTAGACCCATGGCAGGGGCTGAACCACACCGTATGTTAGAACTAGAAAACCAGTCTTTGAGGTTCACATCCCAGAAGGTCGTACGTTCACGATGTGTGGCAGCATTAATCAAAGAAGCTCTTTAGTTAGCTTGGGGATGAGCTTGGGTTCCTTACCTTTGACCAGGTAATGTCAGGCTTGGGGGTACCGGAGGCGCGGCATGGAAGCGAGATGGGCGTGCCCTCGATGGTGCTGAAGACCTGAGGTCCATGCTGGATGCTTGGAGAAACTAAGGAAGACACAGAGTGTGACTGCTTCAGCGGCCAGGAATTCCCAACCTGACAACTGCATCTGTATTAGGCGAAGGCATCCGCATTTATTAACCTGGTGTTTTTGGTGGGAAGCAGTACTCTAACTTCTGATGCTTTGTCATTTTGACTGAGATATTTTCCAAGCACTAATTGAATATGAATGGGCCCCTTGGTGGGAGGGAGAGCAAACAACCCCCACCCCCGGCCTCCACTGGGCATGCTCTGTGCAATAACCAAGGCAGGAAATGTCACTGTATGAACAGCACTGAAATTTCAATCTGCTTCATTCATTCTCCTATTGGCGCTAATCCCCCCCACCGCGCCCCCACACCCCTGTGAAATCAGCTGCTATTCGCTTTGACCTCAATTTATAAGGAGGCACAAATATATTTACAATAAATAATTTGGCAGTCCTACTTGTCTGACTTAACGTACATATCAGCAATAATCTCATAGGTGCGAGAGGATAAGATAACGGGGAAGGAAACACCCGGAAAGGCAGATAGGCCTGTGTCTGATTTCACAGCACCATGGTGGCCATGGATGCTCTATCTGGGTGCCAGATGAGAAGCTTGGGGACCTCTGGTGCGCTGACCACTGGAGGGTTCGTCCAGAGTTTGCGTGGGAGGCCGGGGGCTAAGGCTGTACTTGGATGCACACCTCAAGGCGCACTCACCCCCTACCCACAGGCTCAACACTCCTCTTCCCATCTCTCACTGGCTGTTTTATCCATAAAACTCTGAAGCATCTGCAGGACCGATTAGTGCTGGAAACTCTGAGCAGGCGTCCGGCCCGGAGATTTAACAATTAGCGACTTGGTCGTTGTGCTTCATGCGACGCGCAACTGCTACCTCCCCATGAAAGTGTGTTAAACGCACTGGCTCCCAACGCCCTTTCTTTTCCTCTCCTTTTATTTATTCTTTTTTGGCTCTCTCTCTCTCTGCACACACCCACTGAGCACTGATGTCAGACACAGGCTTGCAGATACGGTGACGACAGCCAATGATGTACGTTTGCGGACCCGAGCTGGTGCTTGGATGCAAGACTGAATTCAATAAACACAGAATGTTTTATTTTCCCCCACTCAGCCCCATCAGATTAAAAAGTGTGCTACTTTCTGCAGCTGTTTTAGGTTTTCTGGATATGTCCAAATGTACTTATAAAAAGAATTGCACTGGAGAAACCATAAAGGAGAAAAAGCTCAAATATATAACCAATGTGTACATTATTATTATTATTATTATTATTATTATTATTATTATTATTATTATTATTCATCCATCCATTTTCTATACCCGCTTGTCCTATTCATGATTGTGGGGCTTCAGAGTCTATTCCAGAAGCTACTAGCGCAAGTTAAGGAATAACAAAGGTGAGAAGGCAATCTGCTGCAGGTATAATAATAATAATAATAATAATAATAATAATAATAATAATTCTCTTCAAGTTCTATAGCACTTTTCATTACCAAAATCTCAAAGTGCTTCACAATAAAAGTAAATTCACTAGAGCCCCTCCACACAGTAGGCTTGAGTTTTCAAGTCAAATGATTCCAGAGATGCCGCCCGTTTGATGCAAGCAGGGCTGCAGCGTAACACGACCACATACTGTAGACTCCAAGGATGGTGGTGCGGTTGGTGGTGCCCGCCACATTCTGTGCCAGGCAGGTGTAGTCACCACCATCCTGCAAGCGGACGTGCTCGATGTGCAGACTGCCATCCCGACGCAGGGTCACGTATGGGTTGGGAAGCACCTGACCGGGGGAGATCAGTGCACTTTTAGGACTGCTTGCATACATTCTTTTAACACGACATCAAATACATTCAAAGAGGCATTTAAAAAGTATTGCATGCATTCTGCATACATCACACAATATGATTAACATGTATGCTTATTTGTGTCACATCCATGCAAACACAGAGAATAAACACATAGAATATTCGCAAGTTCGTGAGGAACTCTGAAGTCAGGATTACATGGTCATCAAACTTGGTCATGAGCCGGTCCCCCCCCACCCCCCACAATGAGGGTAAGAATGCATAGATAGGTTCATGCTTGAGCATGTGATTCTGTGTGTTCCCTACAGTTAATTGTTCCATGTCAGCAAGTTGGACATGATTCCCATTCCATGAGTTATTCCCTGCGTCCTTACCAAACCACCATTGCGGAACCAGCGCCTCTCCGGTAATGGGTTCCCTGCCAGTAGCACACAGGGCAGAGTCACTTGCTGTTCCTCAATCACATTGATGGTACCTGGGCTGATGCCAATGACTGGAGACACTGCAAGTAAAGAAAAAGAGCTTTGCAGATAAATCCTACATGATATGCCTCGGCGCCCGCGCTACGTTTAATATCCAAGATGCTATGACATGTCGTTTGGCTGCTTTGAACAACAGTTCAAGGGGATCTAATTTATCCATCCCCAGGGACAGCTGTTGGAATATCCATGAGCTTGTTATAGCTGCGGTAACAAGAAGAGAACAGCCATAGGGACCACATGTTCACAGGAAGGCCTCGATGCGAGTGCGGGTCTCTGGCACGTCTTGAAAATTCTAATTGAGCCGATGGAGACCTTCCATTCTCACTACGACACCAAGGGAACAATGTGGTCGACACTTTCTGTTTGGAGTCCATTAGCAACACTCCTCTACAGAGGGAGGGTCTCAGGGACCTATCTATCCATCCATCCATCCATCCATCCATCTATCCATCCATCCATTTGTTGTAACCAACTGTCCTATTCATTGTCACAAGGGTCTGGAGTCCATCCCAGAGGCTATGGGTGCAAGGCAGTGAACAAGTCAGGATGGGGTGCCAACCCATCGCAGGGCACACACACACCATTCACTCACACACCATTCACACACACACCATTCACACACACACCATTCACTCACACACCATTCACACACACATCATTCACACACACACCATTCACTCACACACCATTCACACACACACCATTCACTCACACACCATTCACTCACACAAGTATCAGGGACTTATGCTCAGAATTGATAATTTATGCAATATGTGTAAGTGGAGTCCCTGGTGGTCTGGCCCTTAAACCTGTATGCCCTATAAGGGCAATATTCCACTGGTACAAGAATAATTCCCTAAACCCATGCAGACATGCAAACATAAATTTTGTAGTCTGCTCAATTCCCAGTGGGTCCCAACCTACTCTGCCTATGGTTCACGCCTTATGAGACGGCTCTCCAGCCCTGCGTGGTTTACGACACACTCCCCCCCCCTCGCTCAGGCCTCCATATGGTTTCCACATCTTCTCGCGACGACCAGCCACTGCCTGAGATGCCTGGTTGCTATAAACACTCAGCTGTATTTATACGCCGTCCATGAGCGACACTGCCTCAGTTCACCCAGGGCTCCCAAAACTTGGCCCTCTGTCTCCAGCAGCTGATTAGCGAAACAAACGAAACTGTGTAGCTACAGACATGCAAAAAAAACTGTCACCGTCTGGTCCTGGTGGGTAATGACGACGAAGACAGGTTTTCAGACAGTGAAGGCAGGTCTCTGTCCATGTAAGCTGCCGCATCCCTTCTATTGCTGAAGAGCATTTGTCATGTGGAGCAAAACATCCACCAAGAGAGATCCTTACATCTGCTGCATGCAATGATAACAGAAAACCCAACACCAAATAGATAAGAGCTGGACAGATAAAACTTTTTTTTTCTTATTTTCATTTCTTGCACTCAAGTACAAGCTTCTCAATAGTACATGATCTTCTCCACTGTGCAGAGCTACCAAGACGAGGCTGACAAGAACCAGCTTGTCCTAAACTAACCTATCAAAAGACCAAATGTCAAGAATAAACCATTTGACTAGTCTAAACCTCTCATCACTTGAAGAATACTGACATCTTTTCCATAGCTAGAAATGGCAAACATATACCTTGGCAGGGGAAACATTAAACTCCATCTTATGCATATTTTGAGGTTTTATTTTGTTATTTGTTATAAACCAGTTAAGACCGAAGACTCCAATGCTATAAACAATCAGGTTAAATAACACTTAGAGTTGTCATGTTGAATAAAAGATGGAAACCACAAAAACTGGCCTTGTTAAAGAAGCAAATGAGAGAGGCATCGATTTCTAGCGCTGTGTCACCTTTGCTCCATATAAAAGAACTTTGCAGTCAATGGGCTTGTTTACAAGTTAATGAGGTTGTGAAATATCCATTGAGTCCTGTGGTATGGCAGGAGTTCGCCTGCACAGACTTTGAAGTGCAGAGATAAAAAATTCTAGGTATGAATTAGCAGATCCATCCCTTTGATCACCTAAAGATATAGGATGGCCTGCATACCTCTGATTCTTTGATACGGCTGAACAAATCCCAGAAACATGCAAATGAAGAAATGTCGGCCAAATGTATCAAGCACATCTGGCCTGGCAAATAATTCATTTCTTTTTCAGAAGCCGTGCCTTTTGGTGCCTTGCATTACTTCTGCCAAACTGACATCTCCAGCCCTTCAAAAGCTGCCAGAACGTGGCCATGCATTCATTGCCACATAAAAGTTCCCATATTTAAAAAGTGAATTCAAAGCATTTAATACATAATTCAAGAATAACGACCCTACTACATCATCCCTTGACTGGCAGACCATGCAAATAGTTTGGTTTATTCGAAATTGAATATTTGAAGTCTGCTTTCTGTCCACAGAAAGACTTTTCTCCTAGAATCCAGCCTTATTACAGTACCTTTAAAATAAATAAAACAGACTGAAATAATAAAAACCACCGATAAGAGGAAAAGTGAAGAATGTGAATTATCTTCACATCATTGCGACTCAGCATTCATCCACATGTAAACATTTAAAATTGAAAGTTGACCGTGATATAAAATGAAACACAACAGATTCAATCACTTACCAAGTCCAGTAACGGTAAGGGAGGCTTTCGCTCGGATTTTCCCAAACTGGTTGTAAGCCTCACAGATGTAAGTGGTCTCATCTTCCACCCAAATGTCTGAGAAGTCCAGAAAAGGTCAAGTTTCAGAAGCATTGACACCAGAGAGTAATTCGTAACTTCGTAACTAATATACGCCTTTAATGCAATGTCTTTGGGTATTAGACTAGAGACTGAAATATTGCTGGTTTATCTTGGGAATAGGACTGGCTCCGTTATTAATCTGAAAGTCCCCAGCAAACACCTTCCAGTATATCTTTGCATAGAAGTGAACCTGAAAACTATGTAATTAGCATTCAGCCAGGGTATCTGCTAAGCAAAATGTCATTAGCCAGAACACACTGAATTTGGCCAATTTCTTCCCAACTGGTTATGACTCTGGGGAAACAGAGACCAATAATCACATCTGTACAGCAGACTTCGGGGGGGCTGCGCTGCAGTAAAACACAACAGTCTGCCCAAGCTGAGAACTACATACTGCTGATGAGTAGGTCCCCATTTCTCTTCTGAGTGATGGAACTGTGCGTATGGTGCCGGGAGAAGAGGGCACCGTTGTCCTCTCTCCGCCAACTGATCTGAGGTTCAGGGTAGCCCTGGGCTCGACACTGTAAGGTGGCGTTTGAGCCGATGTCTGCTGAGATGTCTGTGGGCTTGTGTGTGAACTCAGGAGAGGCTGGGGAAAAGACGAACAATGAGCATATTCAGTCTTGAGTCTTTCAGTTGCACTGTGACTCATCTGGAGCACAATGTACACCTACAGCCCACATCAAGGGTGACTTTGGCCACAGCTCTTCCTGCTTCGTTTGTAGCAACACAAGTATAGTCCCCGGCATCCGTATCCTGGGTTTCCTCGATCTTCAAAATCCCTTGGCCAGGCTCTATTCTTACAAATGAGGTTGATCTCAGCTGAAGGTCACCTGACCAACAAAGAAGCATCCAGATTTCAATTAATTTTGACCTTGGGATCTTTAGGTAGGAGACTAGGAGTGAGGTTTTCCAGAAGAGAGCCTCACCTTTGTACCACCTGATCTCTGGATGTGGAATCCCAACAGCTATACATTCCATTACCGTGGTTTCCCCCAAACCAGTTAGAGTCTCACTCTGTACCACTCTGACTTGAGGAGACTCTGTAACCAGAAGAGCATCGTATGGATGTAAATGAATGAATGTATGAATGAATGAATGAATATTATATTTATATAGCGCTTTTTTGGTTTCACAGAACCAATCAGGAGCCACTTCAAGCCCAGCACCACCTGGGTATATACATGCTCTTTTCTCGAAAAGGATTTGAATAGTTTGCTGTAAAGGATGAATATATGATGAACTTAGTACTCACCAATATATGTCAGAATGGATGTCTGTGTGTCTGTCCCAGCAACGTTGCTGGCCAGACAGCCATAAGATCCAGCATCCTTCTGAACCATGTTTTTGATAATCAAGGTCCCATCCGGCGTCATGCGGTGCCTTGAAAAAAAAAACAATGTAATGAGTCGCAGGTACAAGACAGCAGCGCCACCAACTGGAGAGAGGAACAAGAATGAGAAGCGGTTTTGGGAAGTGCTTACCTGCTGGAACTGATGATGAAAATGTCATTGTGGGTCCACACTATCCGAGGAGCTGGATAGCCTTTAGCAGAGCACCGGACACGGACCTCTCTCCCTGTCAGGAACGTCTGGTTGCGGGGTTCCACTGTCACTTGCGGAGGATCTATCGAGAGTTCAAAGGTATCTCTGATATGTTAGATGTCTTCTCCTTCTCCTTTCCAACATGATGTTTTGCCTATGAATTACAGTTGATCTATGAATGCATAGAAGTCCAGCCTTGATTAGGTTAAATTCTGTCATTTTTTATACAGCCTTGCTGGGAAAAAAATCATAACTTTTTGCCCAATATTTAGAAATCATGGCTAAGAAACAGCACCCAATTTTACAAGCCTTATTAAATCACAGGCAAAATGATTCTTTCAGTTATATATTTTGCATTGAAATATGATAGTTAAAGGGCATTAATGCCCAAAATATACCTGTCAATTTACACCTGATAGGCGAGGAAAATGTTATTTTTTAAAACAAGTATATTTCACTGCAAATCATTTATCATCTTCCTGCTTTCATAGTGTTTTATTAGATAAAAAGAAGGAATATCACTTCCAAATGCTTTTAAGTTGGGGAATCGGCAAGGGCCAAGTGATTCATTATGGGTTCCATGTCCTGAGAGGTCATGCGTTACATTAAGGACTGTCCAGCTACACCTCTGTGGAGCTCTGGTGTTCCTTCAGATCATGATCACACGGGGAGAGGATGAAGGTCTCAGGTTCTCCTGGAGAGAGATCTAGGATCTCAGAATCTACCATCCCCAGCAAGCACGGTATACAAAGCAGAGTACGGCTGCCTTAAATACCCAGTGACACTGGTATTCTTCCATATTTAGGCCACTCCACTGAGTGCCAAAAAAGTTTGTGCTCTGTGACAATCTTTAGCATGACATACCTTGGCCACCCACAAAGCGTTCAGCTCCGCTTAGGTGCAAGAATCCATCGGGAAAGACACCACAACGAACGGGATCATTCTGATGTTTGTATACTGTTACAAATGCAGCTAATGAGGGTCCTATAGAGGAATGCTTTGAATGACACATACATTATTTGAGGCTATTTGAGGCAGTAATTAAAAAAACATTTAATATCAATCATATAGGTTACTGCAACCCTTTGTAGCTTAGGAACAATTAGCAGCCACATTCGCTGTTCAGTGCTCACTGACATATTTGCCAAAATTCAAAAATATCCATTTACTGCAGCTGCTGATATAATAACGGATGTACAGGCCCACATATGGCTCTTGAAGGTTCTCCAGAAATGCTGAAATAGAAATGACAGATATCACAAAAGTTCCAGGGCTGTAAGCTAATACCAGGGTTTGTTACATTCAGCTTAAAGGATTAGATGAGGACTTAAACCAACATGCCGACAGACTGCACACAGCTCTCCAGACCCGATGACAAATGAGGTGCTTAGTATTGGCTTAACCCTCTCTGTGGCATTAAGGGTCTTTCATGTTCCAAGCCGGGCTTGTCTTTAGACCCTGATAATAAACCCTGATAATGTCCTGTTCTGTCATACGCAGTCCTTCCTGTCGTCAGCAGTCGCACTTCAAAGCCGGTTTAATGACTGGGATCTGCTTTTCTTTAGGTGCTAATTAAAAAGCCGGCAGCCCTATTGTAACAGCTGTTTGTGAGGGGAGGGGCCGCTTCAGTCACAGCACTCAAAGGTGTTTGTGTGTTAGGGTCAGCCATCGATCCCTGCTGAGTAACAAAAACCCGTCCCAAAAAACAAAGAGATGACTTTGCTACTAAATACAACACAGAGGAACCATTCTTGTCATGTCCTGTGTTTTGCCGACAACCTACAAGCTCTATTTTTGGTCACATTGAAAAGTTATTCTTCAGACTCGTTGTACAAATGGGTTTCAACGTCTAAACACTTATTTGATGTTTTAAAAGCATCAATACTTTTTTTAAGAAAAGCATCAATCAGCATCGATTTTGAGAAGCATCGATCATTTTGGTCTAATGTAATTCACGCCTTTATTCACGCTTTCCAGAAAAACTAATTCCAGCAATTGTGTTTTAAACAGCCGATTGTGACCTGTGGTCGTGCATTCACACGCTCATAGGGCCCAGGGATTCTGCTCCATATGCCACGTCCCTGGTGCTAAACCCTGAAGATAATCCTGACCTATTTGTGAAGGTCAGCTTTTCATATTCTCTAAAAAACCCAAACATAAATCACCTTCACACACTCAACAAGCTATAAAATGAAATACTGCGTTGTGCCGTCGCTGTATCCTCCTGATGTGATTTCCTGTGATATGTCGTAAAGATGTACGTCGGTCAGCTAAGCTCTCATCACTACTCAAATCGAGCCAGAGGCGAGCTTTCGGTTTCCCCGGCAGCTGTCTGGGCTCGCTCCCTTACAAGGTCTCATGGTGTACGGTTCAGCGTTCACACCCCTAATGCAGAAGTCCCACAGCAACCTCACTGGAAGCTACATGGAAACAGAGCGGATTTCATGAAGGAAAGTTCCAATAACGTTTTACCATCCTCAACTCGGCTGTCAAATCACTCATATTAACAAACAGTTGTTATGGAAACCACTCAACGACGTTCCATAGAGATACAGACTAAAGACATTTCCGGTGTTCAACAGTCGAAGGGTGTGACCTCAGAGCCATCGTCCATAAAGACAGATAGCAACCTGTCATTAAGTCTCGGAGATGAGGCCCCAGGCCCCAGTGACCTGAAATTGCCCTCACCTTGCACAGCGAGGTAGACGGAGGAGGAAGAAGCTCCGCCCACATTTGCAGCAATGCAGCGATACCAGCCGATATCGTCGATTGTCACCCTGTAGATCTCCAGGGAAAGGTTGCTCATGGTGCGTACTCGAGGCTCCAGGTGAGCATCCAGGCCACCGCGCTGCCAGGTGAGGTTGAACCGGACTGTGCTGGTCACCAGGCAGGTGAGGACGGCCCGGGACCCTGGGGATACTGTCACGTTACCGGGGACAGTGATCGTGGGAGGTGGTTCTGCAATATAACGATATGGCATGTTATGGTCATTGGAGGCTGCTGCGAAGGAACTGGAGTTAACTTCCTGTAATGATAATAATACTTTATTTGCCATTCGTACGAATAAAAGTATGTAGGGATTTTAGTTTTCACGTATCCCATCTTGCTCTCCTATGAGACACACATATAGAGGTGAGAACAAAGCTTGGGGTCAAAGGGCAGCCATTTCTCTGGTTGAGGGTCTTGCTCAAGGGGCCAACAGTGATATGATTGCTCTTCCAGCCAGAGACTGCAAACAAGCTATCCTTCTGTCACAGGCACGAAGTCACACGCAGTCTAGACATGGCAGCTCAGCTGAATCAGATCATTTGCTGGAGAATGAATGGAGGCCAACTTGTTGAATTATTGCAATAACTTTAGTGTTTTTTTGCACCTTTAGCTGAAATCCTTCATTCCTCCTTGCATCGTAAATTACATCACAAAGGTTTGAGTTCTGAGTTCTGGAGGGGGGGGGGGGCTTGGTGAATTTAGGTGATGTCATTCAGAAGCAGGAAGAAGAGCACAAGTTTAGAAGAAGCAGAGGTAGAGAAACTCAAGTAATATGAGCGGCCATGACCCTGCTAAAGTACAGTAGATGATAGAGGAAGATGAAAAATCATCACCTAATGATAATGTAAAATATAGGCATAAGCTGGCAGAAGCTACTGAACTATAAATATTTAGGTCATTCTTCATTTTTTATTAGTTTTTAAAACTTACATTTGGATACATAAGTATTTCCCCTGTAATGTAAATGGGGCTACGTGTTTTGACAGATTTTCTCCTAACCCCTAAAAGATGCTCAATCTACAGGCTCCAAAAAGTACAAAGAAGAATGTTTCAGTTAAATTGTACCACATTCGGATAAATTACACCCCACAGTCTCTGGTAGACTATTTAAGTCAGAATCATACAATTCTTAGTTTAAAGTTAGCTATGATTTATGAACATAAATGTGGTTCTTACTTTTATAGTTGGAACTTTGAAAAATTATATTGGCTCAATAAAGCCTTTTTAAAATACTCTGTAAGAAGTATGTGTCAAATTAACATTAAATCAACATTAAATTAATTCATACAAATCTTGGTCTGAGTTTATTAATTCTAGCCGTTCTTTTTAACTTCATAACATAAAATCTGAAGTTATGAAAGGGGTACATTGGGGCATATTGGAGCTGAAGTTTTTACCCAGTTTCCTCCCATCCTCTCACCTAGGTGGTCTAATCCATTGCCAATCCAATAAAACCACTTTGCAACCTCAAAGATTAACAAGCTGTGTAGAGGCAAAGGTCCCGACCATAGAAATTTTACACGGCTTTGGTCTCTACCAATCACACATTTAAATACTTTACTACAGTATCAGCAAATGAGGATGAGACAACAGGAATTTGTGGCAAGGCTCTCAGCTTAAATTCCAGCCCTTAACTCTTAAGGCATGTCGCCGTTGTGTATATTTAAGTCACATTTTTGTTTCTTTGAGCTTAATTTAAACGAATGTTTGCTACATTTTCCCAAAGGAATCCACTCAATGGGATCAGAGCTAGGATTGGTGTACTACTGCACTGTGCATTGGTTAACCGGTTACGGAGCAAAGGTTCAGTGTAAACATTTTGTAAGCATTGCAGCAGGTAAAATCCTGACGAGCTCAGAGAGGTAGCAGTCAGTTGTGGAGGGAATTGGCAGTAAGTCCGAGAGTGAACCCACACCTGTGATCCATTATTACTCATTCAGAGTTCACTCACAAAGCTCAGCAGCTCTCGGTCATTACAGAGACGTCTCTCCAGCGAGTTTGCGCATGGACGGTTGTGGTTTCTGAGATAATCGCCTACACTGGCACCCGACTGGCACCCGGGGCACGGTTACCTCACACCTCGGGGGCTGCAAGTGATTTGCACACTTTCTGTATAGTGGTCAGGGTTTCCATGGATCTCCAGGGTTTCCATGGCTTCCTCCCACAGTGTAAACACAGGCAATTCAGATGAATTTGAAATTACCTTAATTATGTAAATACGTAATGGCCTGTAATGGGCTTGCCCAGAGTGTGCCCCCAGAATTACCATTTAGTGCAGACTGATTCAGTCTTAATTAGACTACCAATTATTTAAATGGATGGACTTGTACAAGTTTCATACTATGATACAAGTAGCGTTTCACTACTGGGCACTTTACTGATACACAAGTATACTGGGCTGTTCAAACACTCCAAAACACTATGACACTGTGACTATGAGTTTCTTTTCCGATGGAAAAATGAAGAACCAGCCTACCTGAGACATCCAGGAAGGTCTGAGCCCGACCCGTGCCGGCACTGTTTATGGCGATGCATTCATAGTATCCCTCATCCTCCAAAGTCACTCGCTCAATCTCAAAAGAGGTGTTTAATGATTCCCTGCAACATTAATGAATAGGTTGGTTGAGAATTTACTTTCGCTTTGGGTAACTGTGAAACTTTCCCCAGCTAGTATCGCTACCTAAAGAGCTGGTCCTCCCCAAGTCTGATGCCATCTCGGCTGAACCGCAGCGTGAAGGGAATGAGGCTCTCCACCTGGCAGGAGATACGGCCTTTTTGTAGATAATAACCTGGGGTTTGCCGTGGCATCGTCACCTTGGGTGCATCTGTGGGCCGGAGGGAAAGTGGTGCAAGAACAGACAAGAAAATTCAAACAGATTGGTCCATAAATTACAGACAGAAATGCCGGAAAAGACTAAGGACACAATAATGTGAGCGTTCTATATGTAGCAGATAGAACAGTTTGAAAGAAAGCTAACTGGACATTGTGGCACCAGGCTGTCAATATTCCTTTTGCAATTTGACAATTATTACTCCATATAGAGACCTTACTAAACATAGTCAGGGAGGGACAGACCTGGGACAATACTGGAAAATGACACGCTGGAAACCCGCTGAAAGAGAAAGCCCTCTTTGTCGTAGCCTGTGACCCTGAGGAAGAAGGCTTCTTCTGGGGGGATGATCTCAGTGATGTTCCAAATGCCAAAGGGCTCACGATTAGGGTAGTAGCTAATGGGTAGGGTCTTCATCACCCCACCGGCGATGCTGAGGAACTCCAGGCGGTCGGCTCGTGCTGGGGGTGATATTCCGGTGGTGTTCAACAGGATGTAGGTGGGAATGCCTGGGTTGGAACAGAGGAACAGGGACATCAATGAAATTACCTCAAAAAACAATGCTAGCTATTCAGCATCCATAAATTCCAGACAGCTGGGTAGCCCTGTATGATAAGTAAGACTCACCTTTTACAGGCCGGCTTGAAGTCACTTTGAAGTCCAGAGTGGGTCTTTTGGAGAAACCAGCACGGAAGTCAATGGTGCTAAGCCCTGAGATTCGAATAGAGTGTCTCCCCTCACTGGATGTCTGTGATGGGGGGAAGGTCATTGAGGGCTTGGCAGTGAAACAACAGTGCTACATCATACTATACCATTGAAAGAATGGGTCCACTTTACCCTTTATCAG
Source organism: Mormyrops boulengeri (assembly GCA_026781065.1). Lineage (NCBI taxonomy): Eukaryota > Metazoa > Chordata > Actinopteri > Osteoglossiformes > Mormyridae > Mormyrops > Mormyrops boulengeri. Next base: position 14,815,808 of record JAODLD010000038.1, read on the forward strand.
TTTCTAAATTAAAGGTTTTTTTATATCTCCTTGTAATATTCATTGATATATTTAGCAGACATGCTTGTCTGAGACAAGTGATTAAATCTTGGGGTCAGATAAGGTCCGGTGGTGCTGCAGCAGTTAGGCTCAAAGGCCTTAATCCGAGGCCCGACTCTGATTACAGAACCAGACACAGGATTCAAACCCACCATCTTTGGACACAGCCACAGACCCCAAACCTACTCCAGTACAACTTGTCTTTGCTGCCTATCCTCTTGTCAGATGGTTCTCTTGTCTACCATAACTGGAGAACGTCTTAAGTTACTTAGACAGAATGTCTTCTATTCATCCATTTTCCATAGTCACCTATTCACTGGAGACACCAAGAGTCTATTCCAGGAAGCAAAGAGCATGAGAATCCATGAGTATGATGCCAATTCATACACTCACACCCAGTGTTGAACATTTCAGGTCCAGAAGCTACAAATCCAAACCCTATTGTGTTTCTAAGAACCAGTTGAGCACTCTGTGACTGTGGATGTGCAGTTTCTGGACCCTGCTCACACCCTCACATACAGTATAAGCAATGTAGAGAGACCAAACCAAACTGTGTGTTTTGGAGGGCAGGAAACCCTGGGAACCAGTGCACCTAGAGGAAATCTGCATGAACACAGGAAGAACATGCCAAGTCCCCACACACACACAAACACACACACACGCACAAACACACACACACACAAGGTCAAAGTGTTGTCCAGTGAGCCACTACACAATGCGGGAGGTCAGATCCCATGATCCTTAGCACGAGATATTCTTTGAAGCACAGTCGGAAATGAGGTCTTTATTGACTATATTTACTTGGGTTGTTATTGTTTTCACAAACTCTCATTTTAATTTCCATTTTCTAAGTCACTCTGGGCAAAGACATTGGACAAATTAGTAAACGTAAACATGAATATATAAACTTGTCAAGGCCGCTGCATTACTCAAATGCAATAACTGAAAACAAAACCCAACTGAAGCTTCAAACTAAGATTTTTCCACTGAATAAGGAATGAATTATCTGTCGTGTGCAAAAAGCGTTTTTGTTTTCCCATATAGCCACATGACTTGAGTTTTCCTTGTCTGCAGGCTTAGCTGTCAGTTGGCATGGGGTGGAAAGAGAGATCATCAATCATGGCTAACTAAGTTTGAATAAAGTTTCTTATTATATTACGAGAATGAAAATTTCCTCCAAAATTTAATTACGTTCATGTACTGGTTCTGATGTGTTTCTGTTTAATGAGCACTGTCAGGAAAGTTGAATCCAGTTGAATCCCAGTGCCTTACTGGTATTCAACACTATGTGTAGAAACAGAAACGCTGTAACTCCTGACCATGAGGGTGATTTTGATAGAAAAGAACGAAACACACATATCCTTTGTTAGAGGTCTTAGGTACAGGTCACAGCTACAGCTACATCCCTTCTCAAGTTTCAGTTCTCACCTCTGACCTTCTTCAGGCAAAATAAATATTGATGTTCATTCTGTGTAAGAATATCAATGATTCACTCTGCTCCAGTTCCGCCTGAAGTTTGCTCGTGTAACCTCCTCCTTATACAAAGATCCTGTATCTTTAACGTTTGGCCAGTCCCAGCTGGGAATATAACAGTGTACTGAAGTCACACGTAGACCCAAATTCCTGAAGCAATACGACACACGTAAGCATGATAATTCCTCATTTTCTATCACACGCTGCCAAAATCCACTTCTTTCAGAAAAGCAGTCCAGAAATTTCAAAAAGGTTTTTAAATTTCTTATCTTTACTTCTTTAGTCAACTCCATCTATTATAGGCTTTGAATAAGGCAAAGGGACGTGAGTAAAAAATCCAGCTGTAATTCCTGGGGGTTGTTTTCATAGTTTTCAAATTACAGCCCTCCTAAACTATTACCATGGGTCATAAAATATAACATAGGATGACGCCAAAACTATTCATCAGCAGGGCCAATGGCATGGGGGAGATCTAGGTGGAATCTTTAGAGAGTTTCATAAACGCTCCCAGCATCTTTGCTAACCACATACACCCCCCCCCCCCCAGGAAGCACTCAGTGGTGGAGTTACTTCAGGGTAGGCGGAGCACAATTCAGACAGCAGGGGTAGAGTAATGAGGGATATAACCCTAACCCTAACCCTAACCCCAATTTAAGCCAGTTCCATAAGGGATGGGATTTGTTGCAGAGTCTACAACTGTCAGAACTGAATAACGGCATTTTACAAATATACAGTCTATTACAAAATTCAGGGCAACTCTACCTAGAAACTTGAGTGTTTTAATGTGTTTGTTATGTCTAAGAGAATCTTTATGATTTCACATCTTTGGTACCAGCCAATGAACTAAAGAGACCCAAGCAATAATATAATTTCTCATAAATATCTCGCAGTTATTCAGTTTTTACTCGAGTGTGGTGATTAGTCAGTTGTCTTAAATAAAACATCATGTGATGAGATGAAACAGAGATGACATGCTGTTTCTGTCTGAGTCGCCTGTTTTCTGAAATAATGACAATTTTTTTCCCTGTATTATCAGTGAAATTCCGTAAAGGGCAAAGAAACATTCCAGGAATATTCCAGGGTCTGTCGAGCGCAGAGCCATACATGTAGTGTAGCAGACTGGTAATCATTGCTTCTCAGCATCTGGTATTTGGCAGAGGCCATAAGACATTTTCTTTTAAACCAGGTTTCATCCACCCTGTAGTCTGTTTAGGTGAACTTAAATCTCCAATTGCCCATTGTGTGTGATTGTGCATGTCCCAGTGCTTCCTGGGATAGGCTCCTAAGTCACATGACCATACTGGAGAAGTGGTTAGAATGGACGGTTAGAAGAGAAATTTTCCAGATGGAATTGTTACTACATTGTCAGCGTTAATCTGAATAGAGAATGCAACCGTGAGTTTAAAACACAGGAGGCCTTGATCTGTACACCGGTCAATCTTCCAACTGGGAGCCTATCATAGGTAACACGGGACATGAAGCAGCACTACACCCTACATGAGATGCACCTGTAGTGCATTGCTAAATAATGTAGTATGAAGGCAGCCTCCTGGTATTTAGGTGAAAGCTGAGGACAATGATACTTCTGTGAGGTGAGTGTATTTTGAAGTTTACAAAACCTCCACTTTGGTGATTAGCTATCAAACAAAAAAGGAAAGTCTCTAGGCCCTTAATGGCCACTCTACAGCTAAAAAGGGACCTTTTTACCTCGACACTCTGCTTTGACAGAGTATCCAGGCTCAGGAGCATCACTGATTTACTACCTCACACAGCAAACCTTTCAGCCAAACGTAGGCGTAAGCAGAATACATTGGGATAAAAACCCTGGCTTTACACAGAATGCCATTAACATTGGGCGCAAGTCATGTTTCTGTTTTTACTAAAGTAGCTAATTATGCCTTTCTCGAGGGTAAGTGTTTGTCAGTTTAAGAGTCAGTTACCTTTATTGCCCACATTCCTGGTTCGGGGTCCTTGACGTTGAGAACCTTGGCAGAGTTGGGGATGTGCAGCAGTTCATTTACACTCCTACTCTTCTCTAGGAGTCTCCCTGTCAAGGCACAAGCAAACACCACAGCTGCAGTATGATAATAATGCTCCCAAAGCAAACTGGAAGCCTTCAGAAACCAAATCTTCCACTAATGTTCTCTAGAACAATAGTAAAACTGGGAAATAGAGGGCTATGGTGTGAGTTGAGACATGGCAGGTATGTAATGAGGCTGCAGCCTACCCTGTGGGTCCCGGATCTCGATGTTAGGTGCCGGGCCACTCAGTGCCACAGTGACCTCCTTCAGACTGGGGTCAAACGGGATCTGCCATGTGTTGGTCACCCCAGACTGATGGTCTGTGGACAGCAGGTGGACCTTTGAGGACTGCACAGCCTCCTCCACCCATTTCAGCACCTGGTGTGGGACAGAAAGGACAGTATTAACATCTGTACAAATACAGAAATACTGCATGCAACTCGAAGCTCACATTTCATATAACAACCTATTTTTCCTCTACCAGTCTAACCATCCATCCATCTGTGTTTGACTGTTTATCTAGTGCAGGGTTACTATGTCCATTCCAGGAAGCAGAGGGCACAAGGAAAAGCAACACCCTGCCGAACATGGAATTCCATGCATTCATGAATTAATGCATAATATCAGATTTAAGGTAGCTACTGAATGTGGCAGCTCCTGAAAACACGTTAATTGAAATTGAAATGAGCGGGACAACTCTCTCTCCATACGGACCACACATAACCTCCACTTTGTGGGATCTGTTCATCAGTGCATTGGGCTCCCCTTCCCCTTTGGGTCTGGGTAACCCTGGGGCCCTGTCTGCTGACACCACTATGTCTATGATCATGGCTGCTTCTTCTCCACAATACACTGAAGTTCTCGTTACTAATGATGGAAAGCTCAGATTAGCCTAGATTCATCACTGCAGTTCTGAGATTCCATTGGGGTATCCGGCATTTATAAATGAAACATACCATTGAATTAAACTGCCCAGGAGGTTAATTCAGTCGCTTCTGGGAAATATCATGCTGGATTGTCAACTTCCTAATTCCTAACAGTACAAACACGTTTCAGAAGCATCAGATGGGTTGCATCAAGTTAAGTGGGGGGCTTTTTCTCCGAGATCTCCTCAAGAGTTAGGTGCTTAGTTTGTTTACTCATGAACATTTCTGAAATACTTATACATAAGTGCGTGGAACGAGCAATTAAACCCCACCTCATGGTGTCAAGGTTACTTTGAGATAGGAATTTGAAACACATGGTGGCCCCAAAACTGAACAGCTTTATGGTGATAGGCTCCAGTTAAAATTGTTTAAAAATCCTGATGGAAGTCTTAATGTCCAGTGTTCAGTTACAAGAAGTCACAGGAGTGCTCGGGGGGCGGGGGGGGGGGGGGTCGAGGAGGGGTAATTTATTTTGACAAGGCTTAGTGCATAGATTTATCTATAGATTATGAAACCTCTGCCAAAGTGTGAAGAAGTCTGCATCATTTCATCCATCCATCTAGCGTTCGTGGGCACTTTTCAAGTACAAGGTCATGGTGAATATGGAACCTATCCTGGGAACTCCGTTACAGTGGGAAATGACTCCATTGAGTTAGCAGTCACCCCATATCTGCGGTTTCAGTTATCTGCAGTTTATCACAGTACGAAAAAATGTAAAATGCGTAACAATATGATTTTTCATTGTTCCTTCATCCTTTGAGAGGTATAAAAAGCATGATTTTCATTACTTCATCATCCCTTCATACATCCCGTGCTATATCATCTGAGAATTAGGCTAAAGAGTCAGAATCCCTTGCATTCAATAGAGTAGAGAACTGTACAGTATTGTATAATAATGTACAATGTACTTTCTTATTTCTGTATTTTACGTTACTAATGTTTTATTGTGCATAATTTATCAATTACCATATGCAAGTACACAAAAGTCTTATTATATATTGGGTCCATACCCATGGTTTTGGTTATCTGTGGTAGGTCTTGGAGCGTATCACCCACGGATACGAGGGATTAATGTAATTAGCTTTTCCATCCTGTATATTAATAATGTTTGGGCTTCAAGCCAGCTCTTATTTTTTACATCACTGGAAACAGGGTCATGTGACGGTTAGCACTATCCTGAGCAAAAACTATGATGAAGAAAGAAGGCAACTTACCTCATTGACCTGCTTCTTATCCAGGTGAAAGACCTGGCCAGAGCTGGTTGAGGCGATCTCTTCATAGACTTTGTAGCCAATGTGTGCTCGATCATCACAGTCACCGGTGAGCACGAACACAACCTGGATGAGGCAGGCTCGTTGAATGGTTCAGGCAAGAATGAAGCAAAGTACAAGACAAATCTGAGCTCTGGTTACCTGGGACTGCTTTTGCTGAATGAGCTGTAGAACTTCATGTGTCAGCTTATAGTCTTTGGATCGGGCATCTGTGAAGACATAGATGTAGGATCCGGGTAAAGAGATCTCCAGAGCTATTTTTATTGCTCCGATGCTCATCTCTGGACAATCTCCTCCTCCCTGAAGAAAGAAAAATCAGTCAATGTTTCATGCACAGAAATCACCATAATATTTTACATAACATTCTAACCTCATACTTCTTTAATCTCACCAGCACCCTTTGACGAAGCCATTTTCATTGCATGTGATGGTAACTTCCACTGATACAAACATAGCTGTACAGCTGGACCTAATACAACCACTTAATTCATTAAGTGGGACTGGAGACGACCCCAAACTGTCTTCTTCCTGCATCCTTGGAGGTGCGTAGCAGAGGTAGGAGTTCTGTGGCTAGAAGCCAAGCGGCCCCGCACATCTGGAAGTAAGCTATCTCTGTTTCCACTAGAAGGAATGTGAAGAGCTCAGGGTTCCTTTCCCTACCCCCTGCCCCCTACCCCCTACTCCCCTCCACCACCAGTAATCTCTGTAAGGAAATGGTTCAAAAATGCCCTAGACCAGCAACAGTCATCGTCGACCCATCTTCCCTCCGGCAAACCCCCAAAACACCAAGGGCAGACATAACCTGCACAGCACAAAAACCTGCCAATTCAGCACACATGACTCTATGCACATAAAGCAAAAGGTACCTTTTATGTAATAAAAATCAATCTTACATTTCATCCTAGCTATTCTTTACAATTGACTTATGAGAAGGTGAGAGGCAGATATGCATATTGGATGATGAATAAAATCTCTCTGATGCTATCCTTACACAAATCACTGGCTTTCCGGGCAGGAAAACCTCATGTTGTGCTTGCATATTTCAGAAATCTCAAATACACGGATTTCCAGCAATATGTATGAAAAATCTTATCAAATTGCCATGTTTGGTACTTCTTATCGTTTAGAGAGCTCTTGTTTCTTCTGTTTGAACATAAATTGTGCGAGCATTTAAAAAGTAAATACATTTCTCAGCCCTTGCCAAGAAACATATCTTTCATAATTCATAGCTATACCGTTCTCCATTTGCCTGAGGGAACATACCTGAACGTAAAGTTCCCTTAATTCATACTGGAACTTCTTCGGATCAGTGGTGATGGTAACTGGTCCGATCTCTGTAAAAATAACAAAACACAATGTTGGAAATGACCATGTTAATACATTGTTGTTTTAGAATTTATGAAGCACATTTGCCTTGGCCCGCGTGTGTGTCGCTGGTAGTCAGCCAACATCGCACTCCCTGCGTACACGGACGGCTTCTGATTGAGACTAATGCCTGTGTAGCTACGGCATTCGAACTATGCTAACTGCAGCTATTTCAGATCTCATCTGTAGTCGGGGTATGACTGATGGATCCTTGAACCAACTGTGCTCTAGAGTTCACCTCTGGCCACATGCTACGACTAAGGTCCTTCTGGAAGAGACAGCAGGCCTGGTGCCTGTACTACTTCTTTGCACAGAAGGCTGAAGGCTGCCAGCGCCAGAAAACTTGTCTGACATGTATTTTAATTGCTTTGCCAGTGATTCACCATCAGACAGACTCCGCCCCCCCGCACACCCACCCATGCCATCGGCAAGACCACTTCAAAAATGACAAGGGGGCTCAATTTCAAAAAGGTTTCACATGCTAGAAAAGCAGTCTACTTTTCCAACAGAAAGATATCATATAATTAACTCAACAATGTGTCTGCCTTATCTGAATTATTTCACCATAAATTGCATTTTGGAGCTCTCAACAGCAAGACTCTTAAGAAAGGGCTGAGATTTTAGACTAACGTGGGCCAAACAGAAGTCAGTAGAAAAAAAAGGATGATGAAGCAGATCATTTGAACATGATCTAAGAAACTTAGAGGAGCGATTAAATTAGATACCCCCACACAGGAACTAAGCTTATTTGAAAAAGTGTCTTGTGTGTGTTGTGCATAGTTTTCTCGTTTTAAATGGAAAAACAAGTGATATCATGCCAATTTCCCTGTCCTCTTGACAGTCAGCACCTGTGGATAATAATTTGATAGACCCACTATTTTAATGCTCCACGCTTTTTGGCGTTCAAATAACCTGTCAAATTATTTCCCTCAAATAACACTTCCTAGTCAAAATGACTTTCCCATAAGACTTATATGAGCATGAACATAACTAATCTCTTGAAGTGAAATGTAACCTTGCATTCAGGGGACAAAAGCTGACAATCGTGCAGGCGTTTTGTGAAGTCAAACATTTAAGGGTCCTCGTAAAACACAAATCTGGCTGCAGCTGCCGGTGGCTGAGGTTATAAAGGCTTCTACCTCATTACCTCATACGGCCATTCCCCTCCAGTCATCCCTGCGGCTCAGGTGTGCTTTCATGGCAACAGCATCTTTCAGTGATTAAAATGTCGGAAAAACACGCCGGTGACCTCATGCTTCCTTTCTGCATCCCATTCCCATCCAGTAGTTTCGGCACTAGATTACTTTGTTCTTATTTTAATGGACTGCGAAGTACTTATAGCGATATTTTTAGCAATTTCGTTGGGCAGATGAGATGACGTCATTCAAGCAGCTGCAGTAAATCCTCAAACTACGTAAACAGGCGAATATGAGGTTCTGGACAGGACATGGGTTTCTCATGAGCAGTCAGGACTAACAGGTTGCCAATAGGGGCTGCAGGCTGACTCCTTAATTCCTAATTAAAGCTTTTTAAAAGACTTTCACCACTTAAAGTATATGATGGTTGAGTATGGCTCAACAGCTTAGGATGCTGTGATCTGAAGGTCATGGGCTCGAATTCCTCTTTGACGTTATTTTTTATTTATTTAGCAGATGCTTTTAACCCGAAGCCACATACATTTTTGAGAAAGTAGGGTCACGGGTCCTGGAACAAATGGGTGTTAAAGGTCTTGCTCAAATCTGACCCGACTTTCTCAGTCGTACATCGCTTTAGATGAAAACATCTGCCAAATAAATAAAGTGCGTAATTATTATACGTAATAATTAATGTAATATAACATCGTAAGAAGGGATAAGGTATGGATGTCCCAGGGCTTCAGTAAAAACACACCTGGATCCAGAGTGCACATACCCCCACTGTACATCCCTCCGAGACCTGAAGCGCGTTTCGCTATCTGGTTTCTCTCTTGTGTTGACACAGCAAACTCATCTTTATTCCTTCCAATCCTTTTTGGTTCAACCCACCCCCTAAATAAATCCCCAGTTCCTTCTTCCCATCCCAATCCCATTTGGGTCCGCTCACCAACCTGACCGGAGCAAGCCTAACATTAACTCCAGGTGTCAGAAAACGCATCTCTGAAAACTCTCGTACAACACGTACAGTACCAAAAAAAAAAAAGAATTTTGCAAAAACTCCATCCTTGCCTCTTACCCGATTGTAAATGTAACATTCTGATTTGCCAGTTACTTACTGGGAAATTACCCCTAAAATAAACAATATATGCATAACAGGAATCAAAACTCTTATTCCACTGGTCATTAAACTTTTTCACATTCATTTAATGCAGTTAATCTTTTTTATAAATCTGTAATAATTTTTATAATTCCAGCTCCCAGCCAAGTTTGACATCATTACTGTACCCAACCAGCTCAGCCACTTGTCTAAAATAATTATTTTTCTTCATTTTCAAACCTGCCAACACAAATTAAAATTAGTAGACGATTTACACAAAAAAGGCACGTTAACTGTATTATATGATGTATGATGATCCAAGGAATGTCTTTTCAAATGTTCCCATTGGCAACTACAGCAAAACTCAAAGCCATGCAATGTTTGAACAATCAAAGGCTCTTTAGAAAGAACTGACGGGAGACGTACTTGACCGCGCCAAACGGAGCTGCTCCTGAATGAAGCCAGGGCGTTTTTCATGTGAAGAATTTCCCCAAATTTTCTTTTTTTCTTTCTGTCAGTAAGTTGAAATATATAGCATGGAGGAACAGGGAGCACTGCAAGGTTACCTCTCTGAATGGGCCAGTCTGACTGCATATAACCTTCTCTCTGTGATTCTGCAGCAATCTCTAACATTTATTACATAGCACATTTTTTCCTGACATGAATTCCACCTTCATATCCATCTCTTTTCTGTAATTGCTAATCCAGGATACAGGTGTGGTGACTCTGGAGCCTATCGGAGGAAACACAGGACACGAAGGCAGAAGGCAGCACACAGCCTGCACACTGCATGACACATACACAGAATGCGGGCTATTTAGAGTCAACAGTTCACTTAATCACATGCTTTTGGACAATGAGAGAAAACACCTGGAGAACCTGCGTAAACACAGAGAGAACATGTCAACTACAGACACACAAAGAGCCAGGGATGGGATTTGAACCCACAAGCCATAAGGTTTGAGCCCACTGAACCTGCTCTGTGCCAAGTATAGAGTGATATTCATTGCTAACCTACAGTAGGGTATTTGTTCATACATGTGTGTTACATGATGTTTGTTTCAAGGAATGGACTGTTTGTCATACATAGAATCCTGCCCACAGCTAATTCTGATCCTGAATGAGGACAGTGTTTAGGATCTGCATACCTGCGTTCTCAATAGCCTACTCTACCCACACATGTACATAAGTAATACATATTTATGTTTGTTAATATGTCATGTCTTGTCTCTTAAACTCATGTCCTCTTTTCACAGACTGGAGTTAGACAATCATGCATTTTACTGAACATTGTGCTGAGTATAATTAGTCAAGTGGCAAATAAAACTTTGAAACTTAGAATGGACCAACTGTGGGGAAAAAAGGTATTAAAACATGCATATGTCCAGTTCCCTTGTGAGGTTACAAAGGAAATTTTAGTGCTTTTCCTTTATGAACGATGATGAACATCAAAATGGAGTAAACAGGAACACATGCTTGAACTCAGCTAAAAATAATGCTTAGAAGTTTTCATGAGGGAATCAAAAACTAAAAGATGCCAAATGTTTATCAGTTTACAGCATTATACTAGACAGCCTGCTTTGTGAAGCGAAACCCAACAGGAACAAATAAAATGCATTTTTGGTCATTTTGTTCACGCAGCGCCTATCTGAGGTAATATGCTAAATTACCTTGCCCACACAAATCACATGAGTCTAAATGCTAACAGGGACGCAAACGGAATGGAACACGCCAGGCTCCCTTCCAGCAAAATCTGAACTTTTCTTTGGACGTCGGGTTCAGCTAATTCACTGGGAATGGCATCTCTGCTCCTCGCCCTTGGCGGGATTACTGGGGAATTGCAGGCCTATAGGGGGGAAAGTATTCAATATTATTATAATGTATTCCTGAGTAACAGTCTTGGGGGGGGGGACCAACATTTCCCCGTCGACACTGGGTTGAAATGTCAGGAAATTCCAAGGTTGTGTCTTGAGGCACTGGAGGAGTCTGGGAAATCAATACAGCATGTTCTGCATGTCACAGGTGAAGGAGTTTACCAAGCTGGGGAAGTGCTCAAATTAATGGTTCAGAACATTAGAGTTCAAGTTTTTTTGACCCCTGCCCCCTTGGGGGCGCAACCCCCCCGCCCCACAACATTTTACACTCATCACATTCAATAATTAAGTAATTTGTTGAAACTGCGCAAACAATAGATCCAGGAACAATGAATCAAAGGCTCCTGAGTTCCTCGGAATCTTCCCAACAGCTCAACGAGAAGTAATTCCAGAGGTTTGCAAGCCCCACTCCTTTCACGACTTTAATCACCAGAGTCTTTCCACCATCATTCAACGTCAATGCTCCCCTTTTGGATTAAAAAGCCCCTTTCCTGCTTTTGCTTTATCGAATTTCTGCTGGTGCCTTTTCCCTCCCCTTGATACTCTCACTTTCTTGCTTATTGGCATCCTGTTCAAGTTGGACATTCATACTACTTCAACCGTTTATCATTATATTTTCTTTACCTCACTGAGCTTAAAATTTATGCCTAAAACTGGAAACCTGTTCTGAACCACCGGACTTTAGAATGTAGGATCTCGGGTGTAGTTCAGAGACCTATACATAACCATCTGCTACAGTCGTATTTGAGATGGAAAACTGCTCCTGTAACACAGACAAGTAAGTTATAGGCTTTGCTGACATCCCAGGCATTATTTATATTTTTATCTTTTCTAAACATGTTCACCCCGTGAGCCTGACCAGGATAAGCGGTTAGAAGATGGACGGATGGATGGATGGATGGATGGATGGACGGTTGGATGAAGAACTTCTTGCAGCTCTCTTCCAGACAAACCTCAGCAATAAGGAATCCATCAAGAAGAACAATGGCTAACGCCAACCCTATCCTAGTGAAGACGATCACCTCAGTGTAGATGGAGATGATCGATAGTTCAGAACTAGCTGAAGCTGAAGAAGACTGCATCATCATAACAGTCATCAGTCGAGCTCAGTGGAAAAAGGTAAAACACCCTAGGTCTGGGTACAGAGGCCAAACCATTCAGGAATACTGGAAAACTCTGCAGTCCAGAGGGATTCTTCTGGGGGGGGAGGTGTAATGCCTCAGTAATAAGAGAAAACAAACCTTTGCGATGTGCACTCGATACTCAGCTTGCCTCTTCATCCAGGGTGGTCCTGGCCAGAAAATATGCGTTCGGATCTTCTGCACGTGTGGCACGTTTACGCTAGAAACAGGTCAACGCAGCATACAAGATCGGCCCGGGTTTACCCCGCATTGACAGCAGGCCTCTCGTCCCACACACACAGTCATCAAGGACATGATACAATATGAATGTGGCAAAAGATACCAGACTCGCTACATGCGAATGCAATCCTGTTCCTTGGCTCGACTATGGCATAGTAAATTCCAAGCAATTTTCGGAATCGTCACGTGGTTAGACTGACAAAAGAAATGGTTCAGACGCAATAGGTAAACATCTCGCTGTGCCATTGTGGGCTATGTGTTCACCACTGTCCGTGGAGACGTCTCAACAGGCAGGTCCTCATGCAGTCATGCCGTGGCTGCCTCTGTGTCCAGCGAGGATCAGGGGAGGCAGCTGACATCCTGACTGCTAACGGTGGCCAAGAATAATCACTATAGCTGCGTTTCTGAACACGTAGGCGAGAAGAAAGAAATAAAGCGGTTATCAGTCGTCACCCCAAACCCAGATGGAGCAGGAGCGGTCCTGATCCGATTGAAAGGCCCCCGCACCTGTCCCCCTGCCAGAAAGCATTTTCCTTGTACAGTAATGACCCGATTCCCCCGCCCTCATCACTCGTGCATTTATAATCCGGGTGTCCTCCAGTTTGGGCTGGAGTGGGGGTAACAGACCTAACCTGGCAATCTTTTTAACCTCTGTTAACCTGGATCCGTGGTGAATTAGCTTATAATGCTAATAAGCTTGGTGGACAGGCCAAGGGGGATAGCGTTGGACCTGAAGTGAGCTGGACCAGTATAGACTTGGTCATCCAAGGACGCCAACTTAACCCAGGGATCTCTGCTGATGTCTGTGCTGGTTTCCATGACTTCAGTGCACTGAATTAGATTATATAGTCTTACCGTTAAGAGGTACTGAGGGGTTCTGCTTTTATAAACATTAACATTATTGGAACAACGTGCAGTGTAATTCTGCTTATTAAATTAAGCGCTAGTGGTTCTGTAGAATTAAGTACAGCTAATTTATGACCTGAAGGTTGGTGGTTCAGTCGCCATGAAGGTTCTTCCTGATGCAAATGCGCCAATAAAATACCCGGTTTACTTTGGAAGTGGTGGTTAGAAGGCATAACAAAAAATATAATATCAACATAATACCAGCATCATAGTTATTTATGTATTGTATTCTATATGACCCTTATATGCTATAAATTTTACATGGTAATTTATATGCTATGAATTAACAGCGTATTCTTGGAACCAGGAACCCTGTGACCCACTCTATCCTACCAGAGACATTTCACGTTAACTTAACTCGACCATAACGTAAGTTGCCCAGACCGCGGATCTTCCACGCCACACCTTGGATATGACTGTGACACCAGAAAACCACTAATGGCAGATTTGGCAGCAGAAGGCAGTTCCGCAGGCCACGCCCTTTGCTTTCTGCAGGCGTCTGCGATGGAAACTCTTGAGCTCTATCAAAAAAAATAAATTAATGAGGCCACCACTAAACAACAAGCAATCATTCAATTTGTCCTCCGTGCCTGGTATAGAAAGATCATCCAGGCCACACACAATGTACAGTTACTGTATATTAAAATACAGGGTAATAAAAAAGGGTTTGCAATGACCAAGAGCTGCAGCTGAGGAGACCCAGAGGCCCCATCTAAGCAAAGTGGATGGATTAGGCCTGAGGAAAAAAGCCAAAAGCTGCCTATACTTTGGCGCGCTGCACAGGGGGAAGGACTACGTTCATGGCGCCAGGGTCAGCCGTGTGCTATGTTCTGATGCAGGATCAGCTTCGCAGACATGCAGGTGATGGTCAAGCCATGATTTGAAGATTTGAAGAGCCACTTCCTGCAGGTTGGAGTGAACTTGGAAACATTGGTCCTGCTCACTTTAAGCAGATACATCCACAACACACAACCTACTGACGTTCATATTCTCAGAACAAAGTTCCTTCTGAGTGCCGACTTGAAACGATGCTTCATCTGCCAGCTGTGCAGGTATATCAGGATGTAATCACATATATACAGGTGAGAGAGATGCTTAGGGTCAGAGCCCCTGAATGCAGTTTCCAGGGGGGTTAAGGACCTCACTCAAGGGCCGAATGGGATTCAAACCAGTGACCTTCACAGGGACAGACGCCTAACCCACTGGGTCTACACCATCTTCACTGTTGCCTTTCTCTGAATCTGACATCATAATCTGCTTTTCACACCACCCTGGTTGGCTTCTCCTGCCAGAAAAGTCTTCCTGAACTCCACAGATAACCCCCAGCATTCCTGGGCGAGCGTACCAGCAAGGGGCATGCTATGCTGATGTTGTTCTGACAGATGACAGTGGTAACAACCCCCCCAGCACAAATGACCCCCTGCTTGGTTGACGGACACTCGAGCGGCTATGTGAATGAACGACGAAGGAATGCAGCCGCCAGTGACTATAAACAAAATGGACAGCGATGGCTGACAGAGAGGTTGGCCTGGTGGGGGCGAGGATGGGGGACATAAAAGGGGAATGCAAATTGAAAACTTCTGACTTCCATGTCCCTTTTCCAAGTGCGTAGGGTGGCTGCCATGCTTTTGAAGACCAAAGAAATACTTATATATGAAATATCGTGTCCGGAAGGCCCACCAGTGAGCTGCGAACGTCAAGTCACAACGAGATTATTATGCAGGTTACAGCACAGCTGTGTGATTCAGGACAGTAGAAAAAAAATAGCGAATAGAAACTGCAAAATAAATTTATATAAAGTCAATTTCCTCTGGGATAGCCAACGGGGAGCTGGAAGGCAGAACAGGGGCCGTTATTACAACTGTTCGAAATTAACAGGCTTGGACAGTGAAACACCTCCAGTTCCCTCTGGGCTCTGACACAGAGACCAACTGACACGGAAAAAGCTGAGAGATTAAGCATAAGGAGCGAAGGCGGCTTCTCTCACAGATCCCGCTATTTTCGCAATCCCACTACCTAGAGAAAACCCCGCTGTATGATGTTAATTGAGTTCCTTCCCATCCATAATATTTGCACATCTCTGGTCCTCTGGCCAAACACTTCTCGCACATTCTTAGCCTCCTTGCATATTGGCTGCTGCTATATGTTCATTTGCCCTAAACATGCAGATTTCTATACTCAGTTTGTAACAGGATTTTTTGTATTTATTTGAGAACATGGCTCTAGGCAGTAATGAAACTTCCACATCTAGCTGCACTTGTACACATTGTATATTTTTAAATACGTATTTACTGACTGTAATCTGCATTATTACTCATACTTAAATCCATTTTATTTAATCCATTTAAATCTTATTTTCTTTCATTTTAAAAGTTTAAAATTATTTTTCCCATGTTTGTGAATAAATGCACCGATATTGCCAGGGAAACTCGTAGTACATGCAGGGGTCCCGGGCCAATAAAGTTATTTCTGATTATTGGATAGATGAGAAAGAGGGATGATTGTCATCCACAAACTAACCGGAACCCTTCACGGAAAGTCGGAACCAGCACAGCGGAAGCAGGCGGAGGCCACCTGCACCTCAGCAAAGACACACTGGATCAACTGATGACACACGGGCTACTCCCCACAAAAGGGCGGCGCCCATTAAAGCCCCATTTCCGAAGACCACCGATGGGTTTCCTCAGGGCCCCCCATGAAGCATGTGAGTGGGACAGCCTGCCCCCCCTGCCCCAAGCAGTATCTGCCTGGCTTCTAAAAGCCTTGATTAACACTTAACATTTACCAAAACCATTGCTTTTTTTTGCTTGCTCTGTCCTCTGGGGAATTTTCCATTTTGTAATAGTTTCAAGTCAGACATTCAATTTTCGGGGCTGAAGCCGTGAGACTGTGGCATCGACGTTACCAGAGAACGAGAGTGACTTTCAGGGATCTGACGCCCTTCATGTGAAATGGAAGCTCCTTGCAAGACTCCTCAAGGCAGGAGTTGGTTTAACTATATTCGCACACCTACAGAGTAGTGGGATGTTTTTAGCCTATGCGCTACACGCTATACCATTGTGTCAGCTCCTTGCACCCATCCCCACATGCCGAGATTAACAAAGCTGGGCCTGAGACAAAACTATTCATACTTCCCAACTGGACTCATCCAGCAAAACTATGCAGTGATCTGTGTAGGCATGCGATCTACATTAACGTACCAAAAGAAAAACTCAGAACTGCCAAATTCCACCCCAGCTATAGTCTCCGCGAAACTCGATGTACAGATTACACCATATGGCTCTGATTTTTGTAAAATGCGATTAACGCTAAACTTTCGTACAATGTAGTGCTTCTGTTCCATTGCTGGGTGGAACTTGGGGCAGCTGGGCCCGCACAACCGGTGATGTCTCCATTAACGGTGATGTCTCCATTAATGGTGATGTCTCCATTAACGGTGATGTCTCCATTAACGGTGATGTCTCCATTAATGGTGATGCACATGGGTCATGCATCCGGGAAAGGTCAGCTGTCAGTACTGCGGAGTGCGGACCCACATGGGACATGGGAGATGGAGGGATGCCTGTCTTTAGCTATGCATCTCTTTCTTCTCTCTGCACCCTCTCGCAGCCCTGCCCCCCCCCCACGGCCCGGCTCTCTTCCAAAATGGAAAACATTAAAACCTTCCAGTCAGGCAAGAATAATAAAGATAAAGTTTAATGTCGAACTCAACGTGATGTTTATGGATCCCCATCTACCCTGTCGCAGACGGGCAGTGCGGTTCGGGACAGCTGACAGAGTAGTGCCCCCCCACATCCTTTGTGCCCCCTAGCTCCAACCCTGCCGCATGCTGGAAGTCGTTCACCGCCGCTCAGGAAATGTTTGGCGGTGCGTGACCTTCCCTGGGGAAGCCCAGGTTCAGCTCAGCGAAATACCAGACGTCTCACGCCCACCAGAAAGACTGCAACGACTTCCTCTCTTCCAGCTACGTAATTCAAACAACGTGGCTGGACGCAGCAGAGACTCACTAACCCACGAGAAAAGGGGGAAAATGACAGGCCGTTTTCACAGTGCAACCTCTCATCGAGCAGGACCATACGAGCTTCAGGGTCTCTGTTTCAAGGCCTTTGCAGCACCTATTTTTTAATGATTCGATCCATGGTTGTTCAGTCAACTCTTGCATAAAGTTTCAGAAGCAACAATAATTATCCATCTGTAAAAGTAAACGAATTCTGTACTTTTGTGTAATGTCCTTAATGCATGCATTGCATGAAATAATCACTGCAGCGCAATTTGTTTGAATAATACCAGGAAACCCACCACTATATGTGGGGCAAATTGTGACACTTCTCCTGGTTGAAACATGTGTCATGATGATGGGGTGGATTGGATGGTATTTTGGGGGGGGGGGGGGGCATTTAAGTTTTAGCAAATGAGGAAACAATCATGAGGAAACAAGACAGGTTTGAGGTCAAAAGAGGGCGTAACCAGGTCTGGGTGTATGTTGCCTAGACAAAACAAGACTTTATTATATTCCTGGTGATCTGGTACAGGTGGCTGAATGGGTTGGTCACATACTTTTACCCGTCTCGTCTGACACACAAGTGTTATGATGCACAACACAAGAATAGCTAACTGAAATACTGATAGATCTATCAGACACAGAGCAGGGTTTCAGGGGAGAATTCAAACCCCCCCATTCAGCTTGTAGAGAGGTTGTGTGTGTCTCTGTAGCACATACCCTGCGATACACTCAGTGCAAGAAGAGGATCATCAGCAAGTCTATGGGATCAATAAGTTTGTTCTGTATGTCGATCTTCAGATTTCAGAGGAAGTTCCACCATAAGGATCTTCACGATTTCAGGCACACAACTGACATGTATGTCAATAACACTGGCTATTTGGTCATTTTAACATTCCCTATATCCTGAAAAAGTGACACTTTTATTCTGAACCTCCATTCTAAACGTTCCCAGACTGAACCTCCAAAAAATACTGCTCAAAGGTTTCTAGAGCTTGACTTGAAAATGCTTCAAAGTCAGCTTCGATATAACATCATGTCTTTGCAAACTTTTTGTTCTCCATCACAAACCTCTTTGTCTCTGTGCAAAAGCTTGAGCGTTTCAACCACACACCTTCATGATTATGTTCAGTACTCTCTGTTAACTCTGACATTTCCACGCTGGTAGGACAATGCCGCCTCAAAGCAGATCATCCAGTGATGTAACTGGTAATGATGTAAAAGATACTCATGAAGGAATGACCATCTGTTTCTAATGAAATCATGAAGAGACAATACAAAAGAGGGAAAACATAACCAAAGAATTACCAAAGCTTTAGCAAAAAGATGTTTTAGGAAAAGATGGAAGAATTAAATGGTAAAAATTAAAGGCTATTTTAATATCTTGATCAAGCCACATAATCATGAGATTATAATTGCATAATTACTCTTGACTGAGATTCTTTTACCTTTTCCAGTTATTTTCTTTCCTTGAATTCCTGCATAATAGTATCATGACTTTGTTCAGGGCAAATAGCAGAACCCTTGTAATCTGACAAAGCAGGCAAATGTTTAAAAGTTTTACAAAGAAGCAGGGTGAGCCTTTGAACACGCACTGGGTTTAAAAAGCACCAATCGACACGTCCCATGTCATTTCAAGACCTTTATTTCACCACATAAATACAGGGTGCTATGCACACCTTTGGAGCTGATAGCTGAGATGAGGATTAAATGACAGATGAGAGAAAAAAGCAGTACTTCAACTCTGAGCTAATTGCCTTGCTAAAGAATGCTGCATTGAAGAAATTAAACGTTTTTTTTTTTAACGTGACGACCTTTGTTGTTCATGATTTGGAGGGATTGCTCACGTCCACAAAATTAAATGGATTCCCTGCAAATGCACGGCAACAGTAACATATTTTTTAGAGGAAGAAATATTTAATAAACAATAGTTTCATATACAATGTGACTCCACAAGACCTTTTTCCCGTTTGCCTTCAGAGGAGCAACATCAGCGAAGAATCCTATTGGCTCTGGGTTATTTGCCTACAGCTGCCACAGGTGACGCCTCAAAGTGGTGTTTCGATTGCTGATCGTTGGACACTGTGCTGCCTTTTGTTATACGTACAGTAACAAATATAGATTTTCTTTTCTGCTAATAATATTCCATGGAATTTTTTTCAGCCAAATTCTTTGTGACAAAGCACAGAAGTGTATCAGAATGAATGCAACTAAACAGACCGGCGTAGCGGCGGACCGGCGTAGCGGCGGACCGGTGGCCTGTTTAGTGCCCAAAACTATAACATCATTGTACAGCTTTCAATAGTTTGGTGCTTAGTTTCTGAGAATCATAAAGGTTCAAATTATGTAATGGTCTGCATTTACGATCCCTTGGAAGCCCCAAATACAGGATCTGCTCCTCCCCGGGGACAATGACAGCACGCTAACCTATGGATGTACTTATATTATCCAAAACTATAGCTTCTGAACCCCTGCAGGGGGCATTTCAAGCTATTGAAAAAACAGCCTAAATCAAGTATACCCAGGGCTTGACTCTTATTATTTTCCAACAGCCCTGGGAGTAAAATACTCAGGGCAAGGCTTAAAATACTCAGGGCTAGGCTTAAAATACTCAGGGCTAGACTTAAAATACTCAGGGCTAGACTTAAAATACTTGGGGCTAGGCTTAAAATACTCAGGGCTAGACTTAAAATAATCGGGGCTAGGCTTAAAATACTCAGGGCTAGGCTTAAAATACTCAGGGCTAGGCTTAAAATAGCCTGAGTGATCAGACCTAATGACGCCCATGCCCTGTATTAGAGTCATAGCTTCTAAATCCCTGTGCCAATGCTGTGTAATCATAGCAAATGAAAAAAATCATTACTGGTTATATTTTCTAGACAAAAGGATACCTTGTGAGTGTAAATCCTCAACCCCCTGACCCCAGTGTTTACTGTTTCATGCTCCAAAGGAAATACCATGTGGATTTACTGGATTCAAAGCAAGCCAAATCAAACAGGGCTACTTCCTTATGAATGGAAAATGGGGTAGAAATATTTCCCCTTTTTGAAATAAAACACTTCAAGAAGTAAGACAATTTTTAAAAGAGTCACTCTTAAAACTTATCAGTTTTGTACATACCTGCAATACAGCCCAGTGAATCATCCATGTGAGCATCTCGCTAACACATCCTCAGGAGGTTCGATCAGGCTTGAATCCTCTTACAGAAAAACACCCAGGGGCGCCGCTAGAGATTCAGGACCCCATGAAAGCATATTGGGCCCCCAACCCAGACCAATCCAAATATGTGAGCCAGGGGCCCTTGGCGTCATCCTAACGACAACATTGACCTTGACTTGCAGGTATAACACACCAGTTATTTGTTGGGGGGGGGTGACACCTTTTTAAAGCCACATTTTATATGTATTGTTCATGCATACCTGTATATATATATTTTTCTTTTAGTCTCATAAATAGAACTACTAAAATGTTATTATACATCTTATACATCTGCTACTCGATCAAACGAAAAACTTCCAGGTATATAGAACATTATTTCATTTAACGCAAACCTCTAGAATAGAAGAGAACATAAGCTGTTTATTTTACTTGGCATGGCAGCCAAATGAACTAATTGTCACTTGAAATTATTTCGATCAGAATCCCTTAAAGAATTCACCACGCCGGCGTCAACACCGAGAGCAACCAAACACATCTGGAATGCTGATCTGCGGGACTTCTGAAGAACATCCTCCCTCTACGGAACCCTTTCTCTTTTTTTGTCAGAAATCTCCATCTTCAATGGATGGTCGTTTGAAATGTTATCCAGATACTGTCTTTTGAAAGAGATTCCGAAGACGTCTGAGGATATGATGGAAAGTCTATTCAGCTGGCGGAGTTTAAAAACGGAAAACACGTCTGTTCCCGGTTGTTTCCCTGTTTTCCACTGCTGACTCTTTCCCTAACCAATCGTTTCCTTGGCCGCAGTTTTCTTTCCACCTTAGTTCAAATAAAATCATAACCGTTGTGCAACGTCCCACATGACAGATGCTAGAATAATGAGCTCCTTCGTCTCGATTTTTACACGGTGACACCATATTCGTGATTTTGCCAACTAAATTCGTTTACAGTGCGCTGCTGTAAAGTAAGGCGAATGCTTTGTCCATTTATCTATCATTACAATTTATTTGTACATATGCACGTGCTGTCAGCTGTTCGAAAAAACGCTCCTTGACAAACTGTTACAGGTTATTGGCTTAACTTTACTTCAGCAGATCCAGGATCATAACAGCGCTACACTTATAATAATACTGATCATCAAGATCTTACACTCCTTTTTTTCTATACCCGCAAAGTAGTCAATGTATTTTGAGTGTGCTCGTCAATATTATTATAAATGTTATTATAAAACACCTATGCAATAAATACATACTTATAGTCGATTTATGTGTAACATCTGGGCAAATAATGCTTTGAAATCAATAGATCACATGAGTCGCAACAAACCAATACATTCCTCACCTCGTGACACGTGTGCGCGGCTTTATCTCAGAATCTCGTTACTCTTGTTTTATTAACCAAACGGTTAATATTTGCTTCCAGCACAGCTGCTGGGAGATGTTATTATCTTATTGACACTAAACAAGACGGCACACGGCGATCGCTTGTCCTGTTCCTAAGAGTCGTAGTGATAATGGGAAATGTATCTTTACAGAAAAAAATGAAAACATTTTCTTATATCTTGTGAGCATGCAAAAAGAAAAAGTCTGGTTCATTAAGACTGTCGTCCATTGATTGGGCTCAAGAATACAAGCACTTCTGCAGAAACAAAACGAAGCGCCACTTAATGCTATTAGAAATGGCTGTTATTCAGAGTTGCTGTATCATTTATAAAAATGAACACTGGCGAGCATCATAATAAACGCATCATCTACACTATAGATATAAATTCTGCATTATGGTGCCATGCAGAATGATTTCAAATCTCTCACTTGGATGCTGCAGGAGAAAAAAATCTTACCTGGATCATGGAAGGGGACCAAGGCGAAGTTGTACAGAGTTTTTTTCGGTCTGTTAAGCGACGTCTCCAGAATCTTTGATGCTCCCTCTATTACTTGCACCAGATCATCGTACATGGAACCGGTCACATCGAAGACGAAGGCCAAAGTTGAAGCTCCTTCGGGGATGTCTTCCTTTGTCCCCCCGTCCTTTGACTCCTGGGCAGTTGACAAAACAAGGAGCAAAACCAGCGCACACAAACGCAGAGGTACACTGCCCATTTTCTGGCCACTGATCTGGGATATCTGCCCGCTTATTTAAAATGGATCTCCGCTTTTTAATCTCAAGAGATGCGTCGCGGCAACGAGAAAGACATTTGGTTGAGGAGAAGCAAACAAAAAACCAAGGAAAACTATAACGCCGATGCTTTTCCTTGCAGAGGAAAAGGCCACCAGTTCAGAGCAGAGATGCTGTCCCTGCGCCTCCGCCCTGCGTCTTTGCCTCGGTGCTTGTGATCCACTTCTATTCGTGCCCGTAACAGTCAGAAGGAGGTACCAGCTGAGGTACTACCAGCCCTCGACCCGTCCGCAGAGTCGCTCTTCTCTGATTGGAGCAGGACGATAAGTTGCAAGCCGTGATGCGTGTGTACTGAAACTACCCAAGTATCATACAAAAATAATGAGAACGTTGTAACACACAATGTAAACTTTTCTCAATAATATGCAGGAGTAAAAAAAATAACTATGAAAAAAATACAAATTTTGTGGTATATTTAATAATTGTGCCTGCAACAGACACTGCACTTATAAATATAATCAGAATTACTACAGGGGACGATCCAAGCGTAAATTATCTAATTTATTCACACTTGTTCCAAAATAATGCTATACATGATATTACGTATGAAGCAAAAATTATAATAAATAAATAACATGAATTCTCTTGAAATTCATGAAAATACTCTTTGTCCCCATTAGCAATACTAAAGTTATACTATTTAGGCTTAACTTGTGGCTCCCTACTCGCGTCACATTGTTGGTACAATATCGCCCTCTACCGGTCACATGAGAAACAGCTAATTATAAATGTACTTTTTACACTTCGCGACAGGGACATATTCTCGGCGTCATTAATTGGACAGCGATTTCACTGTTTGCATTATACGATTTATTATAAAATATAAAATGTATAGATGTATAATGAAAAGGTTCAAATTAAACATATGGTTCAATAAAACCTTAGGTTTTTTAATAACCCTTTTTAAGGACTTGGTATTAAGGGATCTATTCATTTACAGGTATTCGATATAGGTAGTTTTGGTGAAGCCATCTTAGGAAAAAACATTTTGACGGCAATCCAGGAAAAAAAACAGTAACCATTATACGCATTGGACCACTAGATGACGAGCAGTACAGCCAGACATTAATCGCGACTAAGTGACTGTGGTCTTATCTTTTAACTTCAGGCACAAGGGCCATTGAGCTGATTAGAGCTGTAAGCCTCTAGAAAGACGTTATGGGGATGTTTCTCACAGCAGTAGTAAAGTGAGCGTCGTAAAGACGTTATCTTATAGCCTAAACATACACTGTTAACTTTACTGTTTTCCGCCCTTAATGAGGACAGTCAATGATCTTACAGCCACAACTAAACCATAAAAAATGATGATTATAAACATGCTTTTCAGAATATTTAGGGACCCCCGACTGGACACATCGTTGTGTGATTTTACCAAACTTTGTTAATTTTTCAGCGCACAAGTGTTAATTTTTCAGATGCACAAATCTGTGTAAATGAGATGATCTCGACTTAGCACTGTTGGTGGATATCAATTAGAGTTTATCTTTATTATCACAGGATGACACAATATTGCCCATCCCTACATCAGGGTACCCCCTACACTTTATATTTAAAAAATAAAAAACACCCAGGTAAACTTTACATAGCATTACCCCCACCACACCAAGACTTACAGCTCAGCCCAACTTCCTGGATGGCCCGCATCCAACTACTGGCCAGGCCCAAACCTGCTTAGCTTCAGACAGATGACCTCAGTTAAACTGCAACTGATACAGCTACTGACAAACACAGGTGTAAGATATGTGCAGATGTGTTACACATTGTTTGCCAATGAACTTTTGCTATGAAACCAATTAATTTGCAACGTTTTTATGGAATTTAGCAAACATTCCAAAGACTGTCTACTGCATGAGCACTGTTGGTGGATATGAACACACAGTAGCTAAGGTGGTGACGGGTCAAGAGGGAATTCACCACACAGGGTGGAGGGCAGCCCCATGGACACCCATGTGTGGGAGACAACTGGGCAGGCAGGCACACAGACAGGGCCCCCCTGGTGCAATGCAGAGACAGGCAAGCACAGGGGAGTCACCATATGGACTTAAAATTTTATCACAATATTTAGTATAAATGATGATAAAAAATATTACAATTCAATACTGTTTTTTCAGAGTGACGACATGTCTTTAGCCAGGCAAACCGCCACTGCCTCTGTGAATTCCTTCCATCGTTTGCTTTGCTTGTTATAAGGAATGCAATGAGAAAATGTGTCTGCAATTCTCATCTGAGTAGGGATTTTCTTAACTGTAACATTACTCGGCCTCGCTGTCTCCTCCTCGTGCATCTTCTGGCTTTCCTCATACTCCGGTTTGTGTCCGAGGTGGTGGAAC
This sequence comes from Mormyrops boulengeri, assembly GCA_026781065.1. NCBI lineage: Eukaryota > Metazoa > Chordata > Actinopteri > Osteoglossiformes > Mormyridae > Mormyrops > Mormyrops boulengeri. The sequence continues at coordinate 14,840,940 of JAODLD010000038.1, forward strand.
AAACTGGATGTGTTACCATCCTTTGCAAGCACTGTTTTTTTCACACACTTTGCATATTACAGTTGTTTGTTCCACACACATATACGTTATCAATTAGAGTTTATCTTTATTATCACAGGATGACTAATTATTATCGTGGGGAATTTTCTCTATCCAAACCAGTTGAGATGATCTCTATCCCACTCGAGTGTGATAACATATAAAAAAGCTTGATTGCAAGAAAGGAGTTTCGAAAATAAATTCGACCATGCTTCCATTGTACCAAACACCCTCAACAACTTTGGTAAGATATTTCTGGCAGCTGATTCATGTAAGAACATGTTAGTCCTATGAATAGCTTTCTAGTTCCAGGAAAGAGTTTCCCAATGCAATAAAGTTATTTTTCATGTCAGCTTTCCTCTGTGGCTCATTAATTCTCAATATGTACTCATCCATTAAATAGTAGATATATATTCTTTGATTACAAGTACGCATTTCTGAGTAGGCTCTGTATAAAATTAAGTTTGGTCGTATGACTAGAAAATGGCAAGAAGAAAATCACTTCGTGATTCGTTACTGAGATGTAATGTACAGCCTTTAACAGTTACATTTAAATAATTACGAATTACAGGAGTTCTAAGAGATCTAATAAATGCTGCACTCGGTTGATTTAAAACCTAATTTAAATGCTTACACTGAATTGTCTTCTTAAATTAAAACAAACGGAGTCCACCTAAAATTCCGTTTCAATGCCAAGTTTTCAGAAAACACTCAAGTCAACATTTCTACGAAACAAAATAAATTCGGGATATTCTCACGTCCTTTGTTCTCTTGTATTAAGAATTAAGAATCATAATTTGCGTGAAAAAGAGTACACTGGGTTCAGGACGCAGTAGAAAGCAAATGTCAGCATGAAACAAAGTGAAATCCCGGACATTTCAGGCATGTAGGTCCCTAAAAGAAGACAAGTAGGCCTACGGGGAAAGGAGGAGGTATGGTCACCCTACACAGTCAGAAAAAAGTACCAATTTGTACATTTGAGGGCACAGTTACTTATCACTGTGGCTTTACCATCAAGGGTCTGCCAATTATACCCTAGCTGTAGGTAAATGTGCCTTTTAAGGTACAGAAATGAACTCTAATGAACCCTTTTGTACCATCGTGGGTACATTAATGTTGTTTATGGTACAAAACTGTATCAGGGCTGTACTCTTCGTTCAGACAGTGTACCTTAAGGGAATTTAAGCGCAAAATCAGATGTGTGTGGCATTTTAATAATGCGGTACCTATACGTTTTAGAATATACTTCTTTGAGTTTTAGCAATGTTTGTAGGCGTTGTTTTCCTTTGTGGATAAAAATGAACAAGCGGCGAGGACTACCGCGCTTCAGCTGCACCTACCAGCTGATGCCAGAAGAGGGCGTTATATTACAGTTCCGAACACAACGAAGTTATATATATAAGTGATATTTGAGAATTTATGAAGGAAAGAATTTGAGACACGAATTTAAATACTTCTAATACTTGATTAATTGTTATTATAGTGGGCTATCAAAATACAGACGGGGAATCTAGATTTATAAGTGGACCTACCCATATAGGTTTCATTAAAGTACCTGACTCATTGCCTGGGGGTACATCAACCAAATTTACAAATTAGGTTAATTGTGCCACTATAATCTTACAAGCAATGGGGGTTTCTTTTACTCACCTCTGACAGGTGTTGTTACAGCGCTTTGTGTACTTCTATAAATTTAAGCAACTTAAAACACTTATGAAGAAATGTTCACCTGTGCTATTTCCACGTTTTAACTAATTTACAAATAATTTTCCTTGATGTTACTTTTGTTAGGGATGGTGTTCCACTGACTGGGGTTGTCGGTGTTTGTGTCCAGCTTGTTTTTAGTTTCTAGGCTGCTAATCCCAATCAGATACGCTTACTGAATTTAATGCACACCTATTTCTCCCACGCTGCTTTTCCTGCTTTCCCACCGGTAATGTTCACCCAGCCAAAGCTCATTTTCTTGGAAACCCCTTTCCCAATGAACCTGCTTTTTCCCGCCCCCATCCTGCCAATTTTATTGTCGCGTCGGCGGGAACTAAACCTGTCGCGCACGAACTGGCTAGTTTTTCGAGTTATGCATTGCTTAATAAATAAATAATAATGCATGGACTGTTGGATGATTACGTCAGCTTTGTTCCTTCGCAACTGGCGGAGCACATTCACATCTTATATGACAAACCAGTTCTCCGGAACCAAACCATATATGAATGAAGGGAAATTCCAGTTGGATTAAACCACTTCATTAATTTGCCTTTTGTTTAACTGTTTGTGGGTCGCACCGTGACTCGCAGCTTCAGGGGTCGAATCCCGCCTCCACTCTGTGTGTGGAGGGGGTGACGCTTGCATTTATCACACTGTAGGGACCAAATGTACCCACAATGTGGTAATACCTGTTAATTTTTAGCTTGTGTGGCCATTATGAGGTCACCGCAATATAAACCTCCATTTTATATAAAAAAACAGTGAATTCAAAAAAACTAAAAGTGCCGAAAGCCTTGTCTTTAGGGTTATGGCCATAGAAATGAATGCAGAGTCCTCACAATGATAGGAATGTATGAACCCTCTCTCTGTGTGTGTGTGTATGTGTGTGTGCGCGCGCGTGTGTGTGCGTGTGCGTGTGTGTGTGTGATGTATCGTGAGGACCAAATGTAGGTTAGTTTGATGTTGTAGACACCATTTTTCACCCCTCAAGGACAAACTCAATTTTATAAAAATCCTTCACTGAAATTAAAAAACTAAAAATGACAAAAGTCTTTTATTTTGTTTCGTTACTTATGGTTAAGGTTAGGGCTGGGTGGGGGTGAAGGTTATGGTTAAGGTTAGGACTGGGTGGGGGTGAAGGTAGTAGTCATTGTTGGGATTAAGGTTTTTCCATAGAAGTGAATGGATGGTCCCACAAAGATATGAATAGAATTGTGTGTGTGTGTGTGTGTGTATGTGTGTGTGTGTGTGTGTGTGTATGTGTGCACGCACATGTTTTCTCTATGTATAGTTACTCAGTGTATTGTATTGCTGTGACAGGCCATTTGACGTAGCTCTGTTTACATGTGTAAACTGCAGAACAAGTATTATTTAATGGCCTTCTCCTTTTGTTACGCTCCCATCGACACCACAGAGTGACTTTCTGCAATGTAAACAAGCCAACAATGTAATTTAACTTCTTTAATATAAAAGAATATAAAACTGGGACATTGGGTGTGATTGTTTTTGTTTTTCGCGTTACTGTCATCGGTCTGGCTTTGTTTGATGACATCAGTATTGGGGACAAGGGCTTTGAACCACAAAAAGGCGTGAGACCATGACATTCTGCAAAGACAATAGCATTGTATCCCTTCTGATGGCTCTGAACGTCCTCTAAGCCCTGAAATAGGAACGATATGTCCCCTGCAAAGCCTTTTTCATTGTCCTGAAGTGGGGAGTCTCATCTCATTTGGTCTAGAAGTTTATAAACCAGTTATGTCAATATAGGCAGTTATACTATGACGTTTTAGCAATTTTGGTAGCATCTTCCAGAGAGAACACATGCAAGCACTCACAGTCAGGTACAAGCCTTATTTTATCTTTTATTATTATTATTATTATTTATTATTATTATTATTATTATTATTATTACCAAGTCCCTCCAGTCCCTGGAACAATTTTATTTTAGCATTTGTACAAGTGTGAGCTCGAGTACATGTGTCAGTTACTTTTCACATAAGTACAGTCCAGCCTTCAGAGCCATACACCGCCCCTGTTCCTTGAAAGCATACCTAGGTGCACACTTACAGGCTGCCACATTAAGGAAATACCAAGATTCACAGTGTCTCTGTTACCGAGAGGGTTTGCTTGTAAATCATCACACATGAACTGCTGATGCACAGGAAAAAGCAGAATTGTTTTGATGGTGTGAATCGTCAGCGTGTTTTTAGCACCTGCAGTGATAGGTCACAAAAATCAGTTTTAAACACTGTTCAGACCCTAATAGGTGCTCAGGAATGATGCCGCTTGTTTTGCAATAAGTGCTGGTTTTAGGTACCATAGAAGAATGTATCATTGGAACCATACAGCAAAAACAGAGCCTTCACAGAGCATTAATGTGAAACCAAATAAAAAACGAAATCAAAACTCAATCAGTCATTCACTGAAGGAGAATTCACAGATGCCTCTTTGGACTATGGTAAGAAACCACATCACCCAGGGAAAACAAGGGGGAAATACGGTACAAACGCTACACACTAACAACTCAGGAAGTAATAGGCAGCGGGGAAACCAGCTGGTCCATTGTGCTCTATGGGACAGGAATTCCTTTAATTATGTAAAATGAAGATTTTTAGTGAGTCAGCCCGGACTTTGTATTTAAAATGACCAATGCATAATAATACAGATGTTATGCAAAGAACTTTATGATAAGGCACTACTTAGTATGGTAGTAAATTGTCTTTGACGTGAGATGCTTCAATATCCTCTAGAGGGCAGCGGTTGTTCCATTGAGTATGTTACAAATGAGATCATTTTTGGAGACTAAACTCAGGAATTAGCCTTGTAGTTATTAGTACTAAATTTACTACTTTTTTATGAAGTTGCAATTATGTTTCTTCATTGTGACTTCAAATGAAGTGCATAGAATTAGTAAACATAATGTTGGGCTTCTGATATATAATTTTTATATATAATATTTTTTTTTCCATATGGAAAAAACTTCAACTAATAATGTTATGATTGCATTAGTCTCTCGAAATGTTGACTTCCTTCCAGTATTGCTGCGGTTTGTTGTCAACTTAGGGCATTCGTTTATGTACAGAGCTCATAAGGTCCCACGTACTACTGCATCTCATTGGGGCTCAGCTGAGGACTTTTCAGCCATTCAGTTGTAGATTCGCAGGTGATCTTGGAATCACTGTCCAGTCACATGACTCAGTTTCAGCCACACTTTAGCTCTTGGATAGGACGCTTCACGTTTGCTTCTAGAATGCTTTGCTATTAAGGAGAGCTTGTGATCAAACTCCCTGAGTGGAAAGTGTCCAGGTCCCTTGGCTGCCAAACAAGCATGAATCGTTACCCCTCCAGCAGAATGCTTGATGGTTGGTATGAGGCGCTTGTGATTTTCAACAAAAATGACATTGCATCTCTATTTTTGTGTTGTCTGTCAAAAGGACACTGTCCCCAAACAAGGATTAGACAATTTTAAAATTATTTACTGATATATAAACACATCACTGTGTATTTATACTACATAGACAAAAGTATTGGAACACCTCTCTATTATTGAATTCAGGTGTTTCGTTCAGACCCATTACCATGCATTCAGGTTTACACACATTTGTGAAAGAATTGGTCCTTTTGAAGAGGTCAGTGAATTCAAGCGCGGTACTGTCACAGTTCTTGAAATTTCGTCCTTGCTAGAAATTCCACAGTCAATTGCAAATGGTATTACTGCAAAATAGAACCATTTAGGAACAACAGAAACTCGGCCATAAAGTGACAGACCACGTAAAGTGGCAGACCACGTAAAGTAACAAAGCGGGGTCACCGAGGGCTGAGGTGCACAGGGCGTAAAAGTCACCAATGCTCTGTTGACTCAATAACTGAATTCCAAACTTCCTCTGGCACTAACTCCAGCACAAAATCTATGCACTGGGAGCTTCACTGAATGGGCTTCCATGGCTGAGCAGCTGCATACAAGCCTCACATCATCAAGCGCAATGTGAAGTGTCGGATGCAGTGCTGGACTCTGGAGCAGTGGAAACGTGTTCTGTGGAGTGATGAATCACACCTCTCTGTCTGGCAGTCTGATGGATGAGTCTGGATTTGGCGGATGCCAGGAGAACATTACCTGCCTGACTGCATTGTGTCAGCTGTAAAGTTTGGTGGGGGAGGGATAGTGGTATGGGGGTGTTTTTCAGGCATTGGGAAAGGCCCCTTAGTTCCAGTGAAGGGAACTCTTAATGCTTCAGCATACCAAGACATTTTGGACAATTCAATGCTTCCAACTTTGTGGGAACAGTTTGAGGAAGAACCTTTTCAGTTCCAGTATGACTGTGCCCCAGTGCACAAAGCAAGGCCCATAAAGGTATATTTGGGTGAGTTTGGTGTGGAAGAACTTGACTGGCCTGCACAGAACCCTGAGACACGTACGCACACACACACACACACACACACACACACACACACACACACACACACAGGTTTGTAATTATATCTTTGTGAGGACTCCATTCATTTCTATGGGGAGAACTCTAACCCCAACATGATGACCTCAACCTCTACCCAGCCCTTAACCATAAGTAACCAAACAAAATACAGGACTTTTGGAAGTTTTAGTTTTTTGATTGCATTCACAGATTTTTGTGTGAAAATACTATCTGTTGCCCATCTGTGGAGAGATCCTGGTTGTTTGTGGGTAGATAACAGGGCTTCCTGCAGGGCCATAATCCACTAAACTGTGTTTGTATTCCTTTACATGACTGAAGGGAAGCAGCCTTCAGTTCTGGGAGACACCATGATGCTCCTGGCCATGGAGACTAGCGTGCAATACAGTCTGGGATATTCTCCACAATTTCATCCTGTGCCGGTTGGGCTTTTATCTGCCAAAAGTCAGAGAATGGGTATTAAAAATAGTTATTCATCTTAAAATGTCCATTTCTACTGTTAGGGCAATAATAAAAAAGTGGACCTGTTACAACTGGAACTGTTACAAACCTGCTTGGAAGAGGACCCAAGTTTATTTTACCCCCACGTACAGTGAGGTGGATCATAAGAGAGGCAAAAAAATCCCCCAAGGATCACTTGTGGTGAATTAGAAGACCAAGTAAAATCTTGGGGTTACCACGTCTCTGAAAAAGCTATCTGACGCCCCCTTCATGCTAACAGATTATTTGGAAGGTATGCCAGAAAAAGCTTTTTTTGTCAGTTAACCACAAACATAAGCACCTGGAGTTTGTGAAACACTACTACAACTTTGACTGGAACCAAATTCAATGGTCTGATGAAACAAAAATTAAGCTTTTTGGCAATAAACATTCGAGGAGTAAAAAGAAGGATGGCTATAATGAAAAGAACCTTATCCCAACTGTAAAACATGGTGGAGGTTCTGTGATGTTGTGACGCTGATTTTCCTCCAAAGGCCCTGGAAACCTCGTTAGGGTTCATGGCATCATGGACTCTGAAATACCAGGACATGTTAAATCAAAATTTGCTTGCCTCTGCCAGGAAACTAAAGCTGGGCCATCACTGGATCTTCCAGCAGGACAGTGATCCTAAGCACATGTACAAATCAACACAAAAATGGTTAGCTGACAGCAGAATCAAGCTTCTGCCATGGCCATCTCAGTCCCCTGACCTGAACCTAACTGAAAACCTGTGGGCTGAGCTGAAGAGGAGAGTGCAGAAGAGAGGGCCTGGGACCCTGGATGATCTGGAGAGATTCTGTAAAGAGGAATGGACTCAGATGCCCTGCTCTGTATCTCCAACCTTATAAAATGTTATAGGAGAAGACAGATATACTGGCAAAGGGGTTGTTGTACAAAGTATTAAAAGCAGGGGGGGCATTAATTGTAGCACATGTGTTTTTGTTGAAAATAAGTATTTCTTGATGTTTTTCTTTCAATACATTTATTTTAAGGAAAGCTTGGATTTTTCTAATTTTTTCAGTGTGATATGAAACTACTTCACCAAAAGGTGGATTTTTACTAACCCTTTTTACAAATCTTTAGAAGGGGTGCCAATAATTGTGGAGGGCAGTGTATGTATTTTACCCTGTGACTTCTTTTTTATTGAGCTATTTTAAATTAGAACGGTATCAGAAATGTGATTCTTTATGCATGCCCATTAAAATTATTTTGCACTTAAACTGAACAAGCAATTCAGTGACATGTTCCCCTCCTGGTATTTGTAGATCTCCTCTGAGAGTGTGGATCAATCAATTAAAGAGGTCCATTTCTGAATAGAAACCAGACAAAACTGAAATACAAAAGGCCATAAAGCCTTCCACAAACTCAGTTTAATTACTCTACACCCACATAAACTCATTTGAGAATAACTTGATGAACACTGTTCCCCGCATGAAGCCCATCTCATACATTCTGACAACATGACACAGGCAAATTGCTCTTGGGAATAATCTTCTCATATTTCTTTTGTTTCCAAGCTATTTTTGCTTTATATCCACTCGAGTGGTTTCAATCAAAAACCAGCTGGCGTCTTTTTGATCGTAGGGCGTGGGTTTTCATTGTCAGAGGAGTTTGGTGGGATGAGTTTAATATGTCTTTGTATGGCCCCTATCTGAGTGTGACAAGGTGACATCATTTAATGAACACATGAACTGAAACAGCCCAAAACGATTGCACGCAATAACAAGGCCAAAAGCGCTACAGAAAGGTGGAAGGGGACAATATTGATTCTGCCTGTGTGGCACCGTAAATATGCCCATGTAGTACCATTATTTACTTCATTTTAATTTGATCCTGTAATACATTGATCAGTCCAAACCTGAAAAAATATATATATTCTTGCCAAGAGGCTGAGCGGGAAATGCGGGAAATCTGTAGGCGTCTGTGTGAACGGGACATGGACCATGAATTTGTCAGCAAGAAAAAAAAGACGTAACCCCAAGATGAGGAAACAAGGTCCAGTGCCACCTCCTGACAAAGTGTGCAGACCGAAGTCCAGCCGGAGATATTAGTCTGCTAGGGTCGGTCAAAGGGTCACGGGCTGGGAAAGGGCAGGAGACGACCAGAACCGGCTGCCCTGTCGCTTGCCTTTAGGTATTCTGCAATACAACACGTCTGCATAAGCTAATCAGTGTGGCTTGTTTTCTTATATATATATTTTGCAAGGCTTACAGTTTGCAGAGTTTGCAGAGCGGAAAATTACTCAATCTTCTTATAATCCCTACTGAAAATATTTAATTATTGACTCATGGTGGAAAATATAAAACTCGACATTGCCTGCGAGTAAAAGCAAGCTGTGCTTCAAACAAGATCGATCTCTGATACACGGAGCATGTGCACTTCCCTACAAAAGGATAACACATACAGTGCTCTGTGGGGTGGCCTTCTGCGTATTTAGAACACATTGACAATAATGGCTATTTCCTGTGTAAGATTAATTTGGGAAAAGTGGTAGCTTCATTAACATGTCTTTTCTTGTGCTGTCACATGATTAAAGACTGAACAAATCAGATGCATCATGAATGCAAAAATAGACATTATTGTTCATGGAAGCGAGACTGATGAACATCTACATCTAGGTGAAATACATGTTTGATCACGCTGTGTGCCCTTGTAGATAAGTACATTTGAGTTGGAGCTGTTCTTCAGATAACAAGAAGACAAAGTGCAAAAATTCTTTATCAGTCGAGAATAATGAATTTCACATTTTAAAATCTTTGCTGCTTCAACAGAAATATATCTATTGGACTATAAAGGGAACATAATGTACAGGCTTGAGCCATAAGACTACCAGCTGTTATCTTTGACGTGCAAATGTAGCATTATTAATACATTTACTGGTTACAGTGTTATTCTTGCCTTAGTAATGTCAATAGTTCCACATTTTTCAATGGACAAATTCGCGCATGAAATTATGCTAATCCATCTTCCTAGTCAGGGCAGTGGGGATGCCTGAAACGTATCCTAGACAGCATAGGGCGCAAGGCAGGGGATGGGATAGGATAGGATGAGATGGGACAGGACGGGATGGGGTGAGATGGGATGGGATGGGACGGGATGGGACAGGACGGGACAGGGTAGGATAGGATAGGATAGGATAGGATAGGATAGGATGAGATGGGACAGGATGGGATGGGATGGGATGGGATGAGATGGGATGGGATGGGATGGGACGGGACGGAACGGGACAGGGTAGGATAGGATAGGATAGGATAGGACAGGACAGGACAGGATGGGACGGGATGGGATGGAAAGGGAATGGGACGGATGGGATAGAGTGTGGCTCAGCAAGTTAGGACCCTGTGTCTTTCAATAGGAGGTTGATAGTTTGAATCTCAGAGCCAGCAGACTGAGGCTGTGCTTAGGTGCCTAAGCAGGGCCCTTAACCTGGCTGACCTTAACCCCCATCTCCAGGGGTGCTGGCTGACTCTATGCTGGACCCCCAAGCAATATAGCAATAGAGCAATATAGACTTTGCCCATGGGGATGAATAAAGTATCTCTATTCTAGTATTTTTTCTTTTTTGTTATTGATGAATGACACTGTCTGTGCATGTAATGAGGTGCCTATAAAAGAAACAGCTTTTTGGGGGTTCATTGATCATGTTCATTGATCAGTTTCATTGATAATGTTTAGCTTTGTCTTCAATGCGCCATTTTTCTCCACAAAGCAAGGACTTATTTTTCTGTATCTTTGGTTACTGGGTTTGTTATTTTTTTGTTTGTTTTGTTTTCCATTTCTTTAGAGAAGTAATTCCATGATTAGTTAGTGGTGCTGTGGTAAGGTTTTTATCTGCCACATGGGAGGGCAGTGTTCAGTGTACCGGTGTTTGTTCATTATTTTGGCTCTAGCCTATCCCAAAAGTTATTAGTGCTTGTTCTGTTCTGGGGGGTATTTCGGAGCAGGATTTCTTGCTTAGCCGGATAACTTGTTGGATTTAAGGTAGTCTGGACTAAATGGATTATTATCTTTGTCCACTTAAATGTAGCTCAGACTAGTCTGACAAGTTATCCAGCTAAGCAAGAAATCCTGCTTTGTGAAATGCCTTCCTTTGTCGTTGTGCATTATGTATTTGACCTGTAACCATCGGTCCATGGACACCAGATGTAAAATAGCCACTTTGGCTAATTCTGGCACATTCTATGTTTATTAATGTGCACTGTCCATGTCAAATAAACTATAAAATAAATAATGTCTATTACACAACTTTATTAACCACAAGAGGATAGATTTGTTGTGCTTCATTTTCCTATTTCTTTTATGTTACCCCTAGACTCCCTCGAAAGAGGGTCATAACACTGCCTCAGCACCACACCTGAAATAGAGTCTCAAACCTTAAATATTAATAGAGCATACATGATTTTAGGAAACGGATGTGTAGGTGCGTGTGTCTGTAAAACATGTCCTGGCCAGTGATGTGAATGGGGGAATAAAATGCTGATTTACCCTTAGCTGTTACATTTTAAAGTCAACTGATATATAGTGATATACATGAATAAAGGGCAAATATTTTGTTAAATATGATATATACACTGCCCGGCCAAAAAAATTGTTACCATTTGACTTTAAGTCAACAAGTACTTAAGAGCCAATGATTGGACCATTATTACAGCTCAGCGATGTTATGCAGCAATAGCTGAGTACCTGAATCTCATGAACGGCCAGGTTATCCGAATCTCCTGAACGGCCAGGTTATCCGAATCTCATGAACGGCCAGGTTATCCGAATCTCCTGAACGGCCAAGTTATCCCATCAATGGATTTTTTCTTTCCTAATGGCACGGACATATTCCAGGACTATAATGCCGAGATTCATGGGACTCAAACTGTCAAAGAGTGGTTTAGGGAGCATGAGGAATCAATTTCGTACATGAATTGGACACCACAGGGTCTTGACCTTAACTTAACCCCATTGAAAATCTCTGACTTGTGCTGAAGACGACTTTATGGAGTGATTCAACTCACCTATCATTGATACAAGATCGTAATGCAAATCTGGGTGAAAAAAATGTTGAGATGTTGCATAAGCCTGTGGAAACAATGCATTGACGAATGTGCACTATAATCAAAGTTAAAGGCGGTCCAACGAAATATAAAATATTTTTTTGGCTAGGCAGTGTACAATGGCCTGTCAAGTACAAGATTATTCAGGAATGAAAGTGTGTCTACTCATTTCAGTACACTAATAATGAAATATATTTACACGTAAATGCTGTATTTACTTTTGTAACACGACCTTATGAGGAAATGTGCCCTGGAAATCACTGCTACATTGCCATTAAATAAACCGACGATAGTTGGTATATAGTTATGGACTTATGGTAGCAGTGAATAACATGGAGCTTGTGTGTCTATAGCACCGACAGTGAGCATTTAATCTAATTACGATTTGCACACTTTAGGTATAAGTCATTCCCGTCCCTAGACAAAGAAGCTGACGTCAGTCTAGTGTATTCGTGGGTGACGTAAAGTACGTAAGATTCAGAAACAGGCATCGTAGATAACCTTCGGGATTACTTTAATGGACGCTTTCATTCTCCATTTACTATGTGGAAAGAATAAAAAGTGTAACAAAACAGTGTTTGTACGATATTAAAATGAGGGACTGATGTGGTGAGTTTATTTGTTTATTTTAATCATACAAATGATTATCTAGTATAGAACTTATCGAAGGTCTTTGTGGTAGTTTAACTGCCGTCTGCGATTTTGTTAGAAGTTCATTATCAGTCAGCAACCTTCATTATATCAGCTTATTTCAGAGTGATTTTCCATCTCTGTAAAACCTGTTTAATTTAATACTTAGTTATTAATTAATACTGAGAATTTTCGTAGCATGTGTTGGCGACTGCCCAGTGTTGGTCTCCGCCTGGCCCACTGTTCCCGGGATAGGCTCCGGTCCCCACCCCCGCGACCCCAGTTGGGATTCAGCAGTTTCAGAAAATGTATGGAATTTTTCTAGCAATGTTATTTGGGTGAAATTGTCCACATCATCGTTAGGATATAGATGTGTACTAAACTAATGGCTTTGTGATCTAATATTGGAGCTGATGTGTAAGTTATGGTTAAGTACATGAACAGGTTTGCGTGTCCGGCTGGACATTTCCGACCGTAATCAATCCGGGATGACGTCAGGGCTCGGCCATCCTCACTCCGCTCCCCTTACACCGTTTTACATTCGCCCCGCCCCATGCACACACACCCATTCATCTTAAGCCATATCGACCCGCCCACTCTAGTCGCCCCTCCCAATCTCACTATCTCCGCCCCTCTTTACACTCGCCCCGCCCCCTGCATATATACGCACATGCATCTTTGGTCCAGCTCGCCGCTTTTTCATTGGGCAGGCGGAGTGTATGATGATGCAAGCGGCCATGTGGCGCATCCCTGAGCTTTGAAAAGATCACGCCGCCTGTCCTCCCGCTCCAGACGCCTTAGACGCGGGCCTGGAAGGGGGGAAGGTGGCTGAATAGGCAGGAGGGACTGCGCAGCCCACGAAGGTTGTGTCAGCTTTTTCCAGAACTGTCCACGTCTGGAGAACATTGCATCCACGTTAAATATGTCGCCTGTCCGTTTCTGTCGTATGGAAAAGGTAAGTCAAATGAATGAGTGCATATGCCTGTATTATTCTAAATGTATGCAGTTCTCCATTATTGCTCTAATTATTAGACGGAGTTGTATTGCCGTGTCACACATTCCAGTATTTTCTTCGTAAGACCTGAAAATCCTCTCTTTCTTACGCTGGAGAGCCGCAATGCGACCAATATAAGGGTCGTATGTTAATATGCGTAGGTCGAGAGGAAGAGCTGAAGACAGTTTTATTTCTAGATGTCGCAGGGTCACCTTTTACAAAAAGCAGGAGTTCAGCTTGAGTGCTGTTACGCCGCAGTAACGCTGCCATGTCAGAGTAAAAAGCCTGAATGTTATTTATCGTGATTATCTGGCAAACTGCCTCCTTCTTTGATGCGTATTCCATGTGTAGCAAGATGACTTCGTTATAGATGGCAGCACATGAACCGACGTCCACCTGAATGCGAGCGTGAATTTGTTATTAAAGCAGCCTTGGGAAATTCTTATCACGTATATAGTGTAAGTAAGTAAGCATATGTAAGCATCGTGATTTTGTATAACTGGAAATGTGTCAGTTTATGTTTTGGACTATTTTATTTGTTGGGCTTATCAAATCTAACTCGATCGACTCGCATTTACGAATCCTCTGACGGTGTAGTTGCAGACTAGCCGTCTGCTTATTTGAGATACGTGTGGTTTTTAATCTGCTGTGAATGATCCTGTATGGGACATAATCCTATTTCCGACTGACCCCTTATATGAAAGAGGTTCCCGGTGTTATGCCGTAGAAGGCATCCCTGTGTCTAAATGATCGATATGTCGCTGATCTGAAACGAGTTGAGCTACTTTGTCGAGTTACGCTACCTTAGTGCTAATCGATAGCCCTAACCCTAACCCTAACCCCCAAAAAACCCCTAAAAGCTGAACTCGTCAGAACACTGGCATGCTTTCTATGGCAGGGACGCCTTTTTCGGCATAACACCGTTCCCAGGTGTCGGTTAATGGCGTTGAGAAAACAGCCACGTCTTCCCTGACAATCTCGTTACTCCATCGTTAAACTAATGGTGGCGGATCAGATTAGAAAATCACTTGGGAGAGAGAGAAAGGTCTCGGTTGAACAGCCCCCCCGCCGTTGCAGGATGGACCGGGATCTTTCATCCGCATCACACCTGAAGACTCGGGTGCATCGATCCCACCTCCAGTCCCTGTCTGATGAGGAAAGTCCAATAAGGCTGGGAAATAAAACAGCAGATTGTTACATTTTTACACATAGATCAAGAAGTTCCCCCCAAGCTATGGCTCACTTTACCTAAGACCTTGCTTTAAGCGAATGGTGTGTTGCGATTGTTATTAGGAACCCCAAAATATTAAAGAAAAACCTGCGAATTGAATTATGAGATTTCCTTCCATCTTATGTTGCATAAAACCCTAAATTTAGACGCTACTCAATTGTCTTGCTATTATAGTGCATTTTTAAAATCTTCTGTATATTAGTCACCAATTTTTTATTTATTTATTTGTTTATTTTTGTTAGTTTTCAGTTCTGTTGCTTGTCTTGGGTGCGGTTTTATGGCTTAAAAACTGGTTCACCTGCTCGTCAAATGTTGACTTGGCATAATTGCACAAGGATTGTTCATTTCACACATTGGCACTTACCGATACAGCACAAGAATGAAAGAACAAGAATCCTGGGAATGAAATTGGCCTTTTGACCATTTATTATTAAGTGATGATGATGGTCTTTTTACCATGGTCTGCCTGATGTAATAGCATAACTGTTTTGGATGGTTGCTCAAAATCGCAGAACATACACCACCCCATAACACACACTGAAATACTAACACACTCCACGTGCAAAGCGTGGGTCAGCATGTGTGAACCGCATGACCGACAACAACAAACGCTTCCTGAAATCATCCTCACCAAGGGCAATAAAAGCCCCTATTTTTGAATCGTTTCGCAATTTGCTTCCTGATTGCACAAGTTCCTCCAGTTGCGTGCGTTTGGCTTTCATTCCCAACACGTCCAGCCCACTAAGGCATCAATCCAGCAATCCAGAACACTCTACAGAGGTCTTTAAAGTTTTTACTCACCTCTCTGTTTTGGTCCAGCTATTGACTTAAGGGCAACACACTGTGATTCATTTGGCTGCGGTGCATGTTTCTGTATAACATCTTCATGTCCTTGACCGGAGTGTTTACTAGCCTGATTTATTGTAGACTGTTGAATAGCATGGTTAGGTGTGTAGCTTATAATGCTAATTTGTCCCAGTTTTTATGATGTGGGTTTTACATTAATGAGGCCCGTTCCCAAAAACTTCAGCCACCGACTTCTGCATTGCCGTGCTTGTAGTTTCATTTACTTCTCAGCCTTCAGCTTAT
>JAODLD010000038.1:14856611-14867236 GCA_026781065.1 Mormyrops boulengeri
ATCTAGCAGCGATGGGGAACCCCCACTCTTCCATCATGGCATTTGAAGGAATATTTTGAACGGCCAGGCCCAAGGGCGTCCGTAGTGATTTAGGATAACTTGTGGCATCGTGTATCTCATTATAGCAGAATGGAATTCTTTGAGAGTTTGAGTATGGCAGATCTTTCAGTTGGGATTCTAGGAATTTGAAAGGAATGTAATGCTTTCTGTGAAATAAGGGCGCTGCCTTATGAGAACTAGGATACCCACAGAAAAATTCCATTTGTGATGGAAACATGCACTGGACACAATCACTGTTTAAAATAAGATCTTTAACTTTATCTTTGTGTTTCTTCTGCAGGCTATAATGCATGATCTCCACAGAAAACAATCCCCTTTATAACCAACGGGATCCTGTGCACCCGACCAGACTCGATTCGGTCCTGGAAGTGTGTGCACTGCACCCAGGCCTTAAGCTGTATTCCTCCATCCACTTGTTTTACTCCTCAGGAACATCTTGTGATTCATCTGTGGCAAGCGTACACTCTTCTTCTTTTGGTAAATTTAATTAGCGTGTGGCGAATTACTGAATGTACTCCGCGTGCTGTTTCATTGAACCTTAAGTTAATTAGTCTGGTATTTCTAGGAAGACTCGATCAGTCAGCCAAAATGTAACCAAAATATGCTTGTTTTCGCTCGTTCCTTAGGGCTTAGTACAAAAGGCTCACAAAAATGATCCCCAATGGATATTTGATATTTGAGGATGACAACTTCCTTGATTCCACCGTGGCGAAGATGAATACGCTTCGGAAGAGCGGCCAGTTCTGTGACGTGAGGCTGCAGGTATGATATCTCCTTAAACTGTAATGATATCTCTTTTTAAAATGCTATTGATTCTTGGAAAACCAAGAATGATTCTTAGGGTATGTGCTGTTTTGGATATTCTGTGACAGTTTTAATGTCCCACAGAAATATAATGTATTTGGACCTGCCATGCAGCTGCTGGATTCTTTTAGGATACTTTCTGTTTCTAGAGTTTTATGGGACTAGTAGGCTCTGCTGGTTAGTATTTCCTCACATTCCCCAGGTTTCACATAGAACTTCCAAAACAACACATACGCACACACACACACACACACACACATACATATGCACACACACGCGCACGCACACCCACACATGCACATACATACATTTGTATTCATATCTTTGTGGGGACTGTCCATTGATTTCTATAAGAGGAACCCTAATCCCAGCAATGACAACCGTAACCAGCCCCAACCTTAGTAACCAAACAAAATACAGTTTTGGCATTTTTAGTTTTTTGATTGCATTCATAGATTCTTTTATAAAATTGAGGTTGTGGGAATTGAAAAATGGTCCTTACATCTTCAAAGTCACAGGTTTCTATCACATCGTGGGGACCAAATGTCCCCATAATGTAATATATTCATACACACACCACTGACTGTTTTGTCACTCTGCGGGCAGGTCTGCGGCCGTGAGCTGATGGCCCACCGCGCTGTCTTGGCTTGCTGCAGCCCGTACTTGTTCGAGCTCTTCAGTAGTAGTACTGAACTCAGTGGGGTCGCTCACGTGACCTTTGAGGACCTGGAGCCCGAGGCGGTGGAGATTCTGCTCAATTACGCCTACACAGCCCAGTAAGTCTGACTGGGACCACGGATCAGGCCCTGTTTAGGTCTCTCCTGTCAGTTGGGCTGTTTGTGAAGGTGGTTGAAGTGTGGACCTGTTCTCACCTTCTGCTCAGGCTGAAGGCTGATAAGGAGCAGGTTAGAGATGTCTACTCTGCCGCGAAAAGGTTCAAGATGGAAAGGGTGAGACAGGTATGACTCATTTTCGTCTCTAGCTGTCAGGTAATCCTTTAAATTATGCCGGCTTTGTAGTGCTTAATTCAGATGTTTCAAATGTGCTTCATTAGTCCTTGAAGACTAGTATTTTTTTGAATGTGCTGTCTCTGGTCAAATCATGGGTGCTCAGCTGTAGAGTCACTTGCCACGCTCTTTCAGATATGTGGGAGCTACCTGCTGTCAAAGACGGACTGCCGAAGCGCGATCTCCAATCGCATCTTTGCCAGCTGCATGGGGGACAGCCATCTCTTGATCAGGATCGATGGGTACATCCAAGAGCACCTGATGGAGATTTCGGATCAGGAGGACTTCCTCAAACTTCCCCGACTGAAGGTACTCCGGCATTCCACACTGCTTGCGCGGTAGTCTGGAGTTGTGTGCTCCAAGAGGACTCCTCAGTAACCTTCTGTCCCATGTTTCATAGCTGGAGGTCATGCTGGAGGACGACCAGAGCCTGCCCAGCAATGGTAAACTGTACTCCAAGCTGATCCGCTGGCTTCAGCGTACCTTGTCAGAGAACGGGGAACAGCTGGAGAGTCTGATGGAGGAGGTCAGTACCGAGCCCAGTGGCCTGTTCCATCACTGTCGTTTGTGGGGAGCTTGTGGGCGGATTGCCCCTCAGGCACTGTTCTGGTCTGGGATTGTTTTGTGTTTTTTTTTATTTTTTTTTATTTTGAAGCTTTAGCCTAAAGAATGGCACCTACTGCACAATTTACAGACCTTTACATGCCACATTCCCTGGCGCGGTTTGTCCAGGTGAGCAGAAACAGGCCCTGTTCAGTCTCTGCTTTTCTGCTTGGCTGGAAAACTAGAAGCATTTTAATTTTTGTTTTTCCAAACCAATCCCTCTTCAAAATGACCACCACTTAATTTCCAGCATCTCCGTGCCTAATTAACAAAGCTGCTTATGCTTCACAGGTTGTCGTGTGCTGTACGAGTGATTTAATTCTAATGGCTCTTCCTCCTCGTTGATCTATCTTCCCATAGGTTTATTAACAGCAGCAGAATTTGCAAGACTGAAGAAAAGCAAGCCCGAATCCTCGAGTCCTATGAAAGCAGCCTCAGTTCTCGACCGCGGCACTGCCGTTCTCCCATCTCTTATCAGGAAGGCGGGCGGAGAAAGTAGTCAGTTAGTCCACTGCTGCGTATGTCCCTTAATGGCACGTTACCCCCGTTTCCTTAAACCCCTGGCGTTTGCGCTGTAAGTGCATTGTCTTATTTGAAATGCATGCATGCATGCATGCTTTGGGATGCATTGATGCATTCAAAACATTCAGGTGGGGCGGGGGGTTTGAGCAAAAACTGAAGAAAATACCTCGAGCACCAGTTTCCTTCTCACAACGAGATATGATTGTAAAGTGACACTTCATATGTGGAGCCACACCCCAAACACACTCGATTTCCTGTTCATCCAACAAATTCACAACCTTGGCTACTGGGCATTGGGTTCCTGTTTGCCCCCCCTCCCTTTGCACGCATATCTTATCCGGCTGTGGTGTGGAAACGGACTTTCCTCTCAGTCCTTGGATTCCTGTGGTCTGTTTTACAGCGCTGTCTAATGCCGTTGAGTCATCAGTTACCTTTTGAGCCAGCTGGCTTCAGGATCATAGTTACTTCCCTACTGACCTTCACACACTGAACAGTGATTTTAAAGTTCGTGAGGATGCTCAGATGCAACACGATGGTCCCGTTCTGTTGTACGGTGGGGTGCCTGAGATACTGAGGCTGGCTGGGATCCATATGAACAACAGTCCCTTTTCCAGCCAAGGGTTGCTCTGCTAGTGGCCCAGTGCCATGTCATTTATTTTTTGTTTTGTAAAACTTAAAGACCTTTTCCTTCAGCAACGCCTGATGCTGCAGAAACCACGCCCTCCTCTTCCTCCTTCCCAGCCAGGGACCGGGGGAAGGTGTTTCCAGGTCATTTGTTGCCATCGAGACAGCCACATGCAATGCACTTATACTGTTTTGCAGGTGCAAACTCTGCACTACTCAGCAGAGAACAGGCTGCATGACGGAAGTTTGTTTGAAGGGCAGGCTGAGGTTTTTGGCAGCGACGACCACATCCAGTTTGTGCAGGTACAGAGCCAGACTGCGAGCATGCCGCTCTTTAGTGCTTTATATGCATCTTTTGATGTCATCTGAAAGCGTCCTTTGAAGCTGCAGTGTGCTTCTTTTTAGAAACACAGAAACTGGCGGGGGGGTGCACCCCCCCCTATTTTTTATTTGGCTTTATTTGTCTCCCTCCCCCTCCCCAAAAAAAAATCAATCCCTTGTCCGGATCAAACATTTATAAAAGAACAAATAATCCTCTTGGGTAACAGTCTGTAGATTGAAATAGGGTCTGCTTGTGCCATGGTGCTGGTTCTGTTGGGTCCAGTTGGGTTTTATCGCCCTTGTGGGTCTGCAGAGGAGGCCTCCACGGGAGAATCACCACTGGCAGATGGGCCCTGGCTCCTCCGCAAGTCTGTCTCCCCAGTCCATCGATCATCTCAAGCATGAGTGGAAGTACATCGCCTCGGAGAGGACTTCCAGTAAGCGGGCTTTACCATTAACATGCCGTTTTCGAGAGCTCACACCGGACATACGACAGTGGTGGATTAAGACGATTGGCCATAGCCACTTGTTCTCTCGCGCTTTAGACAACGCGTACCTGTGCCTGGCTGTGCTGGACGGGCTGCTGAGTGTCGTCATTCTGCATGGCCGCACCAGTCCCCAGGCCTCCCCCTCTGGCACCCCTTGCCTCCTCAAGAGCATGAGCTTCGAGACGCAGCCAGAGGAGCTGGAGGAGAGGCCGCTGCCACCCATGCAGTATGCCCGCTGCGGCCTGGGCACCGCAGGCTTGAGTGGCAGGCTTATTGCCGCAGGTAAACCTCTTGGTGTCGTGGTGGTGGAGTATTTGTACCGTGAGACCTGGGATTCTCAAATCCTGTTATGGTCTTGAGGGAGGGGGTGAGACCGCTCAAAGACTGACTTGTTGTCATTATATGTTCAGGTGGGTACAACAGGGAGGCGTGCTTGCGGACGGTGGAGTGTTATGATCCTCTGACAGGGACTTGGTCCTTCCTGGCACCCATGCGAATGCCGAGAGCACGGTTCCAGATGGCGGTCCTGATGGTATGTCATCTACTCTTGGGATTAAGCTGGCTAGCTCACAGACTATTGGTTTGAGTCAAGTGCTGGTTTAGTGCCAATCTGGAGTCTTTGACCCAGGATTCCTCCTGTTCTATCCGGTAGGGTCAGCTCTATGTTATGGGCGGCTCCAACGGTCACTCGGATGAGCTGAGCTGCGGGGAGATGTATGACCCTCAAACAGACGAGTGGACTCAAGTGCCGGAGCTCAGGACCAACCGATGTAACGCAGGTAAACACAGGACCATCTCGATGACGTGGGGACCATCCCCGGTGTTGGTTTTTTGCGATTTCGTCGCTAATGTGGACTTGTGCTTCCAGGCGTTTCTGCCCTGAACAGCAAGCTGTACGTCGTGGGAGGATCTGACCCCAGTGGGCAGAAAAGCCTGAATAACTCTGATGCCTTTGACCCTGTCGCCAAGACCTGGACTAGCTGTGCTCCCCTCAACATCCGTAAGTCTGAAGTCTCACAAGAGACTTCCTGGGGCATCGAAGAGAAGCAAACTTATCAAAGTCTTAACCCCTTCTAGGGAGACATCAGGCAGCTGTGTGTGAGCTGGGTAACTTCATGTACGTGATCGGGGGAGCAGAATCCTGGAACTGCCTGAACACGGTAGAGCGTTACAACCCTGAAAACAACACCTGGACCTTGATAGCCCCCATGAATGTGGCTCGGCGTGGGGCAGGAGTGGCTGCCTATGAAGGTGTGTAGGGGTGTGCACGCCGTTTATGGAATTAATGACTATGGTAGCTAATTGACTGAATTTGCTTAGTGACTGTTTTGGATCTCAGAGGGTAAAAGGTTTTCGGAAGATTATTTTTTTGAGTTAATTTCCATAGGAAAGCTGTATGTGGTGGGCGGCTTTGACGGCTCCCATGCCTTGCGCTGCGTGGAGGTCTACGATCCAGCAAAGAACGAGTGGAAGATGATGGGCGGCATGACGTCGGCTCGCAGCAATGCAGGCGTGGCCGTGCTGGGAGGCGCTGTTTGCGCGGTGGGCGGCTTCGACGGCAACGACTTCCTCAGCTCCATGGAAATGTATGACCCGGATGCCAACGAGTGGAGGTCCTACATAGATGCTCCTGATGCCATCTAAGCAAGCTTTGTGAAGTTCTGGATGGGAATGGAAAGGGACGCCTGATGTGCTGGGAAGAACAACCACAATCTATGAATACTGCATATTTTTGCTGTATATATTCTTTTTCCCAGCTTTGTCTTGGAGTACCAGTGCACCCCTTCTTCCTGGTATACCATAACAACCATGGCTTAAGTTTCTCTGTCTTTCCTCCATAATTTTACTTCACATTTGCATCTAATGCCTTAAGTATTATGGTCATTAACATTACAACAAATCTGATTCTCTTTACCACTACTGTGCTATAGTTGGCCTTTTCTTGTATATACATTTTTTATACACTGTTGAGCATATTACCAAATGATATAACCAGTGGCTGATGCCCATGGCAGGTTGTCATGTCAGCCTCTGCCAGTTTCAGCGCCATCCTTGCCCAAAGGCAGCTCCATCAGCAGTCTTCAGCCCAGACTCACTGTATGACCCTGAGGTGTTCGAGTACTCAGATCTCACCATTAAGAAGCAGCTTTGTTAGAGTGAAATAAGTTCTGTATCCCATTTGTTATGACACATTTCTTAATAAAGCATTTGTACCTGCACAGGATGACTATGGGCCAGTAGTATGTGTGAGTATGTGCGGGCCCCGTCACCAGCACCAGGCTCAGCGGCCCCCCCAGGCAGTACCCCTGTCTTATGTCCTATGGTAACTGAGATAGATCCCAGCTCAACTCCTTATGACTCCTTACCAGATAAATGGAAGGATGCTTTTTTTAAAATTTTCATTTTTTAATTATCTGTAGACATTGAGTCTTTTCCTTAGGCCAAAGTATTGTGTATTTCAGAGGTTTAAGAGGATCAGTAGTAGCTCTGGGCTGGGTCAAAGGTCAGTTTAGATTCAAAACAAGCCATTAACCCTCTATCAATCTGCAGTAGCAAATCGGAATTTGGCAGGCAGTAAATCATGTGGAAATTGTTTTGAGGACACATTCAGGCCCATTCAAATTCCCAGGTCCTGGTAGACATGACATATTTTTTTCTAACAGCTTGATTTAAAATAGCTAAGATATAACTTGAACGCTCCTTTGTCTGAAAGGTCACAGAGTGGCAAATATATGTAGGGTTAAATTGAGGGGGGAAGGAAGAATAATGTGGTTGTGGGACATTTCACAAAGCCAGGACTTTAGAGCCGGTGAATGTGAGCCAGTGATAGACACAGCTTAACATAACGGGAGGAAAAACCGCGTCAACCGCTGACCCAGAGAATGCTGGCGTCAGTGCTGGATGGGACAGCTATTGAGCGGAGATTGGTGGAGTCTCGCGAGACAGACAATCAGCCAGTAGAGTTTCCTGGGCTTTGCCTGCGTACCCCTACGCACAAATCAGATGGTTCGTCAGATATCCGACCCTGAGGAAAAAAAAATGTATTTTTGAGATTGTCGCCTGTGAGGTTGAATATGAGGCAAACTTTCTGAACCTTTAGCCTGTGTGAACCTGAACTGGTGGTCGACCCTAGAAAAGTCTACAATTACAGGTGAATTGGCAGCACTCAAATTACAACACAGAGCGACACAAGAGCATTAGTTACAGGAGCATTAGTACGAAGCATAGACACGCATAGTGCGCACGCTCTCATGTGAAGTACATTTCTCAGTGTCACATGACGTTCCTGATGAAATGCATCTCACAACACATTGAATATTACTTTACTGGACATGCCCACATACCTAGAGAAAGAAATAGGGGTTGGAACCAAAAATAATAATTTTATTTTCATTTACAGATATAGTACAGTTTTGAATATAAATATTGATAATATAGAAAAGCTGTGTGATCGGTGACATGAAAAAGGCGGCTAGGTTCTTCAACGCGTGCAAGGACACTAATCACGTCAAGATTATTTCCGACATATAGGAATGCCAGGCACGCGCAAGAGTC
This sequence comes from Mormyrops boulengeri, assembly GCA_026781065.1. Taxonomy (NCBI): domain Eukaryota; kingdom Metazoa; phylum Chordata; class Actinopteri; order Osteoglossiformes; family Mormyridae; genus Mormyrops; species Mormyrops boulengeri. The sequence continues at coordinate 14,864,596 of JAODLD010000038.1, forward strand.
ACACTAATGTAATAGGCTGGCCTGGGATTTCTCATATTTAAATGAAGTCAGCTTGAGTTTAGTGTTTAGTGTGCAAATCTCTTCTGAAGGACTCTGCTGGTCCGCTTCCCACAGGGCACGGAAGATCAGGGGAAAAAAAATAAATTAATTTGAAGTACATTTTACAGCAATTGTATGTAAAAATATTAAAAAACAAGAAAGAATCAACCCCTTTCTTTGATCATAGAAAGGAAAATATACAGACATACCGACGTAAACAATCCCAAAATGAACAAAAAGAAAGAAAGACCTTCTGCTGTGCATATACCACATGACCTTGGGATGTGTGATACGGCCTAAAACAGGGCTGTCGAACTCCCATCCTGGGGGGCCGGGGCCCTGCACAGTTTTTGGTTTGCCCTCGTTTAACACACCTGATTCAACTCCTTGTGCTAATTACCACACAGCTCTTGAACTGAATCATTTGTGGTGGAACAGGGATAGAACTAAGCTCCACCAGGCTCCGGCCCTCCAAGGACTGCAGTTTGACAACCCTGGCCTAAAAATAAAATCTGTTTTTTTTTTTTTCCAACATAAGCCTGATTTATGATTTCGATTTTTTAAAATAACTGTTTTAAAACAAAGACAACTTTAAATACGCTTATTTTAACAGCACGTTTAGATGTGGCAGGGCTACTTCGGTAAAAGACTTTGGGTTTCGTTGGTCATATCTGGGGTCGATTTTATTTAGCAGCTGAATGAACCTGTTTTTTTACCATTGTCTCTATAGGTACCATCATCCTTGGTGACGTGAAGTGTTTTGGCATCTGTCATTTCTTTCCCCTGGGGACGCTTCTTATTGCATGGAATGTAAAGTGAAAAGTATGCCGCTATTGTTACCTGCCGTTTAGCCAACGTTCAGAGGCTACCACTAGCTTGCGCATCTAGTAAAGCTACACACACACACACATGTCCCTCAGCCTCGGTCTGAGATGCCAAAATAAGTTTGTTGTGCTGGTACCTTCAGTAGACTGCAGACAAACTTTACAGCAGACCGTGGTTTGTTCTATGTCAGACTTTGCATAATCAAACCACATCAAAATAACGGAGTATTTGAGACGAGCTCCTCTTTGGCGGATGCATGTGCTGCCATCTTGTTGGGTGTGTTGGTGTCTGAGAGGGTGGAGGAGCTGGACAGAGAGCAGTCCGGGTGCTCTCTGTCCAGTTTAAAGTAAATTGCAATATTAATTTTACACATCGCCCTGAACAAAAAAATTTGAATTAAATCGATAGAATTGATTTATTGCCCAGCTCCAACGTGAGCTAAATTAACTGGCACTACAGAAAACAGTTACGCCCTTGAATTGCATGTCTTTACTGTAACTTTCCACACATAAGTTAAGTTGCAATGAATAAAGCTATGTCAAAATGCATAACTCCCACCCCAACGAGAGCAGGAGATGCAGACTGGTAACTGAGGTATGTGCTGGGGTGGGGGGCAGGGGGGGTATATCCTGGTGTGCACCAGCATTATGCGCAGGAGCTGCTTGCAGTCCCATAGCCCCTTGCAGAGGCACAGAGCTCCAGTTTGTTCCCCAGATCTTCCAGCTGGATCCCTCCCACTCGCAACTTCTCCCTGCAATAATGCAGCACACGTGTCAGAGATGGGAGCAGACGCTGATGTGCCACTTACGCGTCACACATATATACCGTGTGTGTTCACTCAGCTGACCCGGAACACACACCACAAGCTAGAACCCAACCCCAAACCTGTAAAACGTGACCAGCCGCTCCCCTCCACTGAAGCGATAAGTGATCAGCAATGACAGAAAGGGACAACAACAAAAAAAAAAAAACATAACTGGCGGCTTGCTGGAGAATACGAGCATCTGAGAGCACCTTCATCTTCGAGGGAGGAGGGTGTACAGACCTAAGCTGCCGGAACCACTGCCCGCCCCCCTGAAGGGTCTCGAAAGAAATGTGAACACTACAGACATGACAAGTCTGTGAGACTCACTACAAGATTCAAGTAGCTCCTGAGATCTTTCTCCTACGGCCTCATCCCACTTAGACACTCTGCTGGGAAAAGATACATCATTATATTCAAACCACCCTGTACCTGCGATATTGCCCCAGGTACAAATGCTGCTACAGTTACCTTCCCAGCCAAGACTGTTCCTTTACTTACACACTGCACGTCCCACAAGCAGAGCAGCACCGTCACATACCGCCAAAGGAGGCTGGTCTGTGTTGCTGCCTGCGGCCAACTGGTAAACCAACAGGTCCAACTGGTCTGATGATAATAAAACTGACAGTGACCCTAACATTACAGCAACTAACCAATTCACAGGCTCCTTTGTTAACAAACAGCATCCACCTCACTTCCTTGTGGGTGCAGGCTAACACGTTTAACCGGAAATCTACAGCGTGAACTGTCCATAATGCAGATCTGGCCAAGGTAATCGTCACTAATGGCAGGAAATGGTTATCAAAAGGCCAGCTGTTAAGCAATGGACAAGGCGTGTCACAATCCCATTAAGGCAGGGGTGGGCAGTCTTATCGACAAACCGGTGTGTGCAGGTTTGTGGGGTAACCTTTAGGTCAGGGGTGGGCAGTCTTATCCACAAAGGGCCGGTGTGTGTGCAGGTTTTTGGGGTAACCT